>CAXKWD010000007.1:61768767-62368767 GCA_964059195.1 Ectobius pallidus | reverse complement strand
AGATAGGCATATATAAATAAAATTACCCATTTTATTGTATTGTATTATAATAAGGTGCAAATTTAATTTGAAGGCATAAACAATAAGCATTGCATCCTGACTTTTTCAAGGTTTTTAATTGCAAGAAACATTTAAGGTATTTGGCAGAATCTGAATGTTTGTGCAATGAACAAGAGACATTCAGCAAGTCACAATATCTGTCAGAGTTTCACACTGGTTCCTTTGTTCCCGTTATAAAATAGGGCCAGCAAATAGTTTTTATTCTTTTACTTTTTTTTTTTTTTTTTTTTTTTTTTTTAACACACACTACCACCCAGTTATTGATCCCCACTCTACTAAGATTTTGAACATGTTTATTATAGCTTTTCCCACCCTTTCTTATTATTTTCAAAGCACATATGTCAAGATTAGATTTGGTTTAATATCCTCAGTCCAGCATGAAAATGATGTTTGCAATAAACTACACACTATATTGTTTAAAGGATTTATTCCTCATTGTTAACAAGAATTAAAATTATCACTATTTAATCTAATACAACATTGGGCAGAGCCTGTAATTTAATTTAAACAATATTGAAATGAAAACTATCATTCAATAAACTGGCTTAATTTTAATAGCAACATGCATTCAGACCTGGAACCATTCACATGCTGAAGCGATAAATGACTGTATGAAAAAGAGGAAATTTTCTCTGAGGGAAGGAGACTTACAACCCAAGCACAATTATTTTTCTTTCACAAAATATGATACTGAACATCCACAAGGGTACATGGGGTTTAAATGAGTGAACTCCAGCAGCCCACATGGTTGGAGAGATGCACTCTACTCGATACAGTCTTGTACAAGCATGGCTCTATTCTCATTGCCATCGCAACCAAACAATCCTTGCAGCTATTTTAGCGGGCAGAAGACAGAGCATCATGCTCCGAACTTCAGCCACCACACCTTTCATGCATCCCACATCCTCTAGGCTCCAGCAATAAGAGCTGGAAGGACAGTACGTGGTAATATGAATGCATAAAAATAGAATCAAAGAAACAATAAACAAAATATTAAAATAGAAAGTAATTTAAAAACAGGTAAAGTGGTGCTTCAAGAGGTTCACCCAAATAACCACTACTGGGAAAGTCAAAATTTCATCTCAAACATATAACAAAATATGTTCTCTATTTTTGAAGCTTAGAAATGGCCACAGTAATTAGCATCAGCATCATTATCATCATCACTATCATTATCACCATCATTAATCATCATTATCATCAAAAAATAAAATTAAGAAATTTACAAGATTAAAATTTTATAAAACTGTAGCTGACCCTATGCTATTTTATGGATGTGATACCTGGGTAATGACAAAAAAGATGGAAAGGAGAATACAGGCTCTAGAGATAACTTTCAATTAGGTAGAATAGATAAAAGGACAAAAATAAATATATATTCAGTAAACGATAAATTCAAAGCATATCAAGAAAAATGGAAGCAACACCTGTTAAGAATGGAATCAAGTAGATTACCTAAAGCTGCATACTAAACCAAATGGTAAAAATAATTTAGTAAGACCTATGAGAACATGTGGAAGGAGCAATTAGCCTAGTCTATGAAGTGGAGGAGAAGATCATCATTGTATTATTAAACAATTTACTTTAGTTTATGCCAATTCAAAAGAAATTATTTGTAAATATGATAGAATAACTTGAGAAGAAAAAAATTCCCTTTCTTCGGTAGAAGTAGCCTATTGTAAACACATGTATCAGTATAAAAGGTAATTTCCTTGTTCAAGGTGTCCTTGAAATTGGGTTAATTTTGTTTGAGAAGTAAAATAAAGTGTTCCCTATTACCGGCCATGGAGGCCCAAAGGGTTCCAGGAGGTTGAGGCTCCCAGATTTTTAGACAATCGGATTACGAAAGTGGTAAGGTTGTCAGCCTTACGCACAGGCCGCCTTTACCCCCAGGATTGCCCCTGGTACTCATTTCTGTTAGAGGCTGAGTCGACCCCAGGGCCATAGTGCCACCAGAAGGATTAGGACAATTTAAAAACTCCAATGACTTCATCGAGGATCGAACCCGCGACCTACTGGTTTATAGCACAGCACCTCAACCACTATGCTATAGCATACCCCCAATTTTATTTGAGAATCACTTCAATTTACTAACTTAATAATATATTGCTCTTACATCCCCTAAAATTTGACTCGCTGGACATTTCACCAACTGGCCCATTTATAAAATTAGGCCTGCACACTAGCTATTCACTAATTTATTAAAGTCACGATTACACAGCTAAACTAATTTTATTGAAGGTCTGTTTGTGGCAAGTAACAGAATTCAGATTTTTTGTTTTAAAATGCAGTATCCCATACTTGAATTATGGCCACTTTTGGATGGTTTCAGTTCTGATAATGATATTGTAATGGTATTGTTATGAGGATAAATTTGTAAATTTCATTTCCACTCACACATTCAATTTATCAGTGCTCAGAATTATGCATATATTCGAGGATAAAATGTATTTTTTTATTACTTCTAGCATCAATTCTCCGACCAGGTCTTAACAACTTACTTGGTACAAAAGTCAGCATACATGATTCAAGTTACGCTCTATCTCGATTAAGGCAAACATGTGTTCTTTGGAAGAGAGCAATGAAATGTACAATAAGAGATAAGGTGAGTACTGGTATAAGAATTAAGGACATCAGAATAGGATTAATTTTGTGTGACAGAAACAATGAATAATGAAACTACAAAAATGGATGACTAGTCACAGTCACTAATACTAGCATAATGAAAATATGACTTTGTTCATTTTGAAGTGACCTTAATGAATTGCCTATTTTAAGAATTGTAATTTGTTGCAGCATATGTCACAAATGCGACTGGCTACACATGTTGCTATTGGACTTTTCATGGGAGGTGTATTCTATAATATTGGCAATGAAGCATCCAAAGTGCCTAGTAATACAGCAGCTCTCATGTTCTTCATGATGTTCCTGTTCTTCTGCAATCTCTTCCCTTTTGTACATTCTTGTAAGTGATCCAAATATACTTTTACTTGTCTCTATACTAGCATAGACATATAAATTAACTTACTTAACTCAATGGCAATTCGTAAGCACACTAAAAGGATATTATCTATTTATGGATCCTGGAAATTCATTGCCATGCTTACATGAGTCCTTTATTCAACCCTATTCTGTGCTGACTCCATCCAACCATCCCTTGTAAATCCTACTTCCCTCAAAATTATCATAATAAGTATGTTGTCCTCCCACCTATGTCCTAGATCTTCCAAGTGGTCTCTTCCCTTTCGGTCTCCTAGTCAATATTTTTGAGATACTGGTAGCTTATATCTTCCTTCTGCACACATATCTAGCCCATTTCTTCCGTCAGTTAATTACCCTTAGGCCTACTATATTTGATGAAGAGTTATGAAACTCATCATTATGTAGTTTTCTCCAGTCCCCGTATTCATCTCTCTTATGTCTGAATATCCACCAATATAAATTAACTACCACTTATGCAACAAGCCAATAATGCCATTTATTACGACACAAGTATGTTTATGAAGTGAGTTCCATAATTCTCATATGAGTGTCTCAATTCTTAATTGCTTTTATAGGCAAGTTACATGTAACTGTTTTAATTCCACAATAATTAAATGTTTAAGTTTTTTGGTTTAGATTCATCAAACAAGCAGAGACGACTGTTGCGGGCAATCAGCTGTTAGTAAGATCATGTAGTTTTTATCTTCTGCAATATTTTATTTTATTTTATTTATTTATTTATGTATGTCCTGCGAGATTAATATACATTGATGTGGGACATGTCAATATTTTATGTAATATGGTTAAATGGGATAAATGCTAAGTGATACAGTGTAGATCTAGATAATCAACATAATACAATATAAAATAATACAATAATCTATAAATAATCTACCAAATAATACATGATATTATAAAATGTAGAACATTAGGTATTTAATTGATGAACCTTTGATGGAGTTGTGTGTGTATAGCTTAGTGACTAACACAGACATGATTGCAGTGGGCCCTATTCCTCAATACTATAAAAACATGCATTATTAAAAAAAAAAAAAATTGGTGATCTCTTAAATTTATTTGCACAATGTATATTTTTCAAATGGAGAGGTAGTTTGTTGAACAGGTTGATTCCAGTATATTTTACTCCTTTCTGGAATAAAGATGTGCTATGAGAACGGATAGACAGGTTGGTTTTGTGCCTAGTATTGTAATTATGGATAGTTTCGATTTTTTTAAAGTCCTCCATGTGTTTTTTGACATGTAACAGAAGTTCATACATGTAAAGAGATGGTAGAGGCATGATATGTAGATCCTTAAATATTGGTCTGCACAAATCATTTCTGTTTGCTGTATTTTATTCTAACAATTCTCTTTTGCAATTTAAAGACTGATGTACTGTAGGTGCTGCTTCCCCAAAAGATGATTCCATATCTTAAGATGCTCTGAACATGTGCAAAGTAGAGAGTCCTGATTGTGGGTAAGTTTGCGAATTTTTTAATGTGAAACATTGCGTATGTAAATTTTCCTAGCTTCCTACTAATTTCTTCGATGTGGGGTTTCCATGTCAAATGTTCATCTATGTTTATGTTTAATATCATGGCAGAGAACTCGAAGCTGCTGTTTGTCTTTTAAGATCAAACCAAGAGACTTTAAAAGAGGAAAATGAACTCAATTTGGTATAATATTAAAATATTTAGTAAAATATTAACATGAACAGAATTGATTTTAAAACACAAAACTTTTATACAGTGAAGCAATATACTATATTACTTAAATAAAGTGGTTGACATTTAAACACTTCAGACTTCACTTTTACTTACATTTTTTTGCAGAACGTACTTTTCATGGGCTTACCCACATTTTCAACTACTAGTCAATTGTCAAGTCCTTCCTTGGAGAATATTGATGTGCCCTCTGGTGTTGAATTTAGAACTTCTTGTTCAAGTTTTCTTCTTGTGGTAGCCTATTTCAAAATTCATTAACCTATCTTCAAACGCATACCAGGCGTGAACACCCCGCACGCAAGAAAGCAGCATTGTCGACCAGACCCAACTTTTTTATATAAATCTTATCCCAAACTTCCAGATCTTTATGTTTATTTACTGATTTCAATAATTACAGAAGTTCTCCAGGCCTTGGATGGAAAAAATCATACCTCAGCCATGTCACCAGCCAGATCATTAATTATTTCAGTGATAACAACGTTAATGTGAATGTTAAAACCAAATCAATGGATTTCCATTCTGTCTAAAATAAAAACAACTTGAACTTAGACATAAAACTGTTTAACCAAAACAGCAGGAAGGTAAATGAAACAAAAGTTTTGGGAATCTGGATCCAAAATAATCTCAAATGGGAGACTCACACAGAACAGCTAAATAACAGATGTTTCAATATCCCATTTCATGAAACATCAAAATAATATGCCACAAAATATTAGAATAGCTGGTAAATTGTTTGAACAAGTGGAGAAATTCAAATATCTTAGAGCAATAATAATTCTTACAGACAGTGGCGGCCGGTGACAAAAACACTGTGTGTGCTACAGTTTGAACATGCACAAAATAAAATGTAACATGCCACTCACCTAATGTCGAAAAATGAAGTCCATGCGGCGCTCCTTCATACTGCAGAATTTATCGATTACTTTGGTGTTGAATCCATCTATGTGCAGCACCATTTTCTTTTCAATCGATAGCATTGCAAGGGCAGTTAAACGTTCCTGGGACATTGTGTTTCTCAAGAAGGTTTTTATCCTTGCTAGTGATGAGAAGCATCTTTCTGGTTCTGCAGTCGTCATTGGTGTCGTAACCAGGATCTTCAGCAACTTTGTTATTTCACAAAAAGTCTCTTGCAGATTGTTCGACAACACACGCTGCAGCAGTGGTACGGGCCTAAAGTGTTCCTGAAATCCGGCCTATCGTACAGAACTCCGAGCTCTGTCTTTAGTCTGAACTTATCCAAAGTGTTGTAATACAGAACAGTAGCTTCAAGTTCCATTTCTGGAAAATTCCCGGAGTAGTCACTGAAATTGGCAGCGTTTAACAATTTTGCAGCATCAAGATGACTCAGTGAGTTGAAGCGATGACTAGCCTCTTGCGTGATTCTGTCGCATACTTCTTTAGCGTCAGTGTGCCTGCATTCCACTTTTCTTCGCTTACTAGTAGATGAAGCTTCAGGGTCTACATGGATGTCGTCTGTGGATTCCCTAATCTTTCTAATTACGTCTGTAAAATGAGTCACTGCATTCCTTGCTTTGATTGCATCAATTGATCTGGCTTGTAGCTGGTTATAAAGAATGTCTACATGTGGCATTATCTTACTGAAGAAAGTTAACCAGTACAGAAATTCTTCATCCTCCAAATATCGCCCCAAACCAACTGCTCCATGAGAAGTTTTGCTCTGTGGCAATTTTTTCTAATTCCAGCAAACATTCTTTCAATTTATCCTTGTTCTCAAAAACTACGTTAACAGTTCTCGATCTAAAGTTCCACCTAGTTGCAGGACAGCTTGGAATTCTACGAGCCACTACTGATTCAAGCACTGACAAACGTTGTGGCAATCTTGAAAAATATGCAGGGAAAGCGGACAGGTCAAGGAAAAACACTCGTGCGGATTGGTTCTGTGAAGCAGCTTTTTCCATGATTAAATTTAATTGATGAGCATAACAGTGTATGAAGTGAGCACTAGGATAATGAATTTTAATTTTTGCTTGAACCCCACCACTTGCACCAGACATCACGGAGGCTCCATCAAAAGTTTGTGCAATTATTTTATGGGGTTTCTGATTAAAGAGAGGATTTACTTCTTTTAAGATGCATTCTGCAATAGCACCTGCACTGTGACCTTCTGGTCTGAAGAACCCCCAGAATCTTTCAACAGGCTCGCCCTTGTTCTCGTAACGAAATACCAATGCTAACTGTGATTGGTCGGAGACATCAGTTGTTTCGTCTGCCATTAATGCAACGAAGTCTGCTTCCTTCATTTCCTGCTTTATTTCTTCACGGCAAATTTCTAGCATATAGTCCAAAAGTTCATTCTGTATGGTTTTGGAGGTCCCTTTAAACACCTGATTCGATTCCATGTGTTCCCGCACAGTAGTGTCCAAATTCGAAACGAAATCTATTAGTCCTAAGAAGATGCCAGGATTTTCAGATTGTTTGGTTTTGTCGTGACCTCTCAAAGCAAATTCAAAAGCCCCACAGAACTTAATGCAATCAATAATTTTTGAAAGTACGTACCTGTTGTTTTCCACTTGTTGATTGTGTTTAAATTTTTCATCGTGATATGCCTGGCTTAACTGGGCTCGAATATTCACACTGCCTAGAGAACTAAGATTCAGTACATTATGCATGTGCTTAATGTTGTCTTTATGTTGCTTTGTCAACTTACTAAGGTGCCCTAAATCTGTTACTCCCGTTCTGCTCCACGAATTGGAATCACTATTGCCAAACAGAAGACAAGGAAAACAGAAAAGAGCATTTCTAATTTCGCAACCGCATATCCAACTGTTTTCATACACCGTCCTATGAAATTTTCTGTTGTAGATGCAGTTTTTCCCGCCTTTCGCTTTTTGGCTCATAATCAAATCGGGTGTGGGCCTTCCTAATTGTTTTACCTCAATTTTTTCTTCCATACTCCTTCTAGAGAAGGGATAAGTAATTAAACTATCTACTGTATTCATTTTTCACAGTCACAGCAATAACTCTGAACATGAACACACACGCACCACGAAATATACTTAATACCTTTCCACTAGCGGTTCTTTCCTGTTAACAGTTCGCACTTCGCACAGAAACTAGAATGCAGTTTCAGAATTGAGAGGGTGGCTGGTCACTCTGTCCCCAGACATAAGATTGTACTAACTTACCCTTCGTCAGTCGCTGAGCTGGCGTGCGCGTTAAATTAACTTCCCTCGGCGCTAAAAATTAATCCTAATACAGCGTTACTGCCATTAAATAATATTTTATTACAATATTTGTGAGTAGTTTTTCAGCATTCAGTTTCTTCTTAAAAGTTCTCGCAATTCAACTCCACTGTGTAATCTATAGAGGAAAATTTATCCTGGACGGGAATGGGACCTGGGTTTTAGGTTTGTACGTAAATACATAAAAAGCTAAAACCTAGCTATTTATATGTACTCATTGAATTAAGCTAACAAATCTATGAGGCTAATATTAACTATAGATTTAGCTATTGAAGATAAGCTGTCTCATATTTTCATAAAATTTATTGTCAAGCCACGGTATCCTGATTGCTATTAATTTCATATTAAAACAATCGATTACATTGTAGAAACCAACCTGGCCTACAAAACTGCACGTCAAGAAAAGCCGCCATCAATAAGATGTGTTACCAAGGACTGTTCCTACTTGCAGAACAACCTTCAAAATATCCACCCCAATTGCCAAACAAGAGGTCAACAACTCACCACCAGTTTCTTGTAAGGAATGCAGCATACCTATAGGGGGCCAGGTTCTACTAGATTCATAGCTCCAATGAGGCGGTTTTCATGCTAACAGCGGCAAATATACACTCCGCCTGAGGGCACTTTCCAGGCCTCGGTCATCAAGCAGGGCAGCGCTACTGGGGGACAGAGCACACTGCAGTATAATGCTTAGCAACTCAATCTGACCGCCCGACGTTGTGAGGGATAGCGCATATGTTATAACGGTTGGAAATCTAAGATGAACAAAATTTTATAAACATATTTTTAACAGAATATTGGCAATTTTTGTTAACTAATCAACAGTACTTTATTTAACGAAATGAACAGTGTGCTATAGCACAGTAGCACATTAACACCGGCCGCCCCTGATTACAGATACAAATAATGTTAAGGTGGAAGTTAAGTGTAGACTCATATCAGAAAATGCCTGTTTTATGCAGTTCAGAAACTCTTATCTTCTTGTCTTGTGACGGACTTTCTTACTTTATGTTATAAAGTTCCCTAACTTCTTGGATTAAATCTTCGCCAAAATCTGTGACGACTAATATGTGATTATTCTCAACCGTAGTACATAAGTTTACTGAACTCCTACAAAACAAGGTCACTTATGCACCTGTTGTGTCATCATAACACTGCCTGCATAGTCCACATTCCAACGTTCAGTACAACTACCTCTGTCACCGGGTGATTGCAAATTTCCTACTCCCAGTCTACTTTCTCTTTCTTTTAACAATTTACCCAGTTTTGATAATATTGATGAAAATTTATATCAACGGGCGCCATCATCAATACGCTTCCTCTTTTCTTTTTGTTGTATATCAGCCCAGTCACAAATTAAATTATAGATACACAGGCTATGTACCTACATGCCTCTCGACTAGCTTTTAAATTTAACAGTGGAGACGGGAATTGGGTTCGGATTTACCTTTCGTTTATTATTCTGCTTCTCTCTATTTCTTCTTTTCTCCTTTTTTTTTTTTTTTGTGCTCACTACCAAAGTATATAACTCATACCAAAAATCAGCGACTCTCAAACCATTACTAGGATAAGGGTCAAAAATCTGAACTTCACGTTAATTTACTTTGCATAACAATAACCATAATTTTATTTAATATATTAATTTTTTTTTTCTCTTTTCATCAATAACAATCTTATATACAATAAATTACCTTTACACTACATTAACCATTCAACACTTTTATTGGTAGGATAGTATTTAATTATTCAAGGTTAGTATACCCAGTTTAACTGTATAAGTACGTTCTCTGTTCAACAATAACAAATCCCTAATTAATTACTTTAATCTTCTTTCTTTCTTTATTTCCAGGTATCTACTAGAACGTCTTGTATTATCCTTCTAATTTACTACTGACTTGTGTAGTCATTTACATTTGCAACTTCAGGATATTTCAATATATATATTATACTTTTTTTTTTCGAATAAATAAAGGTTTTCAATTCATAATCCAGTCCTTAACTCTACATATTACACTCAATAATCCCACCTATGTCTCCTATACTAGTCTACTAGTCATCTTAGTCCATGAAGAATTGTATTTAAAGATAGATAGGAAAGACAGTCTCATGAAGAAAGAAATGGAAATTTAGGCCTATACCCACAGAGTGACTGTGACGATAGACCACCGATACAGGGGCGGCGTCTAGATCTTGAGTTACAAACAATCTGACTCCTCTCCTGCAACCGGGAAAATATTAATGGGCCGCAAACAAAAATACAATTTTGAACAATCGATGTCAGAGGTCCCTGACACTCTCTCCTAGAGGCACGTGGGGCCGTTGTTCGCCTCCAACACCGACGACTTTCACAATTCTCATAAATTTCTTTATATTTATTTTATTTGGGACACTTCTGGCGTTCCCTCACCTCACCCTTCTTTTTTTTTTCTTTCTTGGGGTAATCTCTAGTACCTGCTAATGACCTACTTGTCATCAACTCACTACACAAAATTACCAATTCTCCTCTTTCTAATCTAACCAGTTATTATTGATTATCTTTTAACTCCTCTCTCTATAAGCAATTTATACCATTGTTCTAATTTTCCCTCTTTCTTGTTACTCGGGTTTCCATACTTTTCAAGTTACTATTCTACTCCCTGGGCACCCAATTTCCTTGTTTCTAAATTCCCTAGAATTCTAACTGAAACTAACTCACGCCCCAGATCAGTAACTTTCTCTTTATAACCCTCGAGTAATTCCTACTTCTATCCTAACATGTAAGTTTTTCAATGGTAGGCCCTTAATCTACTACTATTCATAGGCCTTCTTCTGCCTCTCACTGTTCACTTTCTTATCTCCCTTTCCCATGATCCATACGGTTCCCACTCTTCGATAAATCTCTTAAAGAAAACAACTCAATCCTTACGGGCCAGCATGAAATCTACTCATAGATAGTCATCTGTCACCCAACAAAAACCAAGAGGGAGAGGCCCTCGCAAGAAATACTAAGTAAGCCCCTACTACCCTTCTTTCTTACTCCCCTCGCGTCCTGTCTTATAAAAAAACAAGTTTGAATGAGCATCACCAACTGCCTCTAGCTATGTATTCATTCGTGAGACAATCACTCAAAGAAACCCAAAGTATAGAGATTATCTTTACTAACCCACGGTCACAGTTCTTGACTACTCTTTCTTAACTTAGACCAGAAATAGAAACGGGTTGGATTACTGTATTTTATTGCCTCACCCTAGATTTATCACACTTCTATTTTTCTAACCCTATTCTTAATCCTTCATTTACGGCGTCTAATCGCCACACATTTCTTAGAAACAATGCCTCAAAATTTTCCCATTTCTCAAAAACAAAAGAAAATGTTTATGTGATACTCAACGGGTGATGACTATCTTATCCTCTGATCCCGTACTGTTTCCATCTACTTCCTGATGTCCACATCTTCTCTTAGTCCAGACTGAGCAGTCGTGACCCACTCTTCTCTCCACAGCTGGTGTTCGCTGAAGCGGCCTCTCGTACCGGCGGACGTGATGTGCTTTCCCAGCTAACGACTATCTCCATATAGTCATATCAGTGAAATTCCCATTCAGAATTTCCTTAGATGAAAGTCTGACACACCATCAAGCCAGAACGCCTCTACCGCTGTCACACATCCCAGTCTCGTCTTCTCCCTTCTGCCTTTTCAACCTCTATCTCTCGTAGCCAGGCACGTAATACTAACCGTCTTTCAGGTTCCACACCTCTCTCGTCGATTCACCGTCGATGCATGCGCACCTCTCCTTTTCTGTAATTCAAATAAATTCAGGGCAGTATCGATAATCATGAAAATGTTCAATATCGATTAGTTGTGGTCCCCCAACCCTTCCTTTGTTTAGGAATGGTCTCCTATCGTTGATTATGCACGTCGCTATTTGCGTCGTGACAGTCTTCTGTCCAGAATTCTAAAAATAAACGTTGTACTATATGCATGTGAGACATGGTCATTTACTCTTCAGGAAGAACATAATCTGAGAGTGGTCGAGAACAGGGTACTTAGGAAAATATTTGGGCCTAAGAGAGATGAAAATGGGGACTGGAGAATACTGCATAATGACCAGATTCATAACCTGTACTTGTCACTGGATATAATACGGGTAGTTAAATCACAGAAGATGAAATAGGCTGGACATGTTGCATGCATGGGGGAGCAAAGACATATCATGACTGGGAGATCTGTTTTGGTGCTCACCCTTCTCCCCCGGAGCAACCTCAGCCAATGGGCCATAGCTCCATTCACCTTTGCTGAAAGTTAAATGTCCCTATTTACTCTCTAGCTTCTGACTTCTGCAGTCTGGGAAATGTGGGTATGTAGTTTATGACTCAGTTCGAGATAACTGTACAATCTTTGCTTGAGGGATCTTATCCTTTTCATTTTTGCAGTTTTTCTTTATATCTGTTATTTCACTATTTAGACTAAAAAATTTCCTAACTATTAAACTAAAGCAGATGTTAGTACAGACACTAGTAACGCCATACTTCGACTATTGAAATGTCTTATTCACCAACGTAATTGTTGAATTATCCTGTGAGCTACAACTTGTAGATGCCTACTACACTTCTTGACCGTACTCTAACAGATACTGGTACTTAATAATTACTTAGTCTCCTGTTTCTAGCTGTTGTCTTCCCAACATAACCCCAATACACTATCTCAGAAATAGTCTACTGTCAATTACATGCCATCAAACATCTCTGTACTCTGCTCTCATTCACAGTAGCCACTACCTGCCATGTAGAACTCCCTACCACTGGACATCAGGGATAGTCAGAACCTACAGATTGTTAGGTTGAAGTTAGTCTAGTGTCTTGCCGCTAACTAGAAACAATATCTCATTATTCAGCCTAGGTAAATTTATACTTATAATACTTTTATGTAATTTAGCCTACCGGTATATTGCTTAAATTTGTTAAATTCTTTAGTTTTAATTTTCAATTTTAGTGTACAATATATGTATTTATTGCCTACACACACACAAGCACACACAATTAAATATAATTTTTAATTCACTTTGTTTTCTATATTATTAATGGTTGCATTTTTGTCTTATGTAGATTGCAGGTACCAATAATTGTATTATTATTTTATTACTATTATGTAGTATTAATATTGAATCTATTGTATTTTTGAGGTATTCATTTAATGTATTTTGTATTTATCCTGGTTGAGTGGAAGGTAAGTCCCCATGGCCTTAAGTCTGTCAGGCAAAATAAAACATTATTATTAATTTATCAACAATGTTGTTTTCAGTTCCTTCAGAGAAGTTAGTGGTAATGCGTGAGCATCTCAATAACTGGTATTCATTAGAAGCTTACCACATCGCCAAATTACTTGCTGAACTGCCATTACAGGTTTGTAGACCTACACATAATTCCTAGTCCTTTATTGTTCAGTAATACTAGGGGATTAGGTTTGTAAGGGGACACATACCGGTACAGTGTAATTATATGCTTTGACAAGTTCCACATCCTGTAGTCATCAGACTTTTATGGGATATATGGAATGCTTTCTTACTTTACTTTACTTTACTTTACTTTACTTTTACTTTACTTATTGATTCGTGATCTGTAGCTTCATACAAAAACTTTCAGCTATGTAGCCTAACTTCTTTGCACTAGATGCAAATAATGGCACTAAAATTAAATAACCTGATATATTTTTATGGTATCTGCCACATATGAACCTCAGTCTCATACTATGACACAACTCTCTCTCTTTTGTCATCAGTTTTACAACTGGTTTGATGCAATTCTCCAGTTCTTCCTATCTTGAGCCAGTCTCTTCATGTCTTCATATCTTTTACATCCAAAATCGCCAATAATCTGTTTTGCATATTCTAATCGTGGTCTTCCCTTACAATTTTTCCCCTCTATTGTTCCTTCTAATATAGTGCTGACCAAGCCTGGATGCCTCATAATGTGCCCCACTAGTCTGGCCCTTCTTCTAATGAGTGTCGTCCATAGACTTCTTTGCTCCTCTATTCTTTCTAAGACCTCTTCGTTAGATATATTCTGTCAGTCCACCTGATTTTCAACATTCGTCTATAGCACCACATTTCAAAAGCTTCTATTTTATGCCTTTCACTTTTTCCTAAAGTCCACGTCTCACTGCCATAGAGTGCTATGCTCCAAACATATAACTTTAGAAAATTTTTTTCTGACTTTTAGGTCAATATTTGACACCAATAGACTTTTCTTGTTAAAGAAAGCCCTTTTTGCTTGTAATATCCTGCTTTTCACATCATCTTTGCTTTGTCCATCTTTAGTAATTTTGCTCCCCAAGTAGCAGAATTCATTCACCTCCTGTATTTTGTCATTTCCGAGTTTAATGTTCTTCATGTTGCTTATGGCATTCTTGCTGCATCTCATCACTTTTGTTTTGTTTTTATTAATTTTCAGTCCAAAAAAAAAAAAAATGACACAACTAGAAGAACAATTTATCATTTCTTAAAACTAGCAAAATTATTGGAATTCTGTTTATGTTACAAATCTAAATATCATGCTTTAGACTTTATGTTTTTTTCTGAAATTAACGTTTACACAAATAGTACCTCATTTCAATATTGTTCACCTATAATTCTTTATAAATAAAGCCTTAGAGATGTATCAATAGCAATGAAATAATGAAGTATGTGCTGAAATTTTAAACTACGAGGGATGAGCATAAATCATGGCACCAGGTCTATTTTTTCCTCCTCCTCTAAGTAACGTGATGGTACCTTGAATTGTTGTATGTCACTGGAGAACATAACATCTCTAGTATATGAACATATAACTTGATGGCAGTATGATTTACAGTTATATGCATAGAGGCGATGGTAATTCGGTTGAGTCAGCCAAATGGATTTGAACAGCGTTGTTATGTCAAAATAGCCAACCTGAGGGAAAAATGTCAGAGAATGACACAAGGAGATGATGAAAGTTTTGAGGAATAATACCCTTCCATATCGAACCTTCTAGTTAGGGTGGGTATGTGTGCTTTCAATCCTCCAACTACTGCAATAGATTGGAGTGGAATGATGCTGATGTTTATGGATGTTTATGGATGTCTGTTTCCTTCAGTATCCTACATCTAGTACTCATAATATGTATTATACATATGTTCCACTTCATGCTCTTTCATTTGTAAATTTCAAAATGGTCAATGTAAATTTCAAAATGGTCAATAGTTTCACATATAGCCTACCGGTAGTTTCCATGTCTTATGCCCCATTCCTCATATTACTGCATTTAAAGGTTTACTGAATAAACTTTCCTTTGCAGCTCCTATGTCCAACTGGCTTCCTACTATCAGCATATTTCTTATCTGGCCAACCATATGATGGTACACGGTTCATTCAATTTTGGGCTGTGTTCGTAATGCTTTCTATGATGGCTCAAAGTTTGGGACTTGTCACTGGTGCTGCAGTTGAGCCACAGGTAAGTTTTCACGTAAAGTGGGTTGCATGCACTAGGTATAGATAAAATTTTTGTTAGTACACTGAAACAAAGTACCACTGTTAATGGCACAGGAGAGTCGATTTAGACTTCAAATATATCTGTACTATAGGTCTGTAAAAATGTATATTACTGCTTCCCTCACCTAAACTTACACCGCATGCCACTGATATGCAGTATAGGAATTTGTTTATCAGAGAAGGTGGGAGTCTGAAGTTAACCTCATTTCTGCTAACTACTGGATAATGGAACTGGTATCTTAAAATAATAAAACCTTGCTAGTGTATAAACCTACTTTTTCCAAAATCAAAATTTTCATTAATTTGCATTTAGTTTCATTCCTATTAATTCTAACTAATAAAGTTTTTAAGCCTTTTGTTTTGTAATTTGGTTCTATTCCATTTAATTTAAACATGTATTGTAAAAAAAGCAAAAATATCTGTTTTATTTTCAGATGGGAGTGTTCGTGGTGTGTGTCGTATCCCTTCCCCTACTTCTCTTCTCTGGATTCTACCTTAGAATTCAGGACATGCATGTTTGTATTCAGTGGATATCATATATCTCATTTTTCAGATACGGCTTTGAAGCTATCATGGACTGTGTCTATGGTTATGGCAGACCCAATATGAAATGTTCAGAAGCATACTGTCATTTTAAATCACCGAAGAAATACCTAAATGAATTTGGTATGGGAGGAGGGAATTATTGGTTTGACATGATGGGATTTGCCATTTGGATTGTTGTGTTACACGTTATTCTTGAAATAGCATTACGACTCAGACTTAAAACCTCACGGTAATGAACTGTTGTTAGCTGTGATAGCAAAAAACAAAAAGTGAAATATGAATTAGACCTTCTATAAGAAAAAGAACTTGAGAACATTCAAACACGAGATATTTTGTGATATCTTATCTAATATCTTTACTAGTCTAGTTTGTTCACTAGTCTAATTTTCTCTGATGGAACCATTTGAGATTATAGTTCTTTGAATGCTTGATTTTAAAGGCACACTTTGTCGAAGAGGATACCGGTACATGAATGTTTGAAAAGACTTTGAGAGATTTTAAGTACCATTTTTTTTAGTGCAGAACACCAAAATATATGTAACATTACAATGTTTACACAGTGAAAATATGTAAAAACTATTTTAGTAAATGTAATAAACATGGACCTGTTTCAGAATGCCCCTCCATCTATGGTAACATCCATCATGCCTATTTTACATGGAAACATGTAGTCAAAATGTTTAGTAGTGTCCTTGAGTTAAGGTTTGTTCAGTCTTATACAATTTACATTTTTTTTTTATGTTGTTCAGATATTTGCTATTGCAGAAAGAATGTGAAGCATGGTAAATGAAGAATGACTGTGAATTACAATCAATAATATTTTGCAGTCAAATAAAGATGGAAGGAAGATTTTTACTAGTAATCTATGACATTAGGTCATAATTTCAATACTAGTTTCTGTTTTATGATTCTCTGGTTGACACATTAACTACTGCAGATAGATATGGCTTCTACAGCCAGAGAAATAACAATCTGAGCTGTCCAGGTAGCATCATGTTGATTGTTTGTGGGCAACGATGCACCACTCAGAAAACCCAGATAGTTAACTCCTGCAGATGCTATAAGGAGTTTAAGAAGAGCCAACACTGAAGTTCCACACCCACATTCTGGCATGTAAGTTAGTGATGGGCAGAATCGAAAACCACAATCCAATAGGAGTTACTTCCGCACAGCACTGTCAGATATTGCATTAATCTCATTGTATTACTAGCGTTCATAGAGTCAAGATTCTAAAGATAAGTACGCTGTCTCATCTGCCAGGGATGGTCTGTTAAGAATTTGCAATTTGGCAACACTGTACTGCTCTGCACACATGTAGCTGTGCATTCTTATATACACCTTTCTTGCCTGCAAAACTTACACCGCATTAATGAAGTTAAGCAAAGTGAAATAGGATACGACTACACGAGAACTCATCCTCAGTTCATGCTTCTCCTAGCATTAAATCATTTAGATGATCATTGAAGTACTTTTCATACGATTCTTGATATTTGGAGAATTTTCAAGAATCACATAATTCCAATTTCCTCATTCGGGAACTCCCCTGACTAGTGTAAGTGCCTGTGCTTACAAATCTGTGTACCTATATCTTCACAAGGAAGTCCACATTTTTAGCAACAGTAGTTCAAATGGATTTCCCAAAACTCAAACAATTAATTTATATCATTGAACCCTGAGAGCACACAAATTTAATGAGATTTCAAAGCCCATTTTTGTATGCTGGTCAGTAGTGCAAAAATGATGAGCAGTAGGCCTATTAGTAATTCTATGTGCATCGGCTCAAGAAATTAAACATTTTTAGAGGATAGACTTTGTTAAAGGATGAGATTTATGGAAGTCTTAACTTACTGAGTAAATTCCAAGACTTTTAAAATGATAATTTAAAAATCCCTGGACTGGAGCATTTAAAGTGTTGACAGGAAATGCATTAACATGTGTGTTGACAATGTATAGTGCAGTTATTCATTGCATGGCCAGGTGGCTTCAAAGGAATAAACCATTAAGTCGGCGTTTCTTTATGTTAATTGATCTGACTAAATCGGTCATGGCTTCCACTTTCCAAAACAAAAGCAACGTTGCAATATTCTCTCATTATTATCACTGACCTCAGTTCTTCCTTCGCTTTAATCAATTCACACGTGTTATTGCTTTGCTAGAACTTGATCTTGCAACCGCGCATTTCACTCCATGCGGAGTTGACGAGCAGCTGTCAAAATCATCACAGGACATTCTTAAATTTTGATTGGTTGGGGTAACTAGCTGATTGGTGCAGTAAAAATAAAGAACATGGGTTGAGCTGTCGGCAAACTTTTCCTCCTAACAAAAGGAAGCCGCCTGGCCATGCAATGATAACTGGACTACTGTATAACTTAACTTACTCTTATAATGCAATAAAACACAAAAAACTTATTCAGTATACATCTGGTTGTATGAACTTATTTCTGGAGGATATTTTGAAACAATGTCACAAAGACAACTATAGAATGCGAATGCAATGAGACTTGTAATGTGCATTTTTACACAAAACTGTCTCTTGTCAAAACAGTGCAGCAAAGCATGAAGGATTTTATGTTCACCATGCCAATGAACAGACATCATGCAAAATATAACAATGAAAAGAATGTAATTGTAATCTAATATATAAAGTCGAATGTGTGTTTGTGGGTATGCATGTATATATGTTCCTTATACAAATCTACATTTCTTGACCAATTTGTACAAAATTTTGCACACATACCCAGTTAAGCCCGAGAAGTAACGCGGTCAACATTAAAATTCAAACAAAATACTCCTTCCCTTGAAAATTATATAATTTCTGAGAATATTATAATGAAAAAAATGAAATGCTGTTCAGTTCACATGACAACAGTGTATTGTTTACTGTGATCACATAGGGCTTTGGCAACTATATAATGCTGGACTTTAAACGAATTATGATTCCATCGATGTAATATATTGGCGAAAATAATTACTGAAAATGAAATCCACGAAAATAAAGCACAGTGTGATGTAGTCACATAACTTTCTCTACCCTCGACATAAGAAATATTTTCTCACTTCACATTCTGATGTAGAATAAGAGGTCGTATTGCAGGGACAATTTAAGTGTGTAAGTATGCTACATCAGAAGTCTGTAAATAACCCTTTCCGCTGATATGTTATCCATACCTGTAGGCTTTGTATTAGTTGAGAAATAGGGATGTTTATCATAGGCCCTAAGCATGGGATGGAACATTTTCAGTCCTATGCTCGCAGTATATTATATCCTGGGTTTTAGGGGAGGAAAGTATGAAAGTGATACTGCATTTCTCTTTTATTTCAGCCCCGAAATGGTTGTATGGTAACATGAGAATGAGAAATAAAATTTTCCGTCAAGTCAATACAATCTTATGTAATTTATGTTTCTTCTTATTTCAACCCCTCCCAGGCATGATGTGTAGAAGCAACGGAATGCAGCATTCGACATCCTCTATGAACCATAAAAAGCTGTATCTAGCATTTTCTGATGGAATAGTTTGAATGTGATAAATCTTTTTCTTCATTTCAAGTTTTACATACATATTATATAAGGACCTAGAGTTTCAAAATTATGTTGAGTCTGTTCCCAGATGAAGTATTAAAAAAAACTTGCAACTTGACCAACATATTGCAGTCATCTGATTAACTAATTCTTCTCATCAGACGTAATTGCTAACTTATTCGTATTATTGATTGCTTTAAGAGATCATCAGGGTTTACTATAGCCATACTTTGACTTCTGCGATAGCTGCTCCATGTGGTTATGCAGTGTGTAGGTTGATGTTGATTATATTTATGCCCTTTTGTATTTATGCTGTTATTGAATTAACTATGCCATTATAATATTATTTAACAAATATAAATATTAATATTCATAATTCTGATGTAATATGAGGATTTCTATTATATAACAAGTCTGCCCTGAATTACAATAATTAAAGTAAGTATTATGGAAAATATATTAAAAGACAAAAGTGTTTCCTCATGGAACATAGCTAACATATTTTTGAGGGAATTCCCTGGCCAAGATAGTTTAATTCGAATAACTGAATTTATTTGAATGAAGAGTGTCATGTGCATTGATGTCAGCCAATTAGCAGCCGATTCTTCATAGATTAATGCCTTCTCTCTGATACAAGTTAGGGTATGGGGTATAAGGAAGCAACTCAATTTCGAATTACTTCAGGTTGGTCTGTGAAATGAGTAAGATTGCTAAGAAATTGCAATAAGAAATACAGACCGCATTGTAAAACTATTAAAGAACATTCAACCGTGATATCTCTAGACAAGGCAAACACTCAAGCAGATACGTAGGAAGTGCGCCGGGGTTGAGAGATTTGTAAACTCGGGGACCTGAAAACACTCTTTTAAAGTACGGGACTAGGCGCATCTGGCCCAAAGGCTAGTTAAAACTAATTTAAGCAGCCTTTGCGCCAAGGGGAAAAGAACACAAACATAAACTGTGGAAGACGTGCTGTATTCTCTAAAATAAGTCATATTAAATTTTGGGCATGTGTGACAAAGAGAAAGAATCCAAACAATTACAAATTTATAATCTTGCTGCTTCTTGAGTAACATCGAAATTCTTGAAGTTAATATATCTCTTTAGAAAAACAATTTAAATAATTTGTTAAGTTTCTAAAGCATAAATCATAACCCATACACATTCTGACAGAATAGTACTGCATACTAAAAATACCTGAAAATAAAAGAATTCGATCTGAAGGATCAACGTTCCAGAATTCAAAGTAATATCTACAATTAAATACAGGTAACCCTAGCTCATATAACTTACATACAAATGAACGCTCGCTCCTCCTTAAGGCGGCACACACATAATTTAAAACTTAAAAACAAAATCCGAAGACATCTTCAAATGCCGCCCATTAACTTGAAGATGGGTCATTGCTGGCTAGACCGGAAATATAACTAATATGAGACATCAAAACAAAGCGCAAAGGATAATGGGTCATTCTCTCAGGTAAGCACAGGGGACCGAATAGAATTAATATAATTAATAAAATTACATGCAAAGGGGCACAACTACATAACAGACGGACTCAGCAATAAATAAAACAAAATAAATACACTCCCAAAGAATTGAAAATCAGACGCGCGGGAAACAGGATGCCATCACAGACAAAACACAATATTAAATAAAATCACTTATATTGATAATGAAAGTAAACTAATCACTAGGGACCAGATTCTTAGGTTTTTACCTATTTTTTTCCTTACTTCCAAAACAAAAAGCGCTCATACACTTTTTCGAATCATGTCCATAGGATTCACCCACATTAATTCTGTGGCACCTAAAAATACCTAAATGGGGTATAAAAACCTAAATATACCTAAAAGGGATATAAAACCTAAAACATCTAATTTAGGCTACTTTTTTGTCTTTTTTGTGTGTCACCAGTTGAGAAATCGATATTTTGCGGAGAGACAATTTTTGTCGGGTTTCGTTCAACCCATTATCGTCTAGGATGGACAGCATCCAGAGAGGAAGTACCGGCGTATTCCTTTTAAAATATTCGTACGAACAACCATTGTTGCCGTGCTTGAACAAGGATATAGATTTCTGTGTTTTAAAGTGCTTGTTAGCTTTTATTACTGCCCTGTTATTCATACTTAGTGGTCACACTGTGAGTTTTAAGAAAACGTGTTAACTATGCCGAAACATATGAAATCGAATTTATTACGGCAGTGGATTGGCGACGACCTGAATTTCACTACAGATGGAAAAGTAATATTTTGGGAAGCCTGCCAGAAATAGGCTACGTAAGTATTATTTACCTTTCTAGAAAAGGGGGAAGTTTTCGTCCCTAGTTGATCTGTTGTGCGGTTAGGATAAATAACAACCGAAGAAAGGAAAATAATCAGTTTCACATTATCCGCATCCAACCATAAAGTATTTTACTCACTAAACTAGAAGCATCGGATTCGAATCCTGAGAAGGGTAGTGTCCAGATACAGTATTAACTATTAATGAAGAGATAACAGGAAGAACTTCACAGTTAAGAATCTTGAAAGATATTTAGTGATATACTGTAATCAGGAAATGTGAGGCAATCTTATGTTCACGGCTTCTTTTGATTGTTTATGCTTTCTTTCTTCAGTTGTATAATATTGTCCTAAAGAAAGTTTACACAAATTTAAGTCAATTTTGTTAAGTTAAACTTTACAAGCATTATGTATTGAATCCTATGCAGCACATTCAAATACATTAATCCAATTACTCTACCCGAAAACGATATTTTGGACAAAAAACCTAAAAAAAACTATTTCACCTAATGGAAAATCTAAAACAGTGTTTTTAAAAACCTAAAAATCCGGTCCCTACTAATCACATACCTGAGAGAAGAGAACCCTCTCCCGCCATAAATACCTTACGAAGGCGGACCCATCGTCAAACGCCAAAATCACATCACAAAACTAAGACACAAATCGACGTGGACACTGCCACTTCCCACCAGCAAATGACCAAGGGCCTAGCGGGAAATCTGATAATATAGATGAAACAAAACACACCTCACCCCTCAGCACCCAAAGCATACAGCCTATCACAATTAACTACACATTCTTCCTAGTAACAAACTAGATGGTGTTTTGTTAAATTTTATCAAACTCTTCTTTAATACGCTAATAAATACTCAATCACTGAGAAGAAATAACATTCCATGCCGAAACCAACAATTATGACGTAATAATATGTAGACCAGGTCTCATCTTCATAAAATTCCTTTGCTAACTATAAATATTATTTTCCATAAACTATGCCGAAATCCACATAGGCCAGACATGACGACTTAAAGGGCTTCTTTAGGCCTTAGAGCCTACTCTGAGCCTAAAGTGGCCTGATATGAGCCTAAAAATGGCTCAGAAGGGGGGTGTGAGCCACCCCAGGTGCCATCACCCAGAGAGTGACAAAATAAAATATGTATTTTAGTAAGTAAAAAATCACTCAAGGGAATTTGACATCACCCGGGGTGTGATAAAATAAAAATATGTGTTTTTGTAAGTAAAAAATCGCTCAAGGTAATTTAAAGAAAATAATAATATCGGTTAAAAGAATTAAATAAGCTTAACAACTTTCTACAAGTCAACATGCGTATTGAAACATCTTTTAGTTTTAAATGCAGTTAACAAAGGTAATAAAACACGGCTGAACTGGCCGCTGTGTTGATACGAACAATACTATTATGGTTAGGGGGAGGGGTGTTTATTTCTGTCGATGCTTGTCCTTGCAGTATTATTAATTTAAACGAGACTTCAACAATCGTTGATATTTTATATCGCTCATGCAACAACCAATTCTACCCGCTGCGGCAGTCATGACATTGACGAAAATAAACTTGAATGTGAGTTGACTCTGAAGTCTCCGGCAATCTAGATTTTGAACTGGTATGTGCACATATTTAAGAATAGATTATTAGTAATATAGTTCCGTAAAATACTTACATTACTTGTTTATGAAATTTATTAGGATCAACCTATAAAAGAATCTGATGTATAATTCACATAACTTCCTCTGATCAAATAAAGGTTAGCCTCCCCTTAAAAACAAGAGAAAGTCGTCGGCAATTTTCGTGTCACATCCCCAAAAGGTAACTAACCCAAATACAAAATTTTGTTTTCGTACGATTTTCCGTTGCAAGAGGCCATATCGCAAAGAGCGTGAATTCAGAGTGTGTGGCTTGTAACTACCCTCGAAAAAGTGTTTCAAATAAAAGTTTTAGCTCTTAGTATAAGCAACCCATGTGCAAAATTTAAAGAAAATCGTTAGAGCCGTTTTCGGTCACATCTTGAAAGGTACCTGACATAAATACAAAATTTTATCCTTTTATCAAAATTCATCTAGCCAAAATTCGAGATTTCGCTTGGAAAACAAAATATAAAAATATAAAAAAATCACTCCAAAAATAAAACTTTGCACAATTTTTAGTCCAGTCGATATCGCTTTTTACCTGGAAAATATTCCGAAGTTAATGAAATTTTTACAGGTTATTTGGGGGTACTCTAGGATGTTTATCCTAAGTTTTCGACCTCGAGGACCCTGTGCTAACTTGGGGGGAGGTCAAAAACCTCAAAAGTTTTGGACTTTTTTCAGTTTTTCGCTTTTATCTCGTAAACTAATCATATTGTGTGCCCCATAGTACAGTGCAAAGTTATAGAGTATTAAATTTGCTAAAATTTGGTTGATTAAACGAATTTGTAGACCAATATTAACCGAGATACGGCCGATGAAACTTGGACAAAGTTTCTCGAAATGTAAAAAAATATCCGAAAAACGAAGGTTTTGGCGCTATAACTATTTATTACCATCATTTCCCTGTTAATTATGTTAATCACTCATTAATATCAACATCTTGGAATACCTACGACCCCGTTCCTCCACCCCTCTTCCCACTTCCCACCCCTCCCCCAAACGTGAAGATGCCTCATTTTAATGTATGAAATGCATTTTAAAAAACCTTCTCACACCAAAAACCCTTTCGTTGTACACACAATGTGATGTCACCGGAGGGGGGGGGGTCCGCTGACCTAGAGCCTATTGTGATTTGCAGTTATTTACATATTTTGGTGCCTGGTCATCACCCTACTGTGAATTCCTGTTAACCCACAATCTTGAACCTCTATAAACGTAGATGAGGTAGTTTAAAATAAATAATTAGTAATCAAGAATTAGTTTATAAAAGTATAGAATTTATTTACAAAAAATCATAATTTAGAGCATATATGGGGCCGGATGTGGCCCGCCCCGACTTTTGATCCGCCTGCGGAACACTTTAAAATCGCGCTCGAAAAAGTAAATATTTTCTGTTCTCGCCAACAAGAGAGTGAGAGGGGGGAACAAAAGTCTGAACTACGAGGGTGTTCCTTCCGGTCAGCGCTAGAAAAATGCTGCAATAGGCCTAAATCAAAGTATCGAACCAGACTTACAGATGAAAATTTGGAAAAACACTCTGCGCTTGAATATATTAGTGGGATTGATGCCAACATTGATTATCTTGTTTCTCAAGTTCAAGCTCAAGCTTCTCATTAATTTCTGCTGATTGTAAGTAAATACCTAATCAGTTCGATATTGTTCTCATTCATGTAACTTTATAATTATACTTTATAAATACAAAAAAAGTATCATGATTATTTTTTCACAACTACCTATTATCTACGGCCCGCGATTTCATAAATGTTAGGTTTGTTCGCAAAGCAGTCAGAAACCAGGAACAAATCGTTCGCGCATGCGCTCTTTCTCCACACGCGTTCGCAAAGCGAGAATCCGTGATTCTGATTTCAATCTTCTGTTCGCAAAGCTCTCACGGACAGTTTCTGTACTATAAGAAAAATTTGCAGGCTCTAAGTTACCATGAATTGTTATCAGAGACATGCGCAGTAACCTATTTTCACGCGCCTGACTCCTCCCTCCAAATTCTTGCTCCAGATTTATAAGCATAGGCTACTTATATGTATGAATAATGGAAGATAATTAAAAGTTTCCCAAAATATAGTTTATATTGCCGATGTATATCATGTATAAAGGGAAATATATATTTTATTTGCATATCATATCGATTAAACGCAGAAACTATCAATTCCAAATTCTTCTAACCGTTCGCAAAGTGCAAATCACGGGTAAGTTACAGACTGGACATGCGCAGTACAACCAATTCTCAAGCAGTCACGGATTTGCTTTGCGAACAAACCTATTATAAAGTTTAGCCCGCATCTTTCCAAAGGTTGCCCATACCTGATTTAGAGCATAATTATAAATAATTAAGATAATTGCAGGTGTTATGACCAACTTAGAAATAATTTCAAATAATAATTAGTACATAGTGTATCAGGCTACGAAAACCTTGGAGCGCTTGGGGGCTGCCGGACCTTCCTCGTCGTCGTCGTCGTCATGGACACGTCAGTGGGATCCTCACTCTCGTCATCGGTGTCAGGCTGAGGGGAGTTTGCTTGCATGCTGCACTCAATTAATACACGTGCATTATATGTTGTTACAAGAATGAAAAGCAATAAGATATCGTGGGGCAGGTTTTAAGAATGAAAATGTACTATTACAGCATCACTCAGTATTGATAAAGTGCATCAAAATACCCACCTTGTTTGGTAAGCTTCCATCCCCATGCAGAAGGCAACTTCTGATTTCTCCCTTGGCTTCCTATCCACGCCTGGACTTGCAAGTACATCCTGGCGGCATCTCTCGTTGGTGGCAGTCTGGCAAGTTGACATTTCGGCTTTGCCATAACTGTGGAAAAAATGCGGCACCTCAGGTCTTCGAGGTTGTCAAGTTCGATGGTCCCTCCATACAGTTTCACAAGAAATTTCTCTCCAACATCAGCGATTTGAGTTGGAGTTGCGTCGGGGTCTTTAAAAATCGCCAATATCTCTGAAAGGCTAGAGTTCTTGCTATACATCTGCATCACCTTCTTTCCAATACCAAAGGGTGCTGAGGTGGTGTCACATGCAGGAAAAGAATGTAATGTGGTTCGTACTTGAACGAGTGGGATGAATACAGCACAGTTGGGATATTACCCTTTCCACTCTTCTGGAAATAGACGTCCTTTTTGGAAGAACCCAAAGCAGTGGGTAGCACCAGAAGATATATGTCGTAACCTGTTATGATGACACTATCATATTTGTCAGCAGCTAAGCTAAGACGGCAGTATCCACAATCATTACATCGGCGTCTTCTACTGCCTGCTTCACTTGGATCCCCTTGGCTTCCATTTCCCTCTTCAATATGGTTATGAAGTTGGTCTTGTTGGTATCATTGGAAAGAAATTTCGCCTGCGAAATCGTGCTAATCAAAGTTGTCTTGGAAAAGACAAACTTTGTTGAGGAGTGCAGCAAAGAACGCCGATAACGTCCAGCTGCTTTGGTGCTTTGGTAGCTTATCCCAATAGGATAACCATCAAAAACCACTATGACATTCCTACCGAAGTGCCTATGGACGTAATCCACGTAGTTTTGGCAGACTACCTGAAATGTGCCTTCACTTGACTTGGTACAAACAACCCTATGCAACAGAAACCCACCATCAATGACATTGAATTTTCTGGCGCCAAAATCTACGTCTTCACCCACGATAGGAAGGAATGCATCATACAGCATTGACAATAGCCCCCCCTCCGGTGACATCACATTGTGTGTACAACGGAAGGGTTTTTGGTGTGAAAAGGTTTCTTAAAATGCATTTCATACATTAAAATGAGGCATCTTCACGTTTGGGGGAGGGGGAGGGGTGGGAAGTGGGAAGAGGGGTGGAGGAAGGGGGTCATAGGTATTCCAAGATGTTGATATTAATTAGTGATTAACATAATTAACATGTAAATGATGGTAATAAATAGTTATAGCGCCAAAACCTTCGTTTTTCGGATATTTTTTTACAATTCGAGAAACTTTGTCTAAGTTTCACCGGCCGTATCTCGATTAATATTGGGTCTACAAATTCGTTTAATCAACCAAATTTTAGAACATTTAGCGTTCTACAACTTTGTATTTTACTATGATGCACAAAATATGCTTAGTTTACGAAATATAAGCGAAAAACTGAAAAAAGTCAAAAAATTTTGAGGCTTTTGACCTCCCCAAGTTAGCATAGGGTCCTCGAGGTCGAAAACTTAGGATAGACATCCTCGAGTACCCCCAAATAACCTGTAAAAATTTCATTAACTTCGGAATATTTTCCAACTACCCCCCTATTTTTCATTATATCGACTGGACTATTTGGGAGTGTATTTTGGCCTAGAAATGTGTGAAACAAAAGATGTTCGCTTTATTAATGGTAACACCCACATTTCGTGAATCTGTCGCTCACGAAAACAATGCATATCTGTCTGTCTATAACGTACTTTAGATTAATAATAATAATTATAATAATAATAATAGTAGTAGTAGTAGCAGTAGTAATAATAATAATAATATAATTTATTGTCGTTTAACAGTACAATGTACAATGTACAGCATAATGTGCTTGACATGTATGTATTTCCTTAATCTTAAAAAAAAATTGGATGAATTAGATTAACTATGTCTTATATGCACCATTGGTAGCACTGGTTACAACAAGGTAACTCGAATCGCTTTATGGATGGTTGATTCATAGTATGCCATGATTTCGGAGCTTAGTTTTGTTTTTATATAACAAAGTAATTATTAAAAATTTTGTATAATCCTTTGAGTTTACGAGTTACATCAGATAAATTTGTTGCAGTTACATCTATCGATAAACTCTTAAACTCTCGTGGGATTACCTTTGACAGTTTGACTAACCAAAAAATAACACTTGGAACTGTTCCATTTTCATAATTTAAATGAGGAGGGGGTGACAAGAAATTTTCAGCACCAGGTACCACCTAAGCTTGCTACGTCACTGCACTCAAGTAAGGCATTTATAACATTTTTATGTCAATATTTTTATTCTGAATAACTGTGGTGTGATCTCGAAGAATATTTCCATTGTATTGTATCCTTATTGCATACTTATTCCCACAAGTTAATATTCAAATATAATAATTCAGCAGATCTTACCAGATGAAAGTTATTATTTCTTAGCAGTATATTTATTGACAAAGTAGGTAATTTGCTCCCATAACCTGAGATACAACTCGTATTCTCCACTGACCTAAGCTGGACTTGGTTACCTAAAGGATGGCAACCTGATGATCGGGTGACCGGTACCGGAGTAATGCCCAATTTAGTGCCTATTTTCATGGTAATATATCAGAAAGGCTTTATAACTCAAATACGCTTTATAAGATTTTCATGAAACTTGGGAAAAACATTTATAACGTCCATGGCAAGAAGCCTATTAATTTTGGACCAAATCGGTGGACCGGCACCGGAGTAATGCCCAATTTAGTGCCTATTTTAATAGTAAAGGAGCGATAACTCAACTACGCTTTATCGGATTTTCGTGAAACTTGGTATACGCATTTATATCGTTCATGGGAAGAAGCCTATTGATATTGGACCAAATCGGTTGACTGGTACCGGAGTAATACCCAATTTAGTGTCTATTTTATGGTAATGTATTAGAAAGAATTTATCAAATGCAAATCAGTTATCATGACAACATATTATTTTAGAATCTCCATATACGGCTTTGGAAGTTGCAATACAGTTAGCTATGACAAATAACACTATTCCTTTACATACGCTTATCAAACTAGACCGTTAAACTGAGTGAGGTGCCCGAGATGGTAACGTCTTGGACTCGCATTCTGGAGGTCCTTGATTCAAATCCCGAAACCGACCAATTTGACATTTATTTGTATTTTTCTGTGAGTGTGCGATTGTCATTTTATCATAAATCTGTAGATTATAGTTCTGCTGATGCTGGATGATTTTAATATGATTTTTTAAAAACTAGACCTTTGTTCTTCCGCAAGCCCTGCTTAATTAATTAATCTGGAGCTTAACTTGGAAATCATTTTTTTAACTTATTTTTTGCATATCATAATTGCAATTATAACTGATTAAACAAAAGCATTCTGGCACTTTGTTATATCAGTTTACCTGATTTTATTACTAATTCAAAAAATCTTTATATATACCCTTCTATTATTAGGCTTATCCCCTATTAATAGATCGTTTGTAAAGTTTGTAAATTCGCTGAATTGTTAAACATTTTCACACTGAACTGTTAAACATTCTCAGGACGTAATCTTGAATTTCGATGGAGTGCAAATAAATAAGACAGGAAAAGGGCTAATGATTAATTTTGGCTAAAGATCTGAACAGACATGAAAGGAGACACACATATGATGATGATTGGTTTTTTTATGCCACAGGTTAAATAAAATAACGCAATGCCCACTTTATTCCTTGTCATAGTTGATAAGAAGCACGGAAATGCAGATGTGAACCCGCATGAAACGCATAATTTCATATAACACTTTCACATGTAACAAAATACGAGGATGAAAGCATCCTGAAAGAGCATCGATATGTTAGCGTTCACAGGTTTCTGTCTACTCTGCTTACCACAGTTCAGTTTTCAGAACTTCGAACTGGAAAGCGAAGAAACATTCGGTAAGTACTGAAGAGCGTCAATAATTTGATAAATAAATTATTCTTCTAGTTTACTGTGGAGCACTCAAGATTTTCCGCAAAGAAACTACAGGATAGCCTAGTTTCCTGCTTCAAACGTTCAAATTGTCTACTGTAGGCCTATTACATATCAACTTAATCTTCAGCACATTATGAAGTCCCATTATTTCTAAAAAGAAGTAGAAACTTTATATAGTTTTATTTATTTATTTTTAACGTGGAAACTCCTGTAGGTTCTTTTGGCTGCCAGGTCAAAATTTCTATGCAACGAAAAAACGTATTATTTCATTACGTAGTAACTCGGTAAGTAATGAACTGAAAGCAAGAAACCCGGATAAATAGATAGCTTGCAGTGTAGGCTACCATTACTGTACACGTAAGATTCTAACTAGCGAGGTTATTGTGGCAACTGACACAATCAGAACGGGCGTTTGTGGAAAAGATTGAAATGAGTACGCGGGTAGGCTATCCCGCGAAAGTGTGAAATAGGACGCCGTTGGAGTTGTCCTTAAAATACATTTGCGAGGTTCTAGCGATGACTTTAACAACAACAATCAACTTGTATAAATGTGCAGAATTGAAAAATCAGAATTTTACCTTCAACCAGCAGGGCAATCTCGATTTATGCACGAAAGTAACAAAACAAACAAAAACAAAAACAAAACAAGAAAAGAAGAAAGAAAGAAAAGAAAAAAAAGGCAATGGTGTGCATCCACAGGACGGTTTCAGCCCCATGGAGGAACTAAAGCACGCCAGAGACCCCAGGCAATGCAACGATAAATCAAAGAAATCGGAGCTGGAGTTTCTTCTTTTTCCATTTGCTGATATCTTGTACTCCACAGTCTTGGCTTATATCACAATTCTTTATTTAGTTAATTAATATCCTTCTTGTTAGATAGATTTCGAAGAAAAATCTACCTATTGCAATGGATATCATGTTATGATTTTCGAAAAATTCTTTCATATCTTTACGTTTCATGCTCCCCTAAGTACGAAACCACCGCCCGTTTAAAAAAAATCCCTTTAGGCAGGCCTACAGGCTGAGGTAGATTTCAAAGTGCTTTAGGTTTAATTTATTATCGCTGCGCAGCACTCATCTTTTTTAGCCTTGGCATGGCAAACCTGCAGTAAAGATGAAGAGCCTACAATCATTTGTTTTGACAACAAGAATAGGATATAATATTCTGGGAGGCCGTGCGCAAGATCAGCAATGAATAAAATTAGCAAAGCCGCTAAACAAGACAAAATTATGATATTATAATAATTCTTTTAAGTGTTATTATTTTCAAACATTAAAATCTCGCGTCATATGAGAGCTATCAAGAAACTATTTATTGATTTGTAGAGTACTCATCAAGAGCTTTTCAACGATACCCCACAAGACGTGGTTTCAAAAGTTTCGAATTTTCATCCCCCATCCCCACCCCCACCCTCACTCGAACCCCCGAATCGTTGGTGTCACTGTGAACTCCATAGGGAGTACTCTAATTTATCCAAACAATTTATTTATTTTAGCTGTTACAACTTACACAAGCTGACAATACCATATTTAACATATTTTAAGATAAGTTATTTTATATTACGCTTATCATTTTTTAATCTATTAATTTTTTTAATTTTTAAACTTACTGACAAAATTACACCAGAGAATTATATTTTTATGCTTTGTAATTAAACTTAATAAAATTACATGTAACTGATATTGGCAGTACAGATTTTCTCCTGGAACATCTTATAAAGATAAATGAAATTGAGGGTATAAGGTGGCAGTAAAAATATCTATATCCAAACAAAGTTTCCCTCTATACTTCATAGGAGCCAAGATATACATTTTTAAAAATTTCAACCCCCTCCCCCGACCACCCCCTTGGGCCAATTTTGCTCATTAACGAACTTGTCCGAACTATTGGGCCTAGAAATAACATATTAAAATTTGGTTCAAATATCTTCAAAATTACGGCCGCTAGCGTGTAAAGATATATATATAAAAGGCTTTGTCCTGACTGACTGAATGAATGACTGACTGACTGACTGACTGACTGAATGACAGGAATCAACGTACAGCCTAAACTATAACAGGTAGAGACTTGGAATTTTGACAGTACCTTCGTTTCATAATGTAGGAGCTCACTAAGAAAGGATTTTGAAAAATTCTGATTCTAAATGCCAAAAATTAAATGTTTTTGAAAATACTTAATCCCTTTTTACATAGAATTATCAATTCCAAATCACAGAATATATTGTTGCCAAATGGTATCAGATGGGCTTGGAAAAAACAAATGAAATGCACTTTTGACAAATAAGAGAAGTTATCAAAATAATTCATGTTATAAATAAATATTACAGAATGAAATCCACTAAAATAATGGAATCACATAACTTTCTCTACCCTGGACATAGAGAAAACAAAACGAGGTATGGTAATGTGTATATTATTATATTATATCGCCGGTTTTTGGAGAGAAAAGTATGAAAGTGATAATGCTTTCTGTTTAATTTCATCCCCAAAACGGCTTTATGGCAACATAAGAGTGGGAAATTTCCCGCCTCGATATTACAATTTTATGTTACAGGAATTTCTGTTTCTTCTTATTTAAACCTCTACCAGGCTTGCTGTGCACTGTACAAGCGATGGGATGCAAAATTCTAGATCCTCTATGAGCCATAAAAAACTATATCAAGCGTTTTCTGAGGGAATAGTTTGAGTGTAATAAGTCGTTCTTCCTATTTCAAATTATAAATGCCTATATAAGGACCTAGAATTTAAAATTGAAAATCCTTCATAAGTTAATTTCCAATTACAAAATACAAAACCCGGGCGACGCCGGGTCTTTTAAGCTAGTAAATATATATATAAATATCACAATTTTTTTTGTTGAACGGGCGGTGGTTTCGTACTTAGGGGAGCATGAAACGTAAAGATATGAAAGAATTTTTCGAAAATCATGACATGGTATCCATTGCAATAGGTAGATTTTTCTTCGAAATCTACCTAAAAAATTTGTGATATATATATCTTTACACGATAGCGGCCGTAATTTTGAAGATATTTGAACCAAATTTTATTATGTTATTTCTAGGCCCAATAGTTCGGACATGTTCGTTAATGGGCAAAATTGGCCCAAGGGGGTGGTCGGAGGAGGGGATTGAAATTTTATAACATTTATATCTCGGCCCCTATGAAGTATAGAGGGAAAATTTGTTTGAATAAATTAGAGTACTCCCTATGGAGTTCACAGTGACACCAACAATTCGGGGGTTTTTGGGGGTACGAGTGGGGGTGGGGGTGAGGGGATGGAAATTCGAAATTTTTGAAACTACGTCTTGTGGGGTATCGTTGAAAAGCTCTTGATGAGTACTCTACAAATCAATAACTAGTTTCTTGATAGCTCTCATATGACGCGAGATTTTAATGTTTGAAAATAATAACACTTAAAAGAATTATTATAATATCATAATTTTGTCTTGTTTAGCGGCTTTGCTAATTTTATTCATTGCTGATCTTGCGCACGGCCTCCCAGAATATTATATCCTATTCTTGTTGTCAAAACAAATGATTGTAGGCTCTTCCTCTTTACCGAATTCAGTTCTTATTACTGCGGGTTTGCCATGCCAAGGCTAAAAATGAAGAGTGCTGCGCAGCGATAATAAATTAAACCAAAAACACTTTGAAATCTACCTCAGCCTGTAGGCCTGCCTAAAGGGATTTTTATTTTTCTTAATCAAAAGTATCATCTAAATTCTAAATCGAGCTTTTCCGGGCTCTCCTTATGTATATTTAGAACAGCAATGTGATTAAGTTTTTTTTTTTCCTGAACGTAAAATTTTTTTTTTCAAAGCGTAAAATATATTATTTCGGCATTATCTTAGGAAATTGCATTGACAGAGTAAGCTGTAAATAAGTTAATGAACTTAGGACCGATTTCAAACGATCATGAGTGAATACGTAACAAAAGACCTTAATTTATATATTCTAAAATCAAGGGCGCCCATAGGTCTACGATATTTTCTAGGGAGGAGGGCCAGTTTTTTTAATTAATTAATTTTTTGTCCCTTTAACTTCTTGGGTTAGTTTGTAACATTGTATTAATAATATAATAATATAAGTGCAACAATGAAGTAGCCAGAAAATAATTTCGGGGAGGATCAGTAGTGGCGGTCGGGGGTTTGGGGATATGGAATACCCAGTGGGTCCACCCCCAGAAAATGTTTAAATATTCAACTAATTAAAATAACATTTTACGCTATTTTAGCACTGAAAAACTAGTTAGGAAATCTGTTTACCATACTCTAAGACATGCCAACGTAAACAAGAAATCATTACCTAAGTCGGGGGTCTACCCCCGGAAAATTTTTAAATATTGAACTAATTAAAATCACATTTTACGCTATTTTAGCCCTGAAAAACTAGTTAGAAAGTTTGTTTACCACACTCTAAAATATGGCAACTTAAACAAGAAATTGTTACCTAAGTCGGGGGTTCACCCCCGGAAAATGTTTAAATATTGAACTAATTAAAATCACACTTTACGCTATTTTAGCCCCAAAAAACTAGTTAGGAAATGAATTTTCCATACTCTAAGACATGCCAACGTAAACAAGAAATCGTTACCTAAGTCGGGGGTCCACCCCAGAATTTTTTTTAAATATTGAACTAATGAAAAGCCCATTTTACGCTATTTTAGCACTAAAAAACTAGTTAGGAAATTTATTTACCATACGCTAAGACATGCGAACTTAAACAAGAAATCATTACCAGGGCCCGGATTCTAATGACATGTCATCTTTTTATTGATGCTGCCTAGACATTGCCAACTTGTAGATAAATCCTAATCATGGACTCTAGATAATAGAAATGCATTTTTATTAGGTCATTTTATGCAATTTTAAATTTTTAGGGCATTTATTTCAATTTTACGTCATTATTTTGTCATTTTCGCGGAATTTGCTTGCTTATTTTGTCATTTTCATGCATTTACTTTAAATAAATGACTAGGTTACTATAATGCAACATTTTTGTAGAATCTACTTTAAAAACAAAACAATTTTCTTACTTTTCTTCTCAAATATTCCAATCAATAACAAAGTATTTAGACCAACATCCTTTCTACATTTACAGTTTTATCAATTTTGTACAAATTAGTATTTATCTTTGTGTGCACAATAATAATTATTATAAATAAAATATAAGTTTTTAGGTGATTCTTTGTAATTATTAAGTCATTTACTTTAAAATTTAGGGTCATTTTATAGGTCATTTTTCAGAGGATTTTAGGTCATCAGAATCCGGGCCCTGCTTATTACTATTTATAAGAAGAGTTAAATAACACAAGGAACAATGGAAATAAGTAATAACTAGACTTCGGACTTTTAGGTCGCTAAAAATGCTGTTTTAGGTACCTAAAATAGGCTCTAAAAATTGGAAAATAGGTTCTAAAAATCGTAAAATAGTCTCTTATAAAATCGTTAAGTTGCCAATTTTCTGAAATATCTCAATTGCAATGCAGAATATTATATTTATTGAAGTCACCATTGATCAGTAATCATGATAAAACACAGATATAGGGCTATGGTACACATAATTATATAGACCTATAACTAGGGCCTGTATTACTACCATAACAGTGAAAACCTAATCCCTGCCCCCAGAAGCTACACATATCATACTAGCATATTCAACCCCTTGTATCCCTCAGTGATTCAGAGAACTATTTTTTTTTTTTTTTTTGTTATCGGATGTAGGAGTCGGGAGAAAAACACTACATTTTCTTGGAAATTCCAAGGAATTTTTCTACTGAAGACGAAACATTCCTCACTATTTAACCACGTCACAAATGTGTCATGTACTGCACATTCCGAGCTAAAAATTTAGTACGAACTGAAAATAAATGCTAGAATTTATAACAAAAAATAATTTATTTTGAACTTTAGAGGAAAAACAAGGGAAAAGGCAATATTAGGCTCTAACGTAAAAATAGGCTGTTTTAGGTCCTATAAAGTATCAGTTTTAGGCATAGTCACTAATGAAACAAGTTTTCGTCCATATATCACTTAAGGATTAAAATAGGTTTTTACCTAAAATCCGAAGTCTAGTAATAACGGACCTACTCATTATGTTATGAAAACAAAACAACTGCTATATCATATTTGACAAACCCACTAAAATTGTTTAATTTATTAAAATGTTAAAAAATGCAAAAATAGAATTTTAGGTTTTGATTTTTGGGGGTCCGAACCCTCTGGACCCCATTTTCTAATCCACTGTGGATTCTCCTTCCATGTTGTCGATATGGTAAAACTTCTGCAAACTTATGTCTCTACTGACTTTGAAATAATTGTATTAAAAGAAAAACACCTGACTATAATTATTAATATACATTTTTTTCCTTTCTCTGAGAGCTAGGGGGGCGCCCCCCTGCCCTCGAGAATGGGCGCCCTTGCTAACAATAGCCTGATTTTAGCTTTAGAGCGATTCAACAATGAAACCGATTTTTAGCATTGAAAATAAATAGTTATTGTAATGACACACAGCAAATTAAATTATTGGATGGGCTTGAGCCCCACGGGCCCATATAATTTGGCGCCATTGCATGCAGCAAAACCCGTAAAGCGAGATTTGATTTCGCTTTACCACTGCTGCAGCAATGATAAAGCGCTGCATCAGCGCCTTAAAATAAGATGGCAAGGGAGTTATGAGTGAAAAACTGGCAGAAATGTTGGTTTAGCGCTGTCGTAGCATCAGTTTTCGGTATGACATTTCAATTGTAAAACTGATTGCAGGTGACCTTGCTCTGCTGCCATAGCAACCGGGGAAAGAAAGAGCATCGCTGAAATATATATATTTTTTCAACATAACATGGAATGGAATAATTGTCGATTGGTTGGATTTTGTTAATTCGATTGATTACAACATTACGGCACGCAGAGATCTGAATTTTTTACTTCACTTGCCCGTACCATAGACACTGTAAGTACAGGATGTATTATGTTCGACCCTGAAATTCGAAGTTGAGTTTCTAACATAAATACGAGTCTTGTAAATGCAGGCCACGGAGGGTTCCAGGAGGCTGAGGTTCCCAGATTTTATATATTCAGCACATTAAGGTGGTGAGGTTTTCAGCCTTACGCAACGGCCGCCTTTACCCCAGGATTGCTCCTGGTACTCATTTCTGTTAGGGGCCGAGTCGACCCCAGGGCCATAGTGCCACCAAAAGGATTAGGCCAATTGAAAATATGCAACCTCATCGAGAATCGAAACCATGACCTTCCGATGTTGCACAGCGCCTCAACCACTATGTACGGCCTACCCCCAATACAAGTCTTGTGGTCCCCTGAATCCAAATATATTTTCAGAAAGATGTCTGTATGTTAATAAATTTCATTTTTACCAATGAAGGAATATTATATAATAGATATTTAATTTCCACCTTATATCCTTATTAATTACGTATATAGGATATCTCGGAGATTTTGCCAATAACATTCACATTCAGTTTTACAGTAGATAACAATATTTAATCTTCACTTGCAAGCTTTGCTTTAATAAATCGTGTACAGCTATATTTTATGTTGTAAGATTATTCAAAATTGGTACCGGTACCTAACAAATATACAACATTCTAAAAACTACATAAGATATTAAAAAATCTGTAGGCCTATGTTTATTAAAATCTATAACCAGTTGTGCCAGTCATTATTGTTTTCAACTTAATTGAGTTCCGTCTTGTGTATGTAATAATACTGATTATAAATTGTCTTATGATCTAGAAGGGAAGTTAAAATGTCATATAGATTTATGTCACGCACAATATGTCATAAATCTATAACAACTGTGTACTCACAACATTCCTTTCACTATAGTTTCTGTTAGAAGTTTTGTGTTTGTCGTATTTTTCTTTCTTCCTTCTTCTCTTGGTGTACTCTTGTAGTTCTACGTGATGTAGCCTTGTGGATTTTTTCGATGTCTCTTTGTAGTATGATGTACGAGTATGTTATTGGCAATTTCTTCAGTACCCTAACTTAATTTAATTTAAACAATTTTATCGGCGATAAAACAAGGAAACTTCGCTTTTCACGGTTTTCTCGAAAATGGTTAAAACGATTTTGTTTAAATTTTATAGATGAGGTGCATATACTAAGAGCTAAAACTTTCATTAGAAAAATTTTTGTCTAAAAAAATTCTCTGAAGGGTAGTTATATGTCACCACTGTCTTGCCTGGTGAACCAGGTTGAAACAGTTGAATACGTGTTCTTCGCAATACGGCCTCTTATTTTATATTATCAGTTTGTGAAGTGAGAAAGATGTATTGCCCATGCTTCGGACAAAGAAAGTTACTTGAGTGGATTAATCAGATATTATTTGGGTTGTGAATCCTTAGGGGATATGAAACGATGTGGTAAAGATATTCTCTTCAATTTACAACTAATTTACATGAAGAGACCTATCAACCCTCCTTTAATTGCTTTTCACGGACCTCATTATGGTTTGTTCGATGGTTAGGTCTGACCAGAGGCCACTCCAAAATTTGTCAGTAAGACGGATGGTACAGTATCCTTGAGTGAATTTACACAACTCAAAAGGGGTTATCCCCTTTTTTAGAGATACCATGTCTTGCATGTGTAGCCGAGCATTTTTTGCGTAGAAAAAATGGCCTGCTGAGTGGAAGAATGGAAGCATTTGGCCCACAGTTTGTAAGTGAAGCTTCCAGTCGCCCAATCGCTCTGCCTGGATAAACTGCTTCATAAGAGTAGTGAGATTGAACTATTGGGTCAATAGTTTCAAGGTTGGCTCATTCATTTCAGTTTTTAGCAATGCATTTTAGAACTTGGCCGGTAAGACCTGAAAGGATTCCCTTTCTTCAGCTTTCAGCACACTAGACCTCTGAGATCCATTGAGTAATATTTCAATATATTTTGTGAAAATATAGAGATGTAATTGTTGTATAACAACGTTAAAGTTATGGCATCTAATCTAGTTATTATAATTATCAAACTAGATAGCAACACCATAACAAATAATATAAGCGGGAGGATCAAAATAATACCATAACACTCACTTATCTAACTATATTAATAAAAGGAAGCGTCTATCTTCCTTCTGTCTGTCTGTCTGTCTGTCCGCGATGCCCAGCGAAATCTACTGAACGCAGAAAACTGAAATTTTAAACATAGGTGGACTGAAGGGTCGGAAAATGCACCTCGAAGCCGGAATTTTAAGTTTTCTTTTCATTCATGAGTTATGAGTGAAAAACGGGCAGAAAACGTGTATTTTTTTGCGTTTTCGAAGCATCAGTTTTCAGTAATAATTTCAGTGTCAAATCAATTACAGTAGGCTTTGGCTATTTTTGTCATACCTTGGACATAAAACCATCGAGATTGCTTGAATGTTGTAGCTCACGCTGGTCGATTAATTTGTTTATAATGTCAAGGCACGCACACATGAAATTTTCAACCTACACCGAAGAGGATTATTATTATTATTATTATTATTATTATTATTATTATTATTATTATAAGAGGGATAATCAATATAGGCCTAAATGTGGTCAAACGTTGTTCGATTTGGACGAAACTCACTATACAGGGGTTTTCTGGGCCAAGGAACTCGAATCTGAGGTAGCTTTTACCAGGCGACGCTATCTAATCGTGGTATGTAATTCACGTGATTTAGGTGTTAATAAATATAATGATTTAACTATTATGCTCTTAATTTTTATTTTTAAATTTTTGAAATAATTATCGCGTGCGAAACCGTGGGCACATGATAGTATATTAATAAAAGGCAGTGTCTGTCTTCCTTCCGTCTGTCTGTCCGCGATGCCCAGCGAAATCTACTCAACGCAGAGATCTGAAATTTTAAACATAGGTGGACTGAAGGGTCGGAAAATGCACCTCGAAGCCGGAATTTTAAGTTTTCCTTTCATTCGTGAGTTATGAGTGAAAAACGGGCAGAAAACGTGTGTTTTTTTTTTTGCGTTTTCGAAGCATCAGTTTTCAGTAATAATTTCAATGTCAAATCAATTACAGTAGGCTTTGGCTATTTTTGTCATACCTTGGACATAAAACCATCGAGATTGCTTGAATGTTGTAGCTCACGCTGGTCGATTAATTTGTTTATAATGTCAAGGCACGCACACATATGAAATTTTCAACCTACACCGAAGAGGATTATTATTATTATTATTATTATTATTATTATTATTATTATTATTATTATTATTATTATTATTATAAGAGGGATAATCAATATAGGCCTAAATGTGGTCAAACGTTGTTCGATTTGGACGAAACTCACTATACAGGGGGTTTCTGGGCCAAGGAACTCGAATCTGAGGTCGCTTTTACCAGGCGACGCTATCTAATCGTGGTATGTAATTCACGTGATTTAGGTGTTAATAAATTTAATGATTTAACTATTATGCTCTTAATTTTTATTTTTTAATTTTTTATATAATTATCGCGTGCGAAACCGTGGGCACATGATACTATATTAATAAAAGGCAGTGTCTGTCATCCTTCCATCTGTCTGTCTGTCTGTCCACATGACCAGCGAAATCTACTCAACCCAGAGATCTGAAATTTTAAACATAGGTGGACTGAAGGGTCGGAAAATGTACCTCGAAGCCGGAATTTTAATTTTTGCTTTCGTTCGTGAGTTATGAGTGAAAAACGGGCAGAAAACGTGTATTTTTTTGCGTTTTCGAAGCATCAGTTTTCAGTAATAATTTCAATGTCAAATCAATTACAGTAGGCTTTGGCTATTTTTATCATACCTTGGACATAAAACCATCGCGATCGCTTGAATGTTGTAGCTCACGCTGGTCGATTCATTTGTTTATAATGTCAAGGCACACACACATATGAAATTTTCAACCTACACCGAAGAGGATTATTATTATTATTATAAGAGGGATAATCAATATAGGCCTAAATATGGTCAAACGTTGTTCGATTTGGACGAAACTCACTATACAGGGGTTTTCTGGGCCAAGGACCTCGAATCTGAGGTCGCTTTTACCAGGCGACGCTATCTAATCGTGGTATGTAATTCACGTGATTCAGGTGTTAATAAATATAATGATTTAACTATGATGCTCTTAATTTTTAATTTTTGAAATAATTATTGCGGGCGATCGCTTGATTTTGCAAGTCCATCCTGGACGATTCATTTGTTTAGAATGTCAAGTCCCTTAGACATATGACATTTTCAACCTACACGGTAGAGGGATAATCAATATAGGCCTAAATATGGTCAAACATTGTTCGATTTGGACGAAACTCACTATACAGGGGTTTTCTGGACCAAGGACCTCGAATCTGAGGTCGCTTTTACCAGGCGACGCTATCTAATCGTGGTATGCAATTCACGTGATTTAGGTGTTAATAAATATAATGATTTAACTATGATGCTCTTTATTTTTAATTTTTGAAATAATTATCGCGGGCGATCGCTTGATTTTGTAAGTCCATCCTGGACGATTCATTTGTTTAGAATATCAAGGCCCGCAGACGTATGAAATTTTCAACCTACATGGAAGAGGGGTATTCAATATTGGCCTAAAATGGTCAAACATCGTTCGACTTGGACGAAACTCACTATGCAGGGGTTTTCTGGGCCAGGGAACTCGAATCTGAGGTCGCTATCTAATCGTGGCATGTAATTCACGTGATTTAGGTGTTAATAATGATTTAACTATTATGCTCTTAATTTTTAATTTTTGAAATAATTATCGCGGGCGAAGCCGCGGGCACACGCTAGTTACAAAATAAACTTCTGTGTACAGTCGGTCAAATAAAAAACGTCGGGACTCGTATGCAGTTAAAATTAAAGTTTTAACGCATTAGTTCACAAGTTTCCTATAAAATATGCAAAATACCTAGGTACAGGTCATTCTCGGAACATATGAGGCCATGCGACAGGAGGGAAAATATGAACAACGCGGAAAGCGCAACACACGATATTCAACTTAATGTATTGTCATAATTCATTTTGCTTAGTGTCATCGCCACATACAAATGCTAAAGTGAGAGAAAGTGTAGTTAGGGCTGTAATTGACCTGCATTTGTCGGCCTCAGAAGCAGTGAGAAGGTTCCATATTTATGAAAGAGCAGCTCAGAGGTTAGAACTTCACTATAATGCGACCGGAAGTTTTCATAGGAAACGTGGATCTGGCCGGGCGCGTATTTCGATGCTAGATTGGTTGCAGAAGATGAGCGTAAGTTATTGATTTTGCACTACAAGTACCAGTATTATAAAATAAAATCTTTAAAAAATGCTCCTTGAATAAACATATTCATCGCGAATCTATTAATTATTAATATCATAAAAATTTGCAACCAAGAATATGGCGGATTTGAGGAATATAGCCACAGCCTTCTATACATGTTTGTTTTGGAACAAAACTGAGTAAATAATCAAGAAAATACATGGATAGACAAGAGGCATGTTTGAACCTAACCTTAAGTCTTCCTGCACATGCGCATATGCTCGTTCGTGATACTTTATAAATAACGCCCGACGTTTTTTTATTTGACCGAATGTACTTTCACGGCGGTTTCAACTGAACTGTCGTGCAAGAAAGACTTCTCTCGGGTTCAAAGTGGGAACAAAAGAAATAAACACCTGCTAATCTTGGAGTGAGGTCCCTTTAATGGTCTATCCCTCCTAACCAGTTCCTTTCGTCTGAGCTGGCCCTTTTCAAAAGTTCTTCAATGACTACAAAAACCACTATATACTTTCTCAACTTACTTATACGCTTTCCGCCAACATGTTATGAAAAAAAAATTAATTAAGGTGTTGGTGGAGGAAACGATATTACTCAACATTCAACTAAAAAGACCATTTTTCATCTTTTCGGTTTTTGTCATTTCTGACGAGACTATCCAAGGTACAAGGATCATCCTTAGCTCAAATTAAAGCTTATTAAATTCCCTAGAACTTTCATGCTCTTGACTTTCTGTAGGACGTGTTCTTTTGCCGGTGTCCAACTCGAAACAAGAAGAAAAGTTAAAATTTTCACTTTTTGGAAAAAAGGTCAATCTTTGAAAAGCAGTATCTCGGTAACTATATAACTACAAAAACGATTTTGACTTCAGTTAAAACAAAATTTAATTCACTAAGTTATGGAAGATTTTTCCAACAAACGCTTAGTTTGGGAGATGTTGTCAGAAAACCGAAAGAAGGCAGAAAAAATCGCGGTTTTTCGACCGCCATTCAGCAAGCACAGGTTTCTGAGGGTTGCAAATCTGGATTTGTAGTCCCAGTAACGGTCCGATACACCTCTCCATTTAAGAAGTTCACGCATTTTTTTGTGTGACATTTTACTGGGCTAGGAGGCCGTATCCTCTATCCGTAACCTGAGGACGCGCCATGCCATGGTGACAGAGACCCACCCCATATATATATGTATATATATATACAGTGTGTCCCACGCAAGAGTTGGTCAATGACGCGGGTTCCTGCGGGGCGGCGGGCACAGCTCCAACTCCCGAGCGATCGGGTGAAATATCTACGCCAATGAAGCCGCGATCGGTGTTATGATTCAGGTTCTCACATTTACAGTTGGAATTACAATGAAAATAACCACGTACCTCATCATAAGAGATGTTGGAAATGTCCTCCTCTTGCATCCACACAACATTGGAACCTTTTTAAGAAATTTTCTTTCACGCGCATAAGTTCGGCTTCCGAGATAGAATTAATTTCTCTTCTGATATTGTCTTTAAGTTCTTCTAATGTGTGTGGGTTTGATCTAATTTCTGTTCAGTAAGTACGCGCCGCTTGGTCCCTCGTTTACTATCGAGAATCGAACCCGTTTCCCGAAGTTTGCTTACAAGTTTTCGCACGGCTTCTCTGCTTGGAGTACGTACACCTGGGAATTTTGCTAAAAACCGACGTCTTGCGTCCTTGCAAGATGATGTAATAAATCACATATGTTTTTCTTTGTGAGAACCTGAACCATTACACCAACAGCGGGCTTTATTAGCGTAGATATTTCACCCGTTTCCTTTGTAATGTACGGGAAGTTGACCTATACACTTTATTTTTCAAGTTTCTCCATAAATAATATTCACATACTGTTAGAAGAACTTAAAGACAATATCACATAGGTCCGTTAAAAATCTTGGCGTTCTTGTAGATAAAAATTTAACATGGGAAAATCACATTGTTGAAACGTGCAGAAAAGTTAATTCAATAATCCATATGATTAAAAGATTAGATATGCCCCTACCCTCTGCAGTAAAAAAGACCCTAGTACAATCGCTCGTCATGCCCCACTACGATTACTGTGACGTCCTTCTTACTGACTTGAATTCTAACCTGGCCCAAAGGCTGCAACGTGTTCATAATGTATGCGTGCGTTTCATTTGTAATGTAGGCCTGTTTGATCATGTATCGCCATCCTTTGAAAAGTTGTCATGGTTTCGATTGAACGATCGCAGAAAATTTCACTGTCTTCAGGTCCTTTTCAAAATTTTACACACATCTTCACCACCATACCTATCATGTCGCTTCTCACACCTGTCCTCTCATCACAACCTAAATACACGTTCAGAATATAGTCATGTACTTTCTATCCCTTTACACCGATCATCATCGTATTCTTCTTCTTTCACCGTCTCAGTTACCCGCATCTGGAATTCCATCCCACATAATGTCAGAGGCTGTCAAACGTTGGGACAATTCAATAGAAAAATCAGTAAATTAATTCAGGATAATGTTATTTAAATTTTTGTTTCTGTCTTAAGCACAAAATTTTTCTTAGAGTGTAATTTAGAAAAATTATCAATCTAATTTTGTATTCAATTTTCTATTCAAGATTAACTTGTACCTTAATTGTAATTAATTTAGTTTTAGGTTCAACTATCTTCTATTTAATTTTAAGTAACTTAATTGTATTTTTAACTGTAATTTTTTTACTGGCAAAGCGGAGAGAAGGCCAAACGGCCTTAGCTCTGCCAGGATAAATAAACGAATTATTATTATTATTATTATTATTATTATTATCACAAGAGAAATGAACTCTGTCTCGGAAGCTGAACTTATGCGCGTGAAAGAAAATTTCCTAAAATGGTGTCAGTGTTGTGTGGATGCGAGAGGAGAACATTTCCAACATCTCTTGTGATGAGGTACGTGTTTATTTTCATTGTAATTTTAACTGTAAATGTGAGAACCTGAATCATAACACCGATCACGGCTTCATTAGCGTAGATATTTCACCCGATCGCTCGGTAGTTGGAGCTGTGCCCGCCGCGCTGCAGGAACCCGCGTCATTGGCCAACTCTTGCGTGGGACACACTGTATATATATATATATATATATATACCTATACGTCGGCTGCGGTGGTCTAGAGGTAGCGTGCCCGCCTCTAGATCCGCAGGGGGCGGGATCAAACCCGGCCGCGGTCGATGGATTTTTCAGGACGTAAAAATCCTGGGCACGGAGTCCTCCGGGAGGGACTTTACGCTGGGGGTCCCGTGTCGTAGATTTACGGCACGTAAAAGAACTCCAAGCCTAAATTAGAGCCTCTGGACAAAATTTTTCGGCCCTTTCACGTCCAAGAAATACTTAGTTTCCAGAGGGGGGTTGCGAGGCGATGGGCACCTGCTTGTTATACCTAAAATAACAAGTCCTGACTGTTATTTTATAATTTAAAGACTCCTTAAGAAAGGGTTTATCAAAATTTGGGGTCATAAAAACATAATTAAAAGCTATGTACTGTATTCATAAAATAATACGTAACAGTGAATTATTGAACCACTCATAATACAGTAATAAGACGGCAAGCAACTATTTTTTTAATCAGTAACACAGTTTTTATTGTTTTTATATCCTTTAGGAGTCCATTAACCAATACTTCATACTCCGCTTGAGTTACAAGTGTTTTTGGAAGTCTATACTGATCTGTGAAGATCACTGCATAACAAAACATTTAACACCTGTCTGTTCAAGTCTTTTCATTTTATATTAGCCATCACTGTATATCAACATTGTTATCTTCATAAATCAAAAGCTGCGGATTAACTGAGGGATGAAACATGCTTTATTACTTAAAAGAGAAAGTTAGGTAATTCCACCCCATCAAACTGTCATCCTGCGAGCTGGGAACAGTACTGCTGCTACCAATACAACACAATAGTTGAGTTAAAAACATATCCCATAAAAACGAAAATTTTGAATGACATATAGTATTTGAAAATAAATATATAAGCATTCATGAACCACAGATTATTGTCTCTGTTGGACATTACATGAGAATATTATAGGAGAAAAATTCCTCTGACACTGGGATTTGAACCCAGGACCTTTGGCTATTCGCGCCAATGCTCTACCAAGTGAGCTAAGCCGGAGTTCAATTCACAGCACCAGATGGAACCTCTCTCCTATGACTGATTGCCCTAATGACATAACTTGTCTGTCAGTGAGGTAGACCATTAGGGCAATCAGTCATAGGAGAGAGGTTCCATCTGGCGCTGTGAATTGAACTCTGGCTTAGCTCAGTTGGTAGAGCATTGGCGCGAATAGCCAAAGGTCCTGGGTTCAAATCCCAGTGTCGGAGGAATTTTTCTCCTATAATATTCTCATGTAATGTCCAACATCCCCCCATTGGTATCCTCACCTTGTCATGGTGGTGGGCTTGTGTGGTCAAATGATCCTGAGTGCTATGCCGGCGGTAGCTTAGCTACTGGTAGGGCCTCCCTTGCCGGACAGGTCAAAGGTGATGATCCAGACAAAGCAGGATACCCTGGTCCTCCAGGTTGGGGGTTAGGTGTTGGATTGATAAACCAACCCTGTAAAAAGCTCAACTATCGAAGAGCTGAACATCTAAGCTACCTGCTGCATGGAGCAGATAGGAGGCAGACCCTCCACCATGATAGAGTGCTGTTGGCCAATCCCCAGCACACTCGAAACTTAGATGATTAAATGTGAAAATAGAGAGCAAACCGGACTGATCAAAAGGACGACGAACTGGCGAGGACACAGTAAAACGATTCTTGGTACGTGGAATGTAAGAGAATTGAACGGAAAGGAATATGAAATGATAAAAGAAATAAAACAAACAAATGTGAAATATTTAGCTCTAACAGAAACGAAAAAGAAAGGGAATGGGATTGAAATAATGGATGACCATTATATAATGATATTTAGTGGAGTTGCCAAAAATGAAAGAGCAAAGGGAGGGGTAGCATTTTTGCTACACAGAGACGATGAGAAAAACCTTAAAGGATGGAAATTCGTAAATGAGAGAATTATGACAGTGGATATAAATGAGGAAGAAGAAAAGTGGACTGTGGTTGTAGTGTATGCTCCTAATGACAGTAACACCGTAGAAAATAAAACAGTTCTACAAACAACTGCAAAGAGTCATAGAAGAGCTAGAGAGAGATATTATAATTTTAGGAGATATGAATGCAAGCATCGGAAATAGAGCAGAAGAATGGGAGGGAGTAATTGGGAAAGGAGAAGAGGCATTAAATGATAATGGAGTAAGACTACTGGAGTTTTGTGTAATGAATGGCCTAGTGATATTAAATACTATGTTTATCCATAAGGATATACATAAATTCACTAGAGAGGAACGAAGTCGGAATGAGAAGTCTATTATAGACTATATAATTGTTAAGAGAGAAATGAGGAAACATATAAGAGATGTAAGAGTGAGAAGAGGCCCAGAACTAGGCAGTGATCATAAGCTTGTAACCATGGAGAAAGCTAGAATGAAGAAACACAGACCTTACATACCAAAAAAGAAGAGGGGAAAATGAAAGGGGAGGAAAGGATCAAAGTTTACAAATTAAGAGAGAAGGATAATAAAAAAACCTACATGAAAAGGTGGAAGAAAGTCTAAAAGAGCTGGAAGTAGATATAGCCCAGGAGCAAGATTTCGAAAAGATATGGGTGAAATGGAAGAATACTTTATATTGTCAGCAGCAGCAGAGGTCTGTGGTACGTTTAAATCAACAGGAACAAGAAAAGTAACACACTGGTGGACTCCTGAAATTGGAATGTTGATAAAAGAGAAGAAAAATACATGGAAGAAATACCTTGATCTGGGCACTTTAGAAGCTTTTGAGGAATAGGTACAGAAAACAAAGAGATATAGTAAAGAAAGGAGTGCAAGTAGCAAAGAAAGAAATGTGGGAAAAGTTTGGTGAGAAAATGGAAGAAAATTATAGAGAAAACCAAAAGCTGTTCTACAAAGTTCTGAAGAGTATGAAGAAACAGAAACCATGCCCTTTGAAATTCATTTATGATAAAGGGAAAAATTTACTGACGAAACCAAAAGAAATAATGGAAAGATGGAAGGAATATTTTCAGGAGCTACTGGAAACTAAAGGAAATGAAGAAGAACAGGAACAACAGGAAGGGCCATGTGGAGAAGAAGGAAAAGAGATTACAATGGAGGAACTCCAGAAAGCTGTAAAGAAAATGAAAATCGGAAAGGCAGCTGAGCAAGATAAAATTGCACCCGAAATGATCAAATACATGGGGAGGAGAGCTGAGGAAGTCCTACTGAAGATTCTTCAGATATCATGGAAAGAAAAGAAGATTGTAAAGGACTGGGAAGTCTCCATCCTTATACCGGTTTTTAAGAAAGGAGACAATAGGGCATGTGAAAACCATAGAGGAATTGCATTGCTTAGCGTACCAGGGAAAGTATATTCCAGAATACTGGAAACAAGATTAAGAGAGGAAGTAGAAAATAAGCTGGAAGAAACACAAAGTGGGTTCCGCCCAGGCAGAAGTGTCCAAGACCATATATTCACTGTGAGGCAAGTAATTGAAAAAATAATAGAATATGACAGAGAGCTTTACTTATGTTTCATGGACTTGGAGAAAGCTTTCGACAGGGTTCCATGGCGAGAAATATGGAGAGTGTTAAAGAAGAAGGAAATCAATCCGCATCTGATAAAAGCTATACGAACCTTTTATAAAGTAAGTAGATGTTATGTCAGAACTGGAAATTATACTTACCAGGTGTTTGGAGTTACAGCTGGAGTAAGACAAGGAGATATACTCTCTCCTTACTTGTTCATAATATTAATGGATGATGCACTCAAAGAAGTAAAAGGAAAGTTGAGGAAATTTCCAGTTAGAAACTGGAAGATGAAATGTATAAACATATGTGAGTTACTATATGCAGATGATATAGTAGGCTACTGTTTGCTAGATCTGAGGCAAATTTACAAAGAAATATAGAACTAATGAGATCAGAACTAGAAAAGAGGAATATGGCGATAAACCAAAATAAAACTAAAACAATGATGATTGGAAGGGAAAAGAAAGAATGTAAAGTGCAAATCGGGGACAAGGAATTAGAACAAGTTGATAATTTTAAATACCTTGGGATAACTATTAACCAGGATGGAAAGATTGTCGAGGAGCTGAATAAAAGACTACTTAATACGAGTAAACTCTACAATGCCATAAATAGAGGATTTCTAAGGAAGAAGGAAATTAGTAAAAAGACAAAAATGGCTGTATATAATTCTACATATATTCCAACATTGATATATGGAAGTGAATCGTGGACAATAACCAACAAAATACAACAAAAGATACAAACAGCTGAAATGAAGTTTTTAAGAAATGTAGCGGGAAAGACCAGACGGGATAAAGTAAGGAACCACACCATTAGGAAGACATTAGAAGTTCAACCTCTGCAGGATCGGATTGAGCAAGGTCAATTAAGATGGTTTGGACATCTAAACCGAATGAACAATAATAGGGTGCCAAAACAGGTGTGGGAAGCACGATTAGGAGGTATGGGAAAGAGACCCAGAGGAAGACCTAGAAAGACATGGGATGATGAGTCTATGAGAGAGATGCTTCATAGAAGAAATATTACGTGGGAGAAAGCCAAACAGTCGGCACTGAATAGAAAAGAATGGCGTGCTCTCTGCAACCCCTCGACACCGAAAGGTACAAGAGGACAGGATTAAGTAAGTAAGTAAGTAAGTAAGTAAGTAAGTAAGTATGTCCAACAGAGACAATAATCTGTGGTTCATGAATGCTTATATATCTATCTTGAATGTACAATAACAGTGGGAGCCCAGTCACAAAAATCACTGCCTCACAGTACTGCATATGACATAACTTATCTGCCAGTGAGGTAGACCATTAGGGCAATCAGTTATAGGAGAGAGGTTCCATCTGGCACTGTGAATTGAACTCCGGCTTAGCTCAGTTGGTAGGCATTGGTGCGAATAGCCAAAGGTCCTGGGTTCAAATCCCAGTGTCGGAGGAATTTTTCTCCTATAATATTCTCACTTGAAAATAAAGCGTAAAAAAGGAAAATGTGGTAACATAAAACAAATCTTTGATCACAATAAACAGCATTTTTTCAAAGTATCAATATTAATCCGTATGTGACTTCATAAAAGTGATAACATTATTCACTGTATATGGGTGAAAATGAAGTGCTATTTGCAGGAGTTGAAAATAGACAGATACTCATGGCCTGCTGCTAATAATTATATTCATGGAACCAGATCTTCTTTTACTAGAAAGAACTACATATGCAACTTGTCTATGGATAATAGGGAATTCTGTGCATTATCTAATACAAATTGAAGTACTTGAAAGAAACAAGAATTTTAAATATCTATCGTTGACATAAATTAAAATGACTTATATAACACATTGATAACAGTCAAACAAATGTAAAATAAAAGAACATAATTATGGTGAAGGTTTATTATTTATATTGTAATGCAGTGGAAAATAATTATAAATCAGCAGTATTTGTAGTTCACAGGAGCAGACAAATAAGGGACTCTTCACATGTCAAAATGACTTGTGCTGGTCCTTCAGGTAAGAGCGTTGGATATCCCTGTAACTAATAATATTCTGATCATGAAATTTTAAGGGAACATTAAGTGAAAAAATTCAACAAAAGTCACAAGAAACAGTTTCTTGGACAGAAGACGCAAAACAATTTAGTACCTGGGTGCAAGACTACTGTTAGCCAGCTAATGCTGTTATTGCAAAATGTGTGCATCATACTCTTCAAACCTTCGACTATTGGTTCTATAAAAATTAGTTCTGTATCTCTTCTGTAGAAGGCAGGAGATCCTTGTAAACAACATCTTGCACATAAGCCAGTCAGTATCTGTGAGAATAGAAGCAGTACGTGACCATGCACCATTAGAAGTCACATTGTTTAAGCAAAATGGAAAACTCCGACGAGCATATTATTTCATCAGAAGGCATCGCCAATAGAGAAACAAAATCTAAAGGGCATAAAAGAACAAGAAATCGCGATTTATGGGGAAGAAATGTTGCAATGATGTGCCTGCACTAGGAGTAAATCCTGCTAAAAGAGCACACGTATTATCATTGTGTAAATTTTTAAAACAAACAAAAATGCTGAATGGTCTGTACGTGGAATGTGTGAACAATATTGTTATAAATAAAATTTCGGACACTGACTCAGAATCTGAGGCCTAAAAGTGAAAAAAATTGTACAGTAAAGGCTGGACAGTATGCCTTCTATGCAATAACAGCATTAATTGTAATTTTTAACTGCCTATATTTGTTGATCAATCATTACATTTGATATGATTTTGGTTTACAGCAATCAACTTTCTAGTTAATAAATACATTTTTAGGTGTTGTAGTTTGTACTTGTACACTTCCAAAACTCGGTGTACTTTTTTCTTAACATTGCATTTTACCACTAATGCTTGTGTTGCACCAGGAGCTCGATTATAGTCATAACCAGTTGGTCCTTCTAGTATTAATTGTGATAAAATATTACTATTATTACTGTAATTATTATTCAAATTCTTTATTCTAGGTGATCTGCTGGAGATGAACACTTCCTTTATCGATATGAATGTTTTTGATGTAGTAACATATAAGGAACCTGCTATATTCCTATTAAGAAAATATCCCAAACAATATATCTTATACCAGCTCACATCTAAAGATATAATGGAAGCAATGTACAATAAAAGGCAGCTTAGACGTTCTGAACGAGATCTTACTTCAACATCAGCATCTTCCAGACAAGGCCGTCTTTTGTTAAAAATGGCTGCTAAGCAACTAAAGAACCTGATTCTTTGGGGTGGACTTCTTGGTGGTTCTTCTGGAACAGGGACTTTATCTGCTACTAACTCATTCAACGTCTTTGGTAAAACTATTAATGCTGCTTTTTCCTTGGCTTATGGGGACCGCGTGTTTGTACCACCTTTTGGTGTGCCACCTTTCATACCTTCACCAATTGTGCCTCCAGTACCACCCTTCATACCTTCACCGTTCATACCACCTGCTGGAATACCTCCTGTACCTCCATTATCAGTGGCTACAAAATCTGTGTCCAATAACGAGCCTCAGTTTCAGGGAACCATAGTTGACAGCAATGGAGGAATACAAAATAGAGGTCAAATTCAAGAAAATCACCAGACAGATTCTTTATCACCTTTTCGAAGCACCACAATATCTACCGATAAAGGATTGCAAACTGGACAAGCTCAAAGCAATGTAAACCAACTTCTTGGCCAATATATGGAAGCAGAAAAACTAAGGCAGAAACAACTGACTGATGCTGCACATGTAAGACAAGATCAAACGTATTCTTATATTACCAATGTAAATCAGCAATGGAGACAGTTTTTGAAACAGCATAACCAGGTTGTTGATCAGTTCAATAATAGAATATATTTCCCCGTGCCAAAAGTGAGCGAGACATAAAGATTATAAAAGATAAAGCAATAACCAACTATGATTATGAACAGGCTTTGCATTTTGGTCAGGGAAACCAGACAGAAGATTGATTGTTCAACACTGCCTGGTAATGTCGTTAAATGACTGCTTCATGTGCAAGCTTTGAATCTCAAATGATGAAATGAACAAGGAAAATCAATAGACCACAACAAACACAACCACTCCGCAAACAAAACAAAGAATGGGGAATCAAAAGAATAAATGAAATGGTAGTGATAATGTCAAAGACTTCGATATCTATCGATTGTGAACGCAACCTAGGAAGCAATTTTACAAACTCTATGCTTAGCACATCAGAGATTATGAGATCATTCTGCTTGTGAGGAGTCGGTAGCAGATCTAAAATTTGCTCATTAGTCCAGTATATAGGTAGCGAAAAAAGGGTTCACCTTGCATTAATTAGGGTAAAAGATTTTTCTTTCTTATATTGTTTGGTATAGTAAGAGTAGTGTAAATCTAAATTTTCGACCTCGAAAGCCCTAGGGACAACTTTCTGTGAGCAAAAAACCTCGAAATTTTCGCACTTTTTTCAGTTTATCGGAAAAATCTCCTAGATATCAACTCCTCGCAAACATTTGTCTATCATCATTCGAAAGAGCATAAAATTTCCTGCAAAATGCACTGGTCAAACTTTAATTTACATGTAGTATTACAGGTACAATAGTACTTGGAATTATTAAACAATATATTAAAAGGCGTGTATTGGCCCATTTTATCCATTTATGGTGGTTTATGTAGTCCATTATGCGTTTTAGTTATGAATAACCATTCATTATGTATATGCACATGTATTACAAGGTTACCTTTGGGGGGGTCAAATTCGATTAACATAAATTTACGACCAGATAAAATCCGTTTAAAATTACGTAACTTGGTGTAAAAGAAATTATTTTTTAATTCCTTTTTTTTAAGCGAGGTTTACTGTTCACTGTAGCATACTGCCAGTGTAAGGTAAATAAATCACAGAATTCCTTAATTATAATGCCACTTTGTGATTTTATTCGTATTTAGGTTGAAAGGTGGGAGAAATGAGTCAGCAAACGTTGTGATGAGCGGAGGGGTCCTGCATGGCTGATTTCTTCCTTGGTTGCAGTAAACTTGTAAAAACTGAAGTGTATTTTTTTCAAGCTTGGTTATTTGCAATGAAAAGTTTTGTTTTTCCATGGTCAAATGGAATTCAGGTGGTATCTCAACCACTAAAAGCATGAATAAATAGAAGATACATTGGATCATATTCATATGAGGTTCTGAAGTGAGCGTCATGTTTGCCACTCCTTCCTGATTTGAGAAGGTGTATGTTTTGGCTTGAATTGGGTATCCCGGACAGGAGTACAAGCATGCCAGTATCCTCACCTACAACGACGCTATCCTAAGTGGCTACTTTTGACATAGCTGTAGTAACTATAAGCACATCTGCGTCTTCTACTGCCTGTAATACTTGCAAATATTTTCGAAATGTTTTTTTCAACATTTGTAAGAGACTACTCTTATTACTGTCATTCCCCAAGAACTTCTAGGCCTATTGGGAAACAGCAGGGAATGTTTTCTCATAAAAAATTATATCAGCTGAACTCTATCTTGGAACGGCGAACCCTTTCTGAACTTTTAGTACCTCGTTGATTCACATCATTTTGGTATCCACCAAACACGATCATTAATTCCGACTCATATTGCTTCTTAACATAGCTGACGTACCTCTTGCAGATAAAACCAAATGATTCATTGCTTTTCCACAGTACTTTATGAATGACAATAGCCAACGTGCATTTCAGAAACGATATTTGGATATCTAGAGGCTTGAAAACATTGTAATGATTTGGTACCCTTTCATAATCCTTCTTTGCTGAACAAAGAAGGAGCAAGTTTGTAGGTGAAGTACCTCTTCAAGTCTTTGCTATGCAGGTTCTCTGAAACAATATCAATGCATGAACAGTGGTCACCTGTTCGAAACCAATCTTCAAGGTGTTCGTGACATGAGCAAGTGTAATTACTTTATCATTTCGTTTCAAGTGTAGGCTTTTGAAGTTTTTATCAATCATTTGCCTACTTCTTGGGATCATTGACAATTACCCTGCTTTTCACCTACTACTCCACTATTTATTAACATTATAGAGTCTGTTATGGGAAACGGATCGTGCTGAACAAACCATAGCTTCAGTTTCAGTGTATCATCCTTGTCTCAATCCACTCAAGAGGGCCTTGTGTCTACATACTGCTCAGATGACACTGTAATCACTGCAGTAAGTTTCCATGGTATCACAATATATTGCAGATAGACCTTCCCTTGTGTCCACTGTCCGCTAGCCTATTTAAGACCAACAGACCATCAGATCCTCTCATCACAACGTTTGCTGACTCATTTCTCCCACCTTTCAACCTAAATACGAATAAAATCACAAAGTGGCATTATAATTAAGCAATTCTGTGATTTATTTACCTTACACGGGCAGTATGCTACCTTGAACAGTAGACCTCGCTTAAAAAAAAGGAATTCAATTTTTTTTTTTTTACACCTAAGTTACGGTACGTAATTTTAAACGGATTTTAAACTTTCTATGTTATCTGGTCGTAAACTTAAGTTCATCGAATTTGACCCCCCAAAGGTAACCTTGTAATACATGTACATATACATAATGAATGGTCATTCATAACTAAAACGCACAATGGACTACATAAACCGCCATAAATCGACAAAATGGGCCAATACACGCCTTTTAATATGTTTTTAAAAAATTCCAAGTACTATAGTACCTGTAATACTACATGTAAATTAAAGTTTGACCAATGCATTTTGCAGGAAATTTTATGCTCTTTCGAATGATGATAGACAAATGTTTGCGAGGAGTTGATATCTAGGAGATTTTTCCGATAAACTGAAAAAAGTGCGAAAATTTCGAGGTTTTTTGCTCACAGAAAGTTGTCCCTAGGGCTTTCGAGGTCGAAAATTTAGATTTACACTACTCTTACTATACCAAACAATATAAGAAAGAAAAATCTTTTACCCTAATTAATGCAAGGTGGATTGTATCTATATACTGGACTACAGGGGGGCTCAGAATTGTTATGGTTTAAGATGAAAAAGCATAAGTAATTGTGTAAATCACAGTTAAATTTTACTTTCTGAAGAGAAGCAGAATACATTACATAGAGTAAAATATACTGAATTTTCAAATGAAGCAACTGCATTTTTCTCTTATTCTTCAGTGTGAACTTGTCCAGAACTTCTTCAGGAAGGATCTCTAAGGTGAATATTTAACAGGGCCAGTCCATTTAATCTTTCCTCTGTCATTTTTTTCATAGGCATGATTTAATCCAGAGGTCACCAATTAATTTTTCCTATAGGTCCGTTTCAAAACATTGTTGAACTTGTGTGGTCCAGAAAACTGAAGCCTTCCCCCCCCCCCCCAACTCCTTCTACCGTCCCTTCCAACATGTTACAAACTACTCTACTAACCTAGGCTACTTGGTTTACTTGGTAAAACTTTTCTTTGGAATCAGTTGTTTTATGTGCAAAACACAATTCATACCAATGAAATGAAGTGCATAAAAATTAATATCAAATCAAGTTTTTTATTATGATATTTAGAATACAAGAAAATAAATTTAAAGTACCGGTACACAGGCTATAAATTCAAAAAGACTTCTCACAAAGTCCACCATGGTTGATGTTCAATGGGAAAAATGGCATGTTTTAGTTTGAACAATCTGCTTGAAATGCATTAGATGTTTATTTATTAAGAGACTGTTCTAAATTTGTTCAATACTTTCGGATGTCACAGGGAAAATGGGTTGTAGAATGAAACATTTTCCGAGAATGAATCATTAATATTTTCTGCAAATAGACAATATCATCACGGTCCATACAAAACTTGCCTGCGGTCTGGATAAAGACTGTGGTCCACCATTTGGTGACCACTGAGTGTTGAGAATGACTCTTGTTGGTGCATGTTGTTACTTGAAGGATCATGAATAAAATATGTACTACAGGGAGACTACATTGAAAAATAAGGTCAGTTATTATAGGAGAAAAATTCCTCCGACACTGGGACTTGAACCCAGGACCTTTGGCTATTCGCGCCAATGCTCTACCAACTGAGCTAAGCCGGAGTTCAATTCACAGCGCCGGAAGGAACCTCTCTCCTAAGACTGATTGCCCTAATGGTCTACCTCACAGACAGACAAGTTATGTCATATGCAGTACTGTGAGGCACACTAATTAGTGATTTTTGTGACCGGGCTCCCACTGTTATTGTACAGTTGACATTCAAGATAGATATATAAGCTTTCATGAACCACAGATCATTGTCCCTGCTGGACACTACATGAGAATATTATAGGAGAAAAATTCCTCCGACACTGGGACTTGAACCCAGGACCTTTGGCTATTCGCGCCAATGCTCTACCAACTGAGCTAAGCCGGAGTTCAATTCACAGCGCCGGAAGGAACCTCTCTCCTAAGACTGATTGCCCTAATGGTCTACCTCACAGACAGACAAGTTATGTCATATGCAGTACTGTGAGGCACACTAATTAGTGATTTTTGTGACCGGGCTCCCACTGTTATTGTACAGTTGACATTCAAGATAGATATATAAGCTTTCATGAACCACAGATCATTGTCCCTGCTGGACACTACATGAGAATATTATAGGAGAAAAATTCCTCCGACACTGGGACTTGAACCCAGGACCTTCGGCTATTCGCGCCAATGCTCTACCAACTGAGCTAAGCCGGAGTTCAATTCACAGCGCCGGAAGGAACCTCTCTCCTAAGACTGATTGCCCTAATGGTCTACCTCACAGACAGACAAGTTATGTCATATGCAGTACTGTGAGGCACACTAATTAGTGATTTTTGTGACCGGGCTCCCACTGTTATTGTACAGTTGACATTCAAGATAGATATATAAGCTTTCATGAACCACAGATCATTGTCCCTGCTGGACACTACATGAGAATATTATAGGAGAAAAATTCCTCCGACACTGGGACTTGAACCCAGGACCTTTGGCTATTCGCGCCAATGCTCTACCAACTGAGCTAAGCCGGAGTTCAATTCACAGCGCCGGAAGGAACCTCTCTCCTAAGACTGATTGCCCTAATGGTCTACCTCACAGACAGACAAGTTATGTCATATGCAGTACTGTGAGGCACACTAATTAGTGATTTTTGTGACCGGGCTCCCACTGTTATTGTACAGTTGACATTCAAGATAGATATATAAGCTTTCATGAACCACAGATCATTGTCCCTGCTGGACACTACATGAGAATATTATAGGAGAAAAATTCCTCCGACACTGGGACTTGAACCCAGGACCTTTGGCTATTCGCGCCAATGCTCTACCAACTGAGCTAAGCCGGAGTTCAATTCCGGCGCTGTGAATTGAACTCCGGCTTAGCTCAGTTGGTAGAGCATTGGCGCGAATAGCCAAAGGTCCTGGGTTCAAGTCCCAGTGTCGGAGGAATTTTTCTCCTATAATATTCTCATGTAGTGTCCAGCAGGGACAATGATCTGTGGTTCATGAAAGCTTATATATCTATCTTGAATGTCAACTGTACAATAACAGTGGGAGCCCGGTCACAAAAATCACTAATTAGTGTGCCTCACAGTACTGCATATGACATAACTTGTCTGTCTGTGAGGTAGACCATTAGGGCAATCAGTCTTAGGAGAGAGGTTCCTTCCGGCGCTGTGAATTGAACTCCGGCTTAGCTCAGTTGGTAGAGCATTGGCGCGAATAGCCAAAGGTCCTGGGTTCAAGTCCCAGTGTCGGAGGAATTTTTCTCCTATAATATTCTCATGTAGTGTCCAGCAGGGACAATGATCTGTGGTTCATGAAAGCTTATATATCTATCTTGAATGTCAACTGTACAATAACAGTGGGAGCCCGGTCACAAAAATCACTAATTAGTGTGCCTCACAGTACTGCATATGACATAACTTGTCTGTCTGTGAGGTAGACCATTAGGGCAATCAGTCTTAGGAGAGAGGTTCCTTCCGGCGCTGTGAATTGAACTCCGGCTTAGCTCAGTTGGTAGAGCATTGGCGCGAATAGCCAAAGGTCCTGGGTTCAAGTCCCAGTGTCGGAGGAATTTTTCTCCTATAATATTCTCATGTAGTGTCCAGCAGGGACAATGATCTGTGGTTCATGAAAGCTTATATATCTATCTTGAATGTCAACTGTACAATAACAGTGGGAGCCCGGTCACAAAAATCACTAATTAGTGTGCCTCACAGTACTGCATATGACATAACTTGTCTGTCTGTGAGGTAGACCATTAGGGCAATCAGTCTTAGGAGAGAGGTTCCTTCCGGCGCTGTGAATTGAACTCCGGCTTAGCTCAGTTGGTAGAGCATTGGCGCGAATAGCCAAAGGTCCTGGGTTCAAGTCCCAGTGTCGGAGGAATTTTTCTCCTATAATATTCTCATGTAGTGTCCAGCAGGGACAATGATCTGTGGTTCATGAAAGCTTATATATCTAAGGTCAGTTGTTATTTAGTATCTCATTCCGAGAATAAATAAAAAAAAATAAAAAACTTGTATGATTTTGTCTTTCAGTAATCCTTATAATATTGTTACTACTACATTATGCTTTTCAGCCATTTCAACTGATTATATTTTTTCTATATCTTTCTTCTGAGGCAGTCTGGCTGTAATAATATCCATATAGAACTGTTATTATGTTTATATTTGTTTTGTTTCTTGTTACACATTGTTATTAAGCAGTGTATGTACAATGTCAGCCATGTAGCTGAGGAAATATGTATTTTAAAATTACAATTTCAAGTGACAGATGAATTTAAAATGAATTAATACGAAACTCCTCCTCCTCTCCTGTCTCCTCTTTTCTTCCTTTTGCAATAAGAGGGTCAGTTATCTCCTGACCTCCCTGGGATCCTACTCTGTGAGGATTATTTTTGCATGAATATTTTAAAATTCAAGAAATTTTTCATAAAACTAAAAAAAATCATGCGGGACAATTTAATTGAATCTCAAATTTATGACAATCTTACTTTTTCAGGACGTATAGTAACCTAACTAGGGTTATATCCATGGGGAATATGTGAAAAATCTAGAATATTCTAAGTTTTGAGGAATGTAAACATTCATTAATTTCAAATGGATTAACAACTCGAGAAAGATGAGAAAAAAATCTGTTGCAGTTTGCCAAACAATATCCTTTACCATCAATGGCTATAATTCTTTTTAGTCATCATAACAGTGAAAGGGAAATGTTACAATAATGCAGTGATCATCTGAAGTGTGCTGGAATGGATAGCAACAACAGCAAAGTACACTCTTCCATTTGCATTTTGTTTTTCATAGGGGTGGAAGCAAGAGTCGTTGTTAGTCGTTCAGTTGTTACACATGTGCTAAGATGCCAAAGATAAAATGTAAGTGTACTGACAATTTAGCAAAAAGGTATAAGAAAATAGAAAACCTATGCATTCAAGTTTCAGTGGTAATTTAGTTTTGGAGTTATATTTTCCTATATTTAATATTTTTCTAGAGTCGTATTTAGTTTTGGAGTTATATTTTCCTATATTTAATATTTTTCTAGTGTCATACATTTCAGTAAAAGAATCAAGTAACTCTATCTAATATGGAAATGCCCAGTGATCAAAATGCAGCAAAATTTGACAGGGCTATTATAGCCAATAATAATTTTTATGACAATGTAGAAACTTTCAAATACCTAGAATAAACATTAACAACTAATAATAAATCAGGTAAACTGATAAAGTGCCAGATGGAAATTATATTAATCATATATAATACTCAAATAGAATTTCACAGGGCAATTTTTAACTATGGTTTAACTTTTCCACTGCTTGCATTCATCAATTTGGAACAAGTGAACACAGGCCAAAGCTGTAAGTTCACCAAATTTCATCTGGAAGTGGGCAAACAATGTCAGTGAATGAGACAAAACCTTTTGAAGTTTTTTTTTGGAGAGCAAAAAAAAAAAAAAAAAAAATACTTTTTGGGATTTTTCCAACAGCTGTCAAATTTCAAGTTTCTAGCTTATGTGGAAGCGGGAAGTGAATGGATGATTTAGATTGACATAAATGAGAATGACTCTGCGGACATGCAGTCAGTTTTTCCATACTGTTCGAGCAAGCAACATGTTTCCACTTTAGAATGTTTCAAACTGTCCGCTTGCAATGGCCCGCTCTGATTGTCTTTTTGTTCCCGCCTCAAGGCATTGTGGGATCATGCATGACTTGCTAATTTTCTTTGTTATATGCGGTGGCATCGCGTCACCCCATTCAGTATTGTACGAGACCGCACTCAGATCGCAAGTGTATCTAGTCGGCTCGAGTCATTCCCGCTTTTTCTACCAAGTTTCCTTAAACTTGCTCTGGAAGCGGCGAATAGTCACAATTGTGCGCAATTGTGGCTCTCAGTAATTATTCATACATAATTACATATAATTCATAAAGTTCGCCAGTGAATTCTCCGAATTACAAAAGTTTGATATTTCGTAACAGTGGTGCAACCCACGCTACCTGTTTCAGTGCTTATATCAGCTTTTACGACTAAACTACATACAAAAGTTTAGTGTTAACTTCAAGTGCAATTTAATCTACGCATTTTAAGCTATTATTTATCAAGTTTTTCAAGAAATTAATATTTACAGACACGTATGAAAACGTACTCTTGCATCTTATGTATCAGTGTTTCTTTTCAATTAGTTTCAATAATTATTGTGTGTGAATTTAGTAAGTTGTGATTATTTCATATTTAAATTGTTCTCCTTAAGTATTCCGTGGATTCCTGATCCCAGAGTCCTGAGGTTACAGTCTATTTGCTCTCATTTTTGATTCATTCGAATCTGGTCCTCATTAGCTATTCAGAGGTGGCTACGCTTTCTTATCTTATGCACTTCAAACTGAAGTCCCTTCCAAACCTAAAACCAACATTTTATTCCTATTTGAGACGTATCTTATCCCGATCCCAAACATTTGGTTCCTCATCGGACCGGATTACTAAGGAAACAATTTCATTATTCACACACATATATATGGTTTGTCTCGGCTTTTCGATCTCGTTCATTGTATGCAGACTCAACCGCGACGGCATCCGCGTAATCAAGAGCTACGATTTCTAGTACATAAACTCTGTATCATCTATTCGGCAGTGCTTCAGTACTACAGAAAACACAACAGCTCAAAAGACTTCAAGAAGGCAGTGATCATCACACCAGAACATCACATGTGCAGTGACAACTCTACAAAGTTCTCAAAGTGTTACAAATAATATCATTATATCATCATGGAGAGTCAAATCAAGGATCTGATCAAGAAAAGGGGTTTCATCAAGAGAAAAATCACCTTTATTCAGAAATTCTGCGATAGCATCCAGGAAGAAATTGATGTGTTTCATCTTAAAGTTAAATATGACAGCCTCAATGATCTTTTTGATAAATATGAAACTGTACAAGCTGAAATTGAATCGCTGATAGTAGAAGAGGAAGACATCGAAGTTCACATGCAGTTTGACGAAGAGATAAGAAGTAGTTATGATTTGTTGAAATCTAAACTTAGTGCGCTCATTGTTCAGCATGAACAGCCACTTCGTAGCATAAGTCCAGCAGGCAGTGAGCGATCTCATAACAGTGCCAATTCACATCATACTTGTCAGTGCAACAATAGGCCAATACAACTTCCTGCTATACAGCTTCCTACCTTCTCTGGTGACATCACAACGTTCAAACATTTCCAAGACACGTTCGGCAGTCTTGTAGCCAATAATGCAGCCTTAGAACCGATACAGAAATTGCATTACCTTCTGTCATCATTAAAGGGCCAGGCACACGCACTGATAAAAAATCTACCAGTGACTAGCGAAAATTTCAGTTTAGCATGGAATCTAATATGTTCCAGGTACGATAATACAAGAATTATCGCCACAGCTCACGTACGTAATCTACTCTCTTTACCAACGATGAAGAGTGAAAATGTGAATGATCTTCGTAGTATTCTTAACAAATTCCAAAGCAACATAAATGCTATGGAAGCTTTACATGTAGGGATACCATTTTACGATGTTATGCTCATGCAGTTAATCTTGGACAGCCTTTGTGAGAGCATACGAAAAGAATGGGAAGGAAGAATTGATTCTCAGAACTTCACACCACTTCAAGACCTCATCAAGTTTTTAGAAGCTAAGGCAAATTCCCTTGAAGTATTGGCAGATGTAAACAACACGTCCAGCCCATCTAAGCACAAAGGTGAGCAAAGTACGAAGAAGAAGTCAGAGAAACACACTCGTCATTCTTATGTTGCTACAAAAGGAGACACGTGCCCATGCTGCGATGATAATCACAATTTATTAAATTGCAAGAACTTCCAAAAACTAAGTTTATCACAACGATGGGATGTCATTAAATCTAAACGCTTGTGTGCTAACTGCTTCTCTCCTAACCACAGAAGAGATCAGTGCAAGCTAAAATCGTTTTGCAAATGTGGGAAAGGCTTTCATAGTAAATGGTTACACAATGACACACATTCAAGTGAAAAGGTTTCTCGCCAGAGTACTTTTTCAGAAAGTTCTACATCCAGCACGGCAACAAACGTTCCAGCTAGTTACTGTTCTATAAAAGAAAAGGCTAGCCAATGTGAAATTCTTCTTGCAACTGCAGTGGTCGAAATAGAAGACAAAAATGGAAAACTGGTAAAATGCAGAGCTTTGCTTGATTCTGGTAGTCAGATTAATTTCATCACTGAAGATTTGGCAAGGAAATTACAATTACCAACTACCGCAGTGGATACTCACATAAGAGGTATCAATGGCACCTCAGCTTGCGGTCACAGCATCACTATTAATATGAGATCCAGGATCCACGCTTTCCAAGCTAACCTAAACTGCCTAGTTTTACTTCACATTGTAAATAAGCTTCCTGCTGTCCAAATTGACCCATACAAATTCAATATTCCCAGTGAGCTTCCATTAGCTGATCCTAAATTCCATGTACCTGGTGATGTACAATTGCTAATTGGTGCCAACTTATTCTTCCAATTAATCACAAACGAAAGAATAGTTAAACCAAATCAGCCTGTTCTGACCAACACTGAACTTGGTTGGATAATCAGTGGTACAGTTCCTAAGTCTGCTATTAAAAACAAGAAGGTGACGTTCTCACAGCATAACTTGTTTGTAACTGTCGACAACGTGGACAGGCAACTAAGGCAATTTTGGGAGCTGGAAGACTTCCCCAGCGCAGTACACACCAAAGAGGAACGTGAATGTGAAGAACACTACGTAGAAAACACTACTCGTGCAACTGATGGTGCATTCGTAGTGCAACTCCCCAAGAATCAACCTGTAGATTCTCTGGGCGAATCTAGACAACAAGCTATAAAACGCTTAGGACACCTGGAACGCAAACTTCAAGCTAACCCTAGCTTAAAAGAAGACTATTCCAAATTTCTGGAAGAGTATGAAAATCTAGGCCACATGAAGAAGGTTTCACCTCCTCAGCCTGGAGAAAAGTGTTACTACTTGCCGCATCATGCTGTTATAAAACCTAGTTCAACTAGCACGAAAACCCGAGTTGTATTCGATGCCTCAGCAAAGTCGTCTTCAGGCAAGTCATTGAACGACATCTTGAAACTAGGGCCAACTATACAAGACGATCTTTCATCTATTGTACTTCGGTTCCGCACCTACAAGTATGCATTTTCAGCAGACATTTCTAAAATGAACCGACAAGTAAGAATGCATACAGATGATCAGAAGCTTCAAAGAATTGTGTGGCGTTCAAGTCCTAATGAACCCATACAAGACTACGCTCTAACTACTGTCACTTATGGTACCAAATCTGCATCATTTTTGGCCATAAGATCTTTACATCAGCTTGCGCTAGAAGAAGAAGAGAAGTATCCGCTTGCTGCTCAGGCAGTACGGGAATCATTTTATGTTGATGACTGTTTAGCAGGCCACAATGACATCCAAGAAGCCCTGAAACTGCAAAGGGAGCTTACAGATATGCTCAATTGTGGTGGATTTCCTCTGCGAAAATGGTGTTCCAATCATGAAGCTTTATTGGAATCAGTACCTCCTTCACATCGAGAAACTCAATTGCCCCTGGCACTTGATAACAATGAAAACATACATGCCCTAGGCTTACTTTGGCATCCAGTTAATGATGAATTCCAGATCCAATCACATCCTTCACTCCAAACCCATTTGCAAGGTAAACTAACCAAACGAAATATCCTTTCACTTATTTCATCTATCTTTGATCCGCTAGGATTGGCTAGCCCTATTGTCATAAATGCTAAAATCTTTATGCAATCTCTCTGGATTGAGAAATTAGACTGGGATGAAACCGTACCTGTGCATCTGGAGGAGAAATGGATGGAAATCTGTGAAACATTAGCTACTATTCACACCTTGCGTATTCCCAGATATGTGCTTACATCTGGTACAGTGCAGGACATTCAATTACATGGTTTCTGTGACGCCTCCGAGAAGGCTTATGGTTATGGAGCTTGTATATATATTCGTTCTGTAAATAGTGAAGGTGAAACTACTATTCAACTATTATGTTCAAAATCTAAGGTTTCTCCTCTAAAGAAGCAAACCATTCCACGCCTTGAACTATGTGGTGCACTTCTGCTAGCTAAATTATACAGCAAAGTGCTAAGTGACCTCAAGGTACAACCTTCACAAAATTTTCTGTGGTCAGATTCTACTGTGGTACTTTCTTGGCTCAAAACTGATGCGCGAAAGTGGAAAACTTTTGTTTCAAATCGTGTGTCACAGATACAAGAACTTTCGGAGACTGCTATATGGCGTCACATTGCCACACATGATAATCCAGCATATCTTGTCTCAAGAGGAATTTCTTGTGAGCAGTTATCTGAAATCGATTTGTGGTGGCACGGTCCTAACTGGTTATCTTCACCCGAGACATCCTGGCCAAAACAACCACAACAACTAAGTGTTCCTGATTCATGAGAACAACTTACAAATGTCTGTCTGGTGTCGACAACGGAGAAAGAACATTTTCTTACAAGATTCTCAGATCTCCGACGCCTGCAAAGAGTAACATGCTACATGAATAGATTTATTGCTGCATGTCGCCATGAAACAAAATTTCATGGACCTATTACAGCCGAAGAGCTTCAACAAGCTTTACAAACTTGTGTTAAAAGTGCTCAACATTCATCTTTTAAGAGTGAAATTGCAGATCTTAAAAATATGAAAGAAACTTCTGCTAAAAGTTCTATTCATACTTTAACACCATTTCTGAACGAAAATGGTCTTCTACGAGTTGGTGGTCGCATAGATAAATCTCATCTTGCTTATGATGCTAAACATCAGATCATATTGCCAACCAAGCACCATCTGACTGCTCTAATTGTAAAGCATGAACATTTTAAACTTCTACATGCTTCACATCAGCTGACAATAGCTTCCTTAAGACAAGCATATTGGATCCCTTGCGTGCGCAGACTGGTGAAATCTGTTCTACACAAGTGTCTGACTTGCTATAAACTAAAGGCACAATCTGCTCAACAGCTGATGGGCAATCTTCCTAACTACAGAGTAACTCCTGTTAGGCCCTTTCTACGCACAGCAGTAGATTATGCTGGTCCATTTAGCATAAGATACGGATCGCCTAGAAGTAAAATCATTGCCAAGGCATACGCTGCAATCTTTGTATGTCTTGTAACTAAAGCCATTCATATTGAATTGGTATCAGACCTCACATGAGAAGCTTTCTTAGCCGCGCTAAGAAGATTTACTTCCCGTCGTGGCCTATGCAAGGATATCTTCAGCGATAACGGCACTAATTTCATAGGCACGAATCACAAATTGAAAGATCTTCGTATTCTACTACAATCCGAAGAATTTCAGAAGTCAGTTCAAGATTTCGCTGCAACCAATGATTATAACTGGCATTTTCTTCCACCTGCTTCTCCGCATTTCGGGGGGTTGCATGAAGCCGCGGTGAAATCTATGAAGTTTCACCTAAGAAGAACATTGGGTGCACAAATCCTCACATTTGAACAGCTTTGCACTCTACTCACTCAGATCGAGGCTTGTTTGAATTCCAGACCACTCGTTCGTCTTAGTGACGACCCAAATGACTGTTCATATCTTTCACCTGGGCATTTCCTCATCGGTGAGCCTCTCACCTCTCTGCCATCTCATTCTCCCACAGATGATATGAAATGTCTTGAAAAATGGCAAATTCTACAAAATCATCTGCATCAGATATGGAAAAGATGGTCTTCCGAGTATTTGCATACACTTCAGCAGCGACAAAAATAGTCATCTTCCAGTGAGAATCTGCGAGAAGGTATCTTAGTCATCCTGAAGGAAGACAACGTAGCCCCACTTCAATGGAAGATAGGCATCATTACCAAGGTGCATCCGGGAGAAGACGGTCTAATTCGTGTGGCGACAGTTCGCACTCCTAGTGGTGAATATAAGCGCCCATTAGTTAAATTATGTCCATTGCCAGATCAATAATAAGTGTAATACAGTGCAATCAATATTTCATATCTCTTTATCGTTTTACAAGCAATTAGTGTAGACAAACCGTTACATTGTAATAAGTGTTTTTTGGTTTTTCTCCTTACACAATAAGGTTTTACTTTCTCATACGGAGATAAACTGTGTTATTGTGATGTATATAATAAGTGTTTTTCTTTATGTTATTTATCCATTTGAATGTATTTTTCATAGCTTGCTCTTTATCTATTTTGTTGAACTAAATAGTTCAAAAGGGTCGGTATGTTCGAGCAAGCAACATGTTTCCACTTTAGAATGTTTCAAACTGTCCGCTTGCAATGGCCCGCTCTGATTGTCTTTTTGTTCCCGCCTCAAGGCATTGTGGGATCATGCATGACTTGCTAATTTTCTTTGTTATATGCGGTGGCATCGCGTCACCCCATTCAGTATTGTACGAGACCGCACTCAGATCGCAAGTGTATCTAGTCGGCTCGAGTCATTCCCGCTTTTTCTACCAAGTTTCCTTAAACTTGCTCTGGAAGCGGCGAATAGTCACAATTGTGCGCAATTGTGGCTCTCAGTAATTATTCATACATAATTACATATAATTCATAAAGTTCGCCAGTGAATTCTCCGAATTACAAAAGTTTGATATTTCGTAACAGTGGTGCAACCCACGCTACCTGTTTCAGTGCTTATATCAGCTTTTACGACTAAACTACATACAAAAGTTTAGTGTTAACTTCAAGTGCAATTTAATCTACGCATTTTAAGCTATTATTTATCAAGTTTTTCAAGAAATTAATATTTACAGACACGTGTGAAAACGTACTCTTGCATCTTATGTATCAGTGTTTCTTTTCAATTAGTTTCAATAATTATTGTGTGTGAATTTAGTAAGTTGTGATTATTTCATATTTAAATTGTTCTCCTTAAGTATTCCGTGGATTCCTGATCCCAGAGTCCTGAGGTTACAGTCTATTTGCTCTCATTTTTTATTCATTCGAATCTGGTCCTCATTAGCTATTCAGAGGTGGCTACGCTTTCTTATCTTATGCACTTCAAACTGAAGTCCCTTCCAAACCTAAAACCAACATTTTATTCCTATTTGAGACGTATCTTATCCCGATCCCAAACACATACAGTAGAAGCCCAAAATAGTGTGGTTCGAAATACCGCGGATTTGGATTCAACGCAGGGGGGAAAGTATGTCCCCAATAAAAAAAATACCGTAGTTTTATAAATACAATTTTTATTTTGGAAGTTGAATTAAAACAGTAAAAATTCTGCAAAGAGCGGTTCTGCAGTACAATTTTTTTACTGTTAGACCCGCCCTCACCCCCTAGTTGACCCGTCACCACTGCATTCCAAAGGATTTAGCAGAAGTAACGGGGCATGGAATGAAATGTGTAGTTCTATAAGGAATTAAAAAAAAAAAAAAATTAAAAACTGCACCTGCCAGAAAAACTTTCCGAAATAGTTGCAGTGACTCTGAATATTTTACCTGAATGTTTCAGTAAATGTTGTATGTTATTCTCGGGAATTAGAAAAATTCTCATGTTCCATCTGTGAAAGAAGAGCCGTAAAATTGAGATCAGTTACAGGACTGGATTAAATAGCATAACTGGTGAGTAATTTTTAAAACTACTGTATTTTATATTGCTCTATAACATTGTAATTTATTAGTGAACCAATGTTCCCCTCTGCGGGGTCAATTTTTGTTACTTCTTCGGTCACATTTCGATATACTGCAGTAAGGTCATAACGCAGGGGTAAAGCATGTCTGCCAACAACTGCGTTATATCGAACTTCTACCGTACTAGTAGAGCAGCTAGAAATACCAAATTTTGCATTCTTATGGCAGGTGGATGTGGCAAATTTTACAATTCTAGCTGTCCTGTAAATGTGTCAAAAGGTAAATATATAAAATTGATGGAAGCTTGGAAGGGGGTCCAGGGGCACAGCCCCTGGTGGGGCTTGGGGGCAAAGCCCCCAAAAAAGAAAAACAAGAAAGGGATCCGGGGCTAATGCAAAGTTACCGTCCTCGGTTGAAGGGGTCTGGTGGAAAGCAGGAAGGGGGTCCAGGGGCGGAGCCCCTGGTGGGGCTTGGGGGCGAAGCCCCCAATACAGGAAAACAGAGAAATCTGGGGTAGATATGAAGTTACGTATACGATAGGTACCTCGGCCTCGATACCGACTGAGCCATTGAGACCGGGTTTTTACCGTTATGTTTCCAGTATTGGATTATTAGCACGTGACCGATTGCATGAAAACAGAACATCGGCCAGCGCATGGAGATTCGTGTTTTGACAGCAGTTCCCAGCGCCATTTTAGGTTAATTTTGTCCCTACTTCTTCACGTTTTTACTTATATTTAGGACCTTTGAACAAATATATGGTGCTTATAAATGGAATCTATAGGTTTTAAAGGATAATATAACATCAAATTTGGTCGTTTTCCGTGCTTTTAAAATGAAAATATCACTTGTAGTAGAGAGGTGGACCATCCCCAAATTTACTTATAATAAAAAAAATCTAACTCTATTTAAGGAATAACCCATAGAGATATGACAAAAATTCATATGACCAAATTTGTAGATCTGCTGGTGCAATTGGTTTTTCTATATGACTTAGCATTTAGGGCGGAATTCTGGAACAAGCCTTCAACTCCTCCTGAAACCTTCCTTAGTAAAGGAGGGTAAAAAGCAGGCACCTTCTTCAAATGCAAAATCAAATTCTCGGTTCTTTCTTATAGCGTCCTTAATGAAGGACAGCTTATAAAGCCTCCTTCAGTTGCCAGGACAGTTGGCATCTGCATGGCAGACAAATGTTCCCATATGTTCGATTATACATTAAGTGCTGTTGTATAATGACTATTTATTTTATGAAAATTGATGACAATTAAATTACAGGATTGAAGTTTACTTCATTTTATGTCAGATTAGTAATTCCTGACCCCTTAATAAATAACAACATGAAGCTCTGAGAATATGATAGGTTGGTAGTAACTAGCGTCTTTATTCCGTTGTACGGGACTGCAGCGAGGCACACATCTGAATTTAACACTCGAATATTCAGCGTATTATGGTACCAATGAATGAAATTCTTCAATAATGTAACATAAGAAAACTTGCAGGGCTCCGAAGTAAAGTCCAACGTCGAAATACGGTAAGTGTTTTTTTCTATTCTATGAGTGGGCCACTGATGCGATAGCCATCTTTCCTCCCCGCATGGACGTTCAAACTTCACAGTGTGTTCGTGGTCTCGGGGTAACGTGCGTGTCTAGTAATGGAGAGGTCTCACGTTCAAATCCACCCCAAAGCAACTTTTTTTTTTATTTATGTGAAATTGTGCACATTCCATTCTTGTGTTCTATTTTATCAATGTGCTTGAATGAGTATTATATTCTTCTTACAAAAAAAAAAAAAAAAAAAAAACTGGGAATTCATCGTCTTTCATTGACTTGTGCATTTTCTTACATTAACCTGTAACATCAGGCCTAAAGAATGGTAACATAAGCATATAAATGTTATTTCATGAACAGAAACTTGCTTTAAAGTTAAAAGTGCATAGGGCTATAGGACTACTCAGAACAAAACTGCGTACCGCTTGGTGGAACTATCCTCTTTTTATTGTCATACTGTACTATTTTATTGAGAACATAAAGACATTGAGACTAAAGACATGATATAAAAAATGTGTCTCGCATTTTTATAATATTGCAGCTGCTTCTATTACCGGTACTCTTCATTAATATTGTTATTATTATTAGTAGTAATAATAATAATAATAATAATAATAATAATAATAATTTATTTGCTGTCAATTGACTTGATACAAGTTTCTGACATTGTCAAGCTTACAGACTAAGAGCTAATATTATACAACCTAATATTGCTACAACCTAGATCTAAGGATAAAAGTGTGTGATTGATCAAAATATAATAATGTATATGTGCTAATCGGTTATTACAATTCGTCTAAAGAATATAAACATTTTTCTATTAAGTATTTCTTCAGAAGTGTTTTGAAATTTTTCTTGTCAGCATTCTTAATTTCTACAGGTAGCTTGTTGTATAGTATAGTTCCAATTACACTTACGTCCTTAAATATAATTTGCTTTTTGCATGTATATCTATGACAATCTAAGCTACTTCTTGTGCTATAATTATGAATTTCACTATCTTTTGTTAGATTTCTAACTACTATTTCTAGTACTATTATTATATTTTTATTATAGGCCTATTATTATATTTGTATTATATTATTATATGTATATTAAATGCCCATTATTATATTTGTATTATATTATATTTTTATAATATTATTATTTTTATTATATTATGATATTTATATTGCATTATTATTATTATACTACTACTACTATAATTATTCTTAATGGTATTGTCATTGTTAGGTCTATTGCTATTATTTCTGTATTTATTATCATTATTATATTATTATTATGTTCCTCTTTGTTTTGTCATAAGTATTGAGATCAAACATACGTGCAATTAAACAGTTGTAGGCCTAATAGTTGGCTTTCAAAATATATATTTGTATTCTTTAAGGTTAATTAGACAGTACTCCTTTCCTTTGTTATATGGACATGTAAGAGTTATGTTCATGGGCCTAATTTACGTATTTTATATCCACGCTTCAATGACATTTATCGTGACATTGATCACTTTATACTATATCCAATCTTAATTTTTTTAATAAATAGACAATAATGAACTACCGTACATACAGTACGCTATTCTTTTCCAAAAATAGTTATTTATGGAGCTTATTTAATAGATATTCTGCTCACAATGGACTGTTATTTTGAAATTCACGGGTTTTTTGCTCATAATAATAAGTTTAATTTGTTTGTGTCGTATCTATGTAGTCATATTTTTATTTAATACTTCTAGATAATATAATAATTATTTCGTAGCATTATCGTTAACCTACGTTGCTGTAGTACAATCTGAAATTTGATATAAGTTGCATAAACTCAATAAATTCACCATCTAATATCACAGAAGTGAGAAAACTGACGTCTGAAAACTATAGAGGATGGAAAAAGGCGACCACTCGGCTTCCTTCAGTATTTAAGATAAGGAAACTCACTTACTTCCTTCTTTAAACTAACAGGGAGGTTCGAGAATAAGAAAAGGTGCTTCTTAAGGGACATCACAGGCCCCCTTTCACCTTTAAGGAGCCATCCTTCCTAAAGCGAAACAAGGAAGGTTCCAGAGTACGAATGGCTATGTAAGGAGGATTGAAGGCCCATTTTAAGTGAAGGAGCTTGAAAGGAGGATTCCAGAATTCCGCCCTTAGCTACTATAAGCCTAGAAAGGTGTGCACAGACCTTAAAGCTGCATCAGCTATTCTGAATGTTTTCAGGGGTAATTATTTTTGGAATATTTCCATTGGTTACAGGCTAAAAGCTACAAGTATGCCAATTTCAAATTTCTGGCTCATCTGGAAGTGGACAAATATATTAGTGAGCGAGTTACCCATGCGGGAATCAACTTTGGAATAGGTCCCTTAAAAAAAAGTTTCCATTTCCTGCGTTTTTCTTGTATTTCAGAATTTTTAAGGCCCACGCGTCATTAACATTTTTTCCTGTCTTTTTTTTTTAATTACACAAAAGTTTATATCATTTATTTATATAAACAGATTAATTGCACATTCGACGAATTCTTTACTTGTCAGGCACGCGCCATTTTGGATTGGAGACGTCATGTACTGCTGCCAACATTGCTGGAATTGTGTACCCTAGGTCAGGCTGCCAATTCCCAATGACTAATGCGCAATTTCGTAACGCTACGGGTGAAGCTGCAGCTAGCACTTCCAATTAAATTAAATGTACCGAAATGTTTGTTTGTTTGATCTATTTGTGATGGAAATGAATGTATGCAATTCTAAAATTAGTAGGCCTGCAATACCTCAAACACTAGTACAATATTTACAATAATAATAATAATAACAACCATAGGCGTAACCAGGCCGACAATATGGGGGGGGGGTTATAACATCCGCGGGGTCTGGGGTGTATGGAATATCCCTCGGGGGGTCCGGGGGTATTCCCCCGGAAAATTTTAAAAATTAAGATGCAAAATAAAGAGTTTTAAGCTTCCGGGGATACTGCCCCGGAAAATTTTAAAAATTAAGACGCAAAATAACGAGTTTTAAGCTTCCCACGCTTTATACTTGCATTAAGTAATTTATGGGCAGACTTAAAAAAATTATACAATTTTCATTTTTTTAATCAATGGGGGGGGGGTTCAAACCCCCAAACCCCCCCCCCTCGTTACGCCTATGATAACAACATCTGGCTTATTGGGTGAAGGGTTCGCAGCCCATCTCACTGTAAACCATAGCCAGCATTTCGTAAATGATAGAAGATAGCCTATCAGGACTGTTTATCCTGTAGACTAGAGTTTAAAGTTAAGTAGGTTTAGCGCCTTTACTTGTAAATAAATTATTATTTATCATTTTCAGCATTCTATAAACAATGGTTTTCCGAAACACATGTTTCACATTTTGAGACTTGAACCAATCTGCTGAACACATGTCTGGGGTTTTGGTGCATATATTGGCAGCAGTGACTTCAGATGTTGCCTCCATTCCTAGTCTCGGCACTTCGGGAAAAAACTTCGGGAATCTTCGCAGTTCATAGCATATCAACGTGTACTTTCGGACTTTGAACATTTTCGAGGGACTTATATCAAAGTTTATCCCCCATGCGGCTTTATACGAGGCACATCCATAAAGTAAGTTTCCCTGAGGCTGTTTACAGAAACAAAACACAATTTAAGGAAATATTTATTGCAACAGATACGGCCAGTGTTCTGCTATTTTTCAACACATTCACCACTGGAATTGAAACATTTGTCTTACTGTGGCACCAACTTTTGAATACATGTGTGGTAGAAGTGTGCCAGCTGAGCAGGTTGTGGTATACATTTTTTATATTCAGGGATACTGTTTGGTGCTAACTTAATATTTGAAGTGATTCCTTTTTCTATTTTCGAAAAAAAGGAGTTAAATTCATTTGCAATTTGGTCACTTCACTTAATATTTTGTCCTTTTTCATTTATGATTTCTAAGATTGGAATTTTATTATTTGAATTAGTATCAGTAGCTTCAATGACAGTGGACCAGAATTTTCTAGCGTTATTTTTATGTATTTCAATTTTTTTTTGTAATAATTAACTTTCATGGCTCGTATAGCTTTTGTTAATATATTTCTGTATCTCTTGTAGTATAACATTAGATTTTCCTTCGTAGGGTTTCTGCTAATATTATTTGCCAATTTGTCCCTTGTCCGAATAGACAAAATTATTCCTCTCGTGATCCATGGCTTGATTTTCTTTAATTTGCAAGGAACTTTTTTATTGTCAGTATATGAGCATTTGTTTACATAATTTTGCACCAACTCATGGAATATTCGAAAGCTATTATTAGCAATATTAGTCCACTACCTTTATCCATGTTTTTTTTTCTTAGGACGAAGCTGATTCCATATTCCCTGCCATTCGTGAGTATACAGTTTTACTACCAACAAGATGGCACACTGCTGCACTATCATAAGGGCTTACGAGCACACCTGGATCAAAATTTGCCAAAACAGTGGATAGGACGCAGCGGGCCAATCGAGTTTCCTGCATGCTCTCCAGACATTACGCCGCTGGATTTCTTCTTATGGGGCACAGTAAAAGATGAGGTGTACAAACGTAAACCATGTAAACTCAGAGGTGCCCACTGGGGGGGGGGCAAAATATTAGTTTTATGAATTTTCTGGGGAGGGGGTTGAAAATTGTTGCAAAATTATATGTTAATTCTTTAGAAGTGAATAGTCATTAAATTAGCGAAATGTGTTTGCTTGTAAACAACTGCCGTGCCAACGAAATCGATCACTTTGTGCCAATAGCGGTGACCGCGAACTCAGAGAACACGTGTGAATAGAACCACTGTTGGCCCCCACCTCCCTCACACGCATTAGTTCTTACTGGGTTATTAGTCTTTTTACAATGCCACCTGCAAGAATAATAACTATTCTCGGAAGTGATTTTACTGCACTCAAAAGCACGTGCCACCTTATAAGAAGGGGGGGGGGGAGGAGTGGAAAAATCTGTCTATAACCAATGCTGCGTTCTTAATTTGAAACATGAGGTTACGGCTACCGGTTTCAGTCCATCTCGACATCTCAAAAATGCCGAAAAAACAACAGCAATTTAAATATAAATGTTTAGAATTATTGTGCAATGTCATTATTAGGCATGACAAATGGCAAGATTACTGCAGAAAGAAAGATCCGTATAAACTGAAACATAATTTAGATATAAAATACAAGATTACTGAAAGTAAAAGCAGTGGTGAAGATAAAAAGAAACTGTATATTGATGTAAATCCCAAGCAGAATATTCAAGATAAAGATGAAGAATTTCGACAGTCATACCCAGGGTGGGGGGGCCCTATCTCTCAGGGAAAGGAAAAAATGTATATTAATAATTATAGTCAGGTGTTTTTCTTTTAAGACAATTATTATTTGAAAGTCAGTTGAGACATAAAAAGTTTGCAGAAGTTTTACCAAATCGACAACATGGAAGCAGAATACAAAGTGGATTAGGAAAGGGGGGTCCAGGGGGTTTGGACCCCCAAAAGTCAAAACCTAAAATTCTATATTTGTAATTTTTAAAAATGTTTATTTAACTAAGCAAGATTTGTTGGTGTGTGAAATATGGTATAGCAGTTATTTTGTTTTCATAATATAACGAGTAGGCCTATTATGTACACTGTTCCATGTGTTATTTAATTTTTCTTATAAATAGTAATAAGTATTAAAACTTAGGTAACAATTTCTTGTTTAAGTTGCCATGTCTTAGAGTATAGTAAACAAATTTGCTAACTAGTTTTTCAGTGCTAAAATAGCGTAAAATGTGATTTTCATTAGTTCAATATTTAAACATTTCCCGGGGATGGACACCCGACTTAAGTAACAATTTCTTGTTTACATTGGCATGTCTTAGAGCAGTGGTCCCCAAACTATGGGTCGCGACCCACTGGTGGGTCGCGGGAGTAATTTCGGTGGGTTACGAAAAGGGCGGGAAAAATTAAACTTTTTCCAATATAAGGAATATAAGGCATTTGAACACAATAAAACTATTGAAAGGTATATGAAAAATATATGCTCTATTTTATATAGCCTATATTGGTTATCGTTATGTAGTAGTGGGTTGTGAAAAAAATTTATATAGCCTATATTGGTTATCGTTATGTAGTAGTGGGCCGCAAAAAAATTTTTTATGTAGCCTATATTGGTTATCGTTATGTAGTAGTGGGTCGCCTATATTGGTTATCGTTATGTAGTAGTGGGTCGCGAAAAAAATTCTAGGTGAAAGTGGGTCCCAGGACAAAAAAGTTTGGGAATCGCTGTCTTAGAGTAAACAAATTTCCTAATAGTTTTTGAGTGCTAAAATAGCGTAAAATGTGATTTTCATTAGATCAGTATTTAAAAATTTTCCGGAGGTGGACCCCCCACTTAGGTAGGCCTAATGATTTCTTATTTACATTGGAATGTCTTAGAGTATGGTAAACAAATTTCCTAACTAGTTTTTCTGTGCTAAAATAGTGTAAAATGTGATTTTCATTAGTTCAATATTTAAAAATTTTCTGGGGATGGACTCCCGAACCCCCGGCACTTTCGACCCTCCCTGCAATTATTTTCTGGCTACGTCATTGTTGCACTTATTATATTATTAATATAATGTTACAAAGTGGCCCAAGAAGTTAAAGCGATGAAAAATAAATTAAATAAAAAAATTTCCCACCTAGAAAATATAATATGGGTGCCCTTGTTGACAGCCAATCAGGTTGCGGGGGTGAGCAATGAAGTTGGGGGGAGTCATGAAGTTTGGGGGGGGGCACCCCTGGTAAACTAGACACACTTTGGAATGAGATTCAAACGGTGTGCACAGAAATCTTGTTGGACACTTTGGTATGGTGCACGGAATCAGTGGTGACTCATACTCAGAAATGTATTAATGCTGACGCCCACCATTTTGCACATTTGACCATTTGAACATTAATCACATTTTCATCAGAAAGTCATTTATTTTTCAAATTGGACTTATAACCTTTCCATTTCCAGAAATTTAACCTTGTAGAACAGAAAATAGATTTTCCATGACACTTCAAAGTGTGTATACATTTTTTTGAAGCACTCTGTTTATTCACCTTATTCCCTCAAATTTCTACTTAAAATTAAATACACAAACCACTTGGGATTACTTTGAAATTATATGTAACAATTTATTGAATTAAACAAATTAGGCTTATGTGTGTAGTTTTTCAACATGTCAGACTAAAAAGAACTAACAGTAAAATTATCACTCCACATCTACTGATGATGGTTAAAAGGTATAAAATTTGTTGATAAAAATTATTCAGTAGTGCTGCGTACCAGTCGTAATATATAAAAAATCACCAAACAGCAATTGCAACACAAGTTCACAGTCGTTATGTATAGAAAGTCACTTGTGATAAAAATATATTATGCACTAGTTAAAAACACTTCATTAATAAAACTTCTTATCTATGTGACGGAACTTAAAATATATGTGAATTCCACAGATGTTCATGATATCCCAGGGCGTTGTCTATTCAATGTAGTCTCAGAAGATGCATTTCGGCATAGATTTTTATGCCATATTCAGTTCCTGTGCATGGGAAACTAAAGATGGCATAAAAATCTCCTATGCCAAAATGCATCTTCCGAGACTACATTGAATAGACCTCCTGGGATTACATGAGATTCTGTGGAATTCACAAAAATTTTAAGTTCAGTCATATGTTTATAACTAGTAGGCCTACATAATATATTTTTATCACATACACAGTGAACTTGTACGCAATTGCTATTTAGTGACTTTCTATACATAATGACTGTGAACTTTGCAATTGCTGTTGGTGATTTTTTATATATTACGACTGGTACGCAGTACTACTGAATCATTTTATCAACAAATTTTATACCATTTAACGACCATCAATAGATGTGGAGTGATAATTTTACTGTTAGTTCTTTTTAGTCTGACAAGTTGAAAAACTACACACATAGGCCTATTTTGTTTAATTCAATAAATTGTTACATATAATTTCAAAGTAATCCCAAGTGGTTTGAGTATTTCATTTTAAGTAGAAATTTGAGGGAATAAGGTGAATATATTTATTAAATAATCATAATTGGGTAGGCTTTTATGGCCGGAGTCTTGCAGGTTAACATGGTCTTTCAGGCTGTTGGGCCATGGTCTTAGGTTTTCTGACCACAGCCCAACAGCCCGGAAAACATGTTAACCTACAGAAAATTTACTTTGGACAAGTCATGAAGACAGGGGAAGGTAGCAGAAACTCTATAAAAAATTTAGTTGGAAAACCTATGGGGAGAAAGATCACTAAAAAGACCCAGGTGAAGATGGGAGAATGATATTACGAGGGAACATATGGAAATAGGTTTCGAAGGGATAAACTGGATCCAGCTGGTTCAGAATAGAATTTATGGAGAGCGTGTGTGAATGTCAGTTCTGTAAGTCACAGAGTTGGCTATGATGTATAATCAAAAAGTACAATGCAATCCACTCTAAAATGAAGGATTTTAACATTGTGCCACTAATTTTATTGTATTTATACAATTTTAGACATTGTGACAATGAAAACAGTAGTGATTTAAAAAAATTCACATCATACTCATTTTCACATACTGCTACTCAACAGTGAGGCCAGTCCGGACATGAAGTGTATCAATTACTTAGAATTTCAGAAAATTTGCACTCTGATTAATTGTAGCTCAAACAGTTTTTAGGACATATTAGATTAACAAATAAAACAACCATACCCATAGTCATTAATATGTTACTGTTCAAGTGTTCTGTGTTTAACACAACTACTATCTATCCATCAATACAGAGCAATTTTTTGAGTACTGACTGAAAACACGCCAGCTGTTAATGGTGATGGCCCCAAGCTGCTTACTGGACCTTGGTTCAATCCTACAATACAGCTGCTGTGCAATTAAGTTTCCTCTATTTCTTTATTTACCTAATACTTTTTGACCCCTGTTCTTGATGTCCATCAGGAACCCATAAATTCATTATAAATTATAATTGACATCTGTTTTCTTAACTATAAAGTAATAATATTAAAGGAGTTATAGAATTAAGAATAAAATTAATAAGATCATTAACAATATATTGCAACTATACACTGCTACTTTGCTACTGAACTATTCTACCTTAAATATAATAACTTAAAAGGTACAATTACAATTATAAACTCAGCTGTAAAGATACTGCAGGCACTCTTCCTTGCCGAGTACCTGTTAATAGTTGTATTCAAGATTTTTTTGTGGATTCATGATGGTAAATGGGAGATTGCGCCTAAGCATACTACATCCTTCTACAAGAATGCAGTAGACCCCGCATTCTCAACCATCTTATCACCAACTAGATGAATAACCAGTTGTGACCGGAATCGTTAGTCTGGAAGCCAGAATTCTGGCATTGGCAGGCATCGACCCGTACGTCTTCCTGGCAACCACAAAGTCTTATCCGGGTGTGTGCGTGTATGTGGTCTTTTATTAGCAGTTTGTCTTATGTTCTATGCCTTTGTAAGTTAATATGTTATATTTGATTAAATTAATTGGGAAAACATTGTAAAGTGTCAACACTATTTGTTAAATGGTTGCCAGGATGACGTATTGGTTGACTCAGATGCTAGAATTCTGGCTTCCAGAGTAAGGATCCCGGTGATAATTGGTTATTCACCTGGTTGGTGATGAGAAAGTTGAGGTTGCGCTAAGTCTACTGCATTTTTGTAGAAGGATCTAGAATGCTTAGGTGTGATTTCCCATTCATCATCATAAATCCACAAAAAATCTCGAATATGACAGACAGCAGGTACTCAGCAAAGAAGAGTGCCTGCTGTATCTTTACAGGTGAGTTTATATCTGTTAGTTACTAATACTAAGTTTAATATAAATAATGTAACTATCCTTGCTAGTCGTCTTTTGCTTTCTGGGAAACTCGCCTTATTGCTTCATCTAGCAACCCAGACTTAGGGTCTCTTAATATATTCCCAATTTTCCTACTTTGGAAAAATCTCTGAAGGCCTCCCTGATCTGAGCAATGTTTGGGTATTTCAAAACCACATGCTCAGGAGTATCTATTCCCCCACACTCGCATGTGTCTAAATCTGAAATACCCTTTTCCTTAAGTTATACCATATAGGGTCCATGGCCCATCAGACGGATCAAACCTTGGGACGGCTGTAGATGTTACAATTTAAGTTGTTTGTGCATGTTCTTGAAAATATCGTAAGTTCTATGTACGGTGTTACTTCCCTCCCATCTGGTTTGCCAAATTTCCAAGATTACATACTTGACATCGTTTATTGTCTCAACTTGAGTGTCAAGTATGGATTCTGTGCAAGCTTGTAACCCTTTTTTTAAAGCAGAATATCGCTCCTCTTTGCTTTATAAGGAGATCCAATGGTATGACCCAAAGGATTGAATTTAATGTATCGGTTGCCATTGTTTTGTAAGCTCCTATTAGTCATACAAAGATTCCTCTCTGAAGACTCCTAGGAAAAGTACAAAAATTTACACCATAAAAACTGAAAAACACTCACCCTGTTTATAGGAGCTGCTGGAAGTTGCCACGTGTCTAAAACTTCTTTGTTAGTTACGGTTATTAACAACAGTAGTGTGCTGCCAGGGAGAAAGAATTTTGATTGCAGGAGTTCTTTTACATGCTGGTAAATTTATAGATACGGGATTATCGTATTTATGCACACATAAATACTATCAATCTGGTCTGTAATTGATAGTCAGTTGGTTGATTGGTGATATGATTATCAGCTTCGTGATTCAAACTGAGGAGCTCCATTAATCAATTGTAACAAAAAATTCCAACCATAATAATTTAATGTGACTCACCTTCTACACAATCATTCAATTAAGTTATATAAATAAATAATAAATAAAATAAGCCTATCGTGTCCCATGTAGGGCAAAGGCCTCCTAAGAAGGGTTTAGCTCCTCTTATCTAGCACGGCGAGCTACTCCGCGCTAGTGAAGTTGTTCGTGATTTTGAGCGTCATGTACACTTGAACTTTAACACTTGGTCTTGAGCACTTAGTCTTGCGTATTGTTCAGGGTTTTCCCCAGTTCTTTCCACTCGTTTCTTCTTTTGGCTACCCTGGTCCATTGTTGGCCCACTTTATCCTTGAAAAGTTCCTCCCATCTCCTTTTTGGTCTTCCGCGCAGCCTTCTTCCTTGTCTGGGGTCCCATATGGTACTCCTGTATGTCCATCTATCGTCCACCAACCTTGAAACATGGCCACCCCATCTCCATTTAGTTCTTTCTGCTAGGTGAGCGATATCTGTCGTTTTTGCTGACTGGATTAGTGTAGTATTGGGGATTCTGTCCCTCAATGTGATGCCTAGGACTTTTCTTAACATTTTCCTCTGGCATACCTGTAGTAATTTTTTCTGTGTCGATGTCAGCGCCCATGTTTGACAGCCATAGAGTATCACCGGGTAGATGCAGGATTGTAGAGCTTCTATTCTTAGTGTCCTGCTGAGTTTTTTATCCATAAGCACAAATTTGAGGGACCAGAACGCTCTCCATGCCTGTGTGATTCGTCTGTGTACTTCCCTGTCCATGCCGTTATCAAAGGATATTATTTGGCCTAGGTATATGTATTCATTTACATATGGTATTTGCGTTCCCTCGATTGTGATCGGAGTTTGGGGGCCATTAGTCATCACTTTGGTTTTAGTCATGTTCATGGAGAGGCCCACTGATTTACTTCTTACGTTTAGTTCCTGAAGCATTGATTGCAATTCTTTTGGTGATTTCCCGAATATAACTACATCGTCTGCGAATCGCAGGTTAGTCAGTCTTTTTCCGTCCAGGTTTATACCATACCTCGCGTTCCATCTGATATTTCTGAAAACATCCTCTAAGACACTTGTAAAAATCTTGGGGGATATTGGGTCCCCTTGTCTTACTCCCTTTTCTAGTTTAAACGTTTGTCCTTCCTCTTCTGTCTTCACTTTAGCCATACTTTGATTGTATATATTGTATAAGATCCGTATATATTTTGCTTCTATCCCCTGTGAGTAAAGTGCTTTGAGTATGCTAATGTGTTCTACGGAGTCAAAGGCTTTGCTATAGTCCACAAATCCAAGGTATACTGTCATGTTGAATTCATTGTATTTCTCAACTATTTGGGTTATCGTCTGTATGTGGTCCGCCGTGCTGTATTTATTGCGGAAACCTGCCTGTTCGGATGGCTGATTCTCGTCTAGGATTCTTGTTAGCCTCTTCGTCAGAATTTTGGTGAAAAGCTTGTAGATATTAGACATCAGGCTTATGGGTCGGTAATTATTTATGTCATCTTTCGTACCTTTCTTATGTAATAGTATGATTGTGTTGGTTTTCCATTGTTCTGGTATCTCTTCCGTTTCTAGTATTTTGTTGAAGACTGTGGATATTAATGGAATCAGTTGGTTTGCTCCTATTTTAATTAGTTCGTTTTGTATCCCGTCTTCGCCCGGCGATTTGCCGTTCTTCAGTTCATTGATTGCAGTTCTGATCTCACTGTGTAATATTTTGGGGATGAAGGTATCGTTGTAGTGTTTCGTTATATGATTGTATCTTAGGTCTTTTGTGATTTTGTCTATGGAGCTCTCGTAGAGTGATCTATAAAAGTCTGTGGCTGCGTTGATTATCTCTCGTCTTGTGGTTAAGTTGTGGCCCGCCTGGTCCTTGGTGCTTAGTATCCACTGTTTTCCCTTCTGCAGATTTCTCCTTGCTTTCCTGACTGATCTTGTCTCCTCTAATGTTTGTCTAGTTAGTTCTGAGCGATATAGTCTTACATCTTTTCTAATTTCTCTCTTTACTTCTTTATCTAGTTCTGCATATTCCTGTTTGGTGGCTTCAGATTTGTCTCTGTTTGGTTGTAGTCTTGCTCTGAGTTCAATTAGTTGTAGGGTGTTTTGAGTTAGTTTCGTTTTGTGCGACCTTGGTTCTGTTTGCCTTTCGGAGGTCGTGCTTGCCTCCTTCAGTGTTTGCTCTAAAATGTTATATTGTTCCTGTGTGTTTTTGTCTGGTCCTAGGTTCATCTGAGATATTTTATCTTGTAATGCTTTGTTTATTTCCTCCCTGTCTAAGAGGTTCGCTCTCAATCTTTGTGAGTTTTTGCTTTTCCTCTGTCTTTTTTTCAGTCTTATTGTTGCTCTTACTAGTCTGTGGTCTGTACTGAATTTTATGCTTTGGCTTATTTGGATATCTCTTACTTCCTGAATTTTATTGGTAATCACAAAGTCAATTTCGTTTTTTGTATAGCCATCCGGTGAACGCCATGTCCATTTCATGTGTGGGGGTTTTCTAAAGAAGCTATTGGCCACTTTTAGTTCGTGTTCCTGTGTGAAATGGACCAATCTTTCGCCTCTTTTGTTCCTTTGTCCATATCCGTGAGGGCCTACTGTCTTCTCTTCATAGATTCTCTTTCCTATTTTGCTGTTAAAATCGCCTATAATTATGGTTCTTGATGCTCTGTGCATTTCTAGAGTGTTTTCTAGGGCAGTGTAGAATTCCTCGCACTCTTCTTCACTGCTGTTCCCTGTTGGGGCATATACTTGAATTATTGTTGTTGGGCAATCTTTCGAATTCAATTTTAGGACAGCTATCCTTTCTGATATTCCTACAATGGCTTGTATCATGTGTTTTATGTGCCTCTTTATTATAAATCCAACTCCTTTTTGGCCCGGGGTACTTCCTTTGTAGTATAGTATATCACCATTGTTCTTCTCGATTATAGCTTCCCCCTCTCTCTTCACCTCACTCAGGCCTAGAATTTCAAATTTGACATCAGCTAATGCGTGGTCTAGTTCTTCCTCTCTTTCTATTGTACTAAGCGATCTTACATTCAATGTTCCTATTATGATCTCGTTTCCCTTTGCTTTTAGTTTTTTGGAGAGGTTCTTGAGACAGAGTTTGTGTCAGAGTTTGATGACTCTAATTGCGTTAGGTCCTGCCAATTGATACATCTGTTGTTGATGAATATTTTCTGATATCCTACTTTCGCATCGTTCCCTTTCTCTCTTTCTGCTCTAGCTCTTTTTCTCAATTCTTGTTGTATTGATCTTTCTTTTTTCGTGAAATCAGCGTCTATATAGCACTCCTCCCCTTTTAATTTGTTCTTGTTTTTCATATTATAAACAAATGAATCAAGCAGAGTGGCTAACAAAATCAAAACGATATGCAAATAGCTCGTGTATTGACATCTATTCCTGCACTGTAAATATATGAATTCTTAAACAAACATAAATGAATTATAACAATAACAAGTATTACAAATTTTAACATTATAATATACTACAACTTTGAAAATAATCATTCCCGTGCATTAAGATGAAAAAATCTAATTCAGCATGTTCTTCACTCCCTGGTTGCTATGGCACCTGTAATTAATTTCACAACTGAACTGTAATAGCAAAAACTGATGCTTTGACAGCTCAAAAAAAATTTTTTTTGCTCGTAACTTGCAAACGAAGGCAAAAATAAAAAATTAGGTTTTGAGGTGCATTAGGACAATCTTCAGTCCATCTATGTTAAAAATTTCAGATCTCTGCATGCTGGGCATTGCACACAGACAAACAGAAAGAAAGAAAGAAAGATAGGTACAGGCAAGCATTTACTCTTAATATATAGATTTATTTCATTTCTGAAGCAGGATAATTGCACATTTCATTTCAGGAAACCTGAGGTCACTTACTAAAATGTAAGGTGAAAATCTTGTAAATAACATTTAAATATGTATGAACTTGAATTACATGGCCAATGAATTGTAAGATTGGACAGTGGTCCAATGGGCATCACTGGGGCTGTTACACCAATCATGCAGTTGGTTGTGTTCAGCAAACAGATAAAAAAACAACTCTGCACAATTTCTTTCTTATGGTATAATTAATATATGTACATTAAATATGTCAGCTATCATAGACTTAACTTACTCTTATTAGCATAACAACACATTAACATGTACTTGCAAGCAACCAAATTTCATTGTATGGCATAATTGTATACATGTAGTGTGTGTGTAGGAAAATACAATTATATGTACCGTATAAATACAAATATATTCCAATATTATATATACATTTTATTTTCACACCATATTTCACCAATCATTACAGAGATTATCTAACAGAATAGTGGTTCAACTCTGAATTTCTTCTTAAAAATGCATTTAGCTTCCTAAAATGACTAGACTAATAAATAAGTGAAGATGTTACACAGGAGAGCAACTTATTTACATGAAACAGAAGTATGTATAGTACAAGAAGCCTAAAGGCTTACAGTGTTAGGAATGTAGGCCTACATCCATAATAATAATTACTATCATAATATTACTGTAATCACGAGAACCCAAAAAGCTGTCTTTAAAATGATAAAGTACTTTATGAGAAAGATAACCTTTTCAATGCACAATACAGTGGGGTTCTTTGAACATTTTTAATTACTGTGACTATTTAGCTCATGAATCAGTGACCAATCTAGCATAAGAATAAGTGGAATTTCAATCAACCACAAGTGTCTATCATCATACTTTTATAGTTTTATTTTGATCGTTTTCATTTTAGCGCACCTAGGTGCACTTGCATTATATACACCAGCTGATTTCATGACAAAAAGTGTTGGTAATAACGCATGCAGTGCAATCAATCCCCAATATATATATATACACACACACATATTGGCTGTTTCACCATTGGTTCTCATGTTATCACTTAGAACAACACAAATAGCAATGTAATTTATTCATTTTTGTGGTTTAATTATTAATTAAATGCTTAATACTGTAAGTATTTGCTAAACAGTCACAGTAAACATAAATCGAGGCCCGAATTTTCTCAAGATAAATTTCAGACCTCTTGTTAAATTACCTGTGATTATTCTTTACATCTAAATATGCATGAATGTAAGCATTATAGTCATCCAGTTATCAAAACATTACAATATTATTACTTAAAGGCAGTAGTTCTCAAACTGCTGAAAGCATAATATTCTTAAAGGGGAGGGGCACAGTAGATTTGCTCAAAATTAAAGATGTCCCAAATGAATTGCCCATAAAATTGTAACAAAATACAGGAATCAGACATACAGCAAGACTGAGTAAGGAAATATGCACACTGACTTCACTATTAGGTATAATTATTCAGAACAACTGTTTCAATGAGTATCCTCATCATAATAAGTTGATTCCAACTGGCCATCTGGTGGCGGGTGGATGAACTTGTCGATAAAAGTTCCCTGGATGCCCAGTGAGGTGTCAAAGTTTAGCAGTTTTTGGTGGTTCTTTTGAATGAATCTCTTCTCCCAGACCATGAGCTTTAATGGTTTCTGAACTTGTCTTAGTAATTCTATTTCATCCCTGATTTCATGGCCTTCTTCCCAGAAATGGGTTGCTAAAAATGATTTTACTATTTCTTTCTTTATAATATTCTGAAGTGTTCCTTTCTCCTTGTGTTCAAAATCCTCTTAGTTTGACTTATGTACCGGTAATATTTATCACATTTCCCATCTTGTGGGTTTAAACTTGTGAGTCATGTAACCAATTATCAATGTCAATAATCCATGTGTTAACTTATACCATGGCTTTTCAGATAGAGCTGTAATCATCTTACAGTACTCTGATCAACACTTATGTTGGACTGGAATCCTAGATCGGACATTTATCATGAAAATATTATCATCATCTTTTCTGAAAACAAAGACCTTCTTCTTCCTCTTGTTCATGAGTTTCTCCAAAAAAATGAGCAGCAATTCACGTAACATTAATTGGTTCATTAGATCTGTAAAATGTTTTATAATCACCATTTTTATAGCATTTTTCTGTTCTTTCCTGCATCATAAATTAATCCATTTCTGTGATCTGAAAGTCTGTGAGTCCTACCGATCAATCTCTTAATTTTATAAGCATATCCTTCCATCTGTGAGCATTTCCTCTCTTTTATTAATACGTTAATGTCTAACACAGAAGCAAAAGCATGGGCGAAGAGCATTACTTTGTTTCTATTTTCTGTTGAGCTACCTGAAGCAAAAGGATATGCTAATTTTTATTCATAACATCAGAAAATTTTCCTTCTATATACCTCAGTAAAAAGTTAAGCTCCGCTTTATTCATAAAGCCCCTTCTCTTATCACCCCACTCCTATCTCATACAGCACTGAGAGTCTGCAGTACAATAAAATGGTACTGTTCATGATCTCAGTATTTGTACATACCCTGCTTATAACAGATCTTTAAAATTTTCTCCATTTGCTGCCACACATGTTCGTCTTCTCATGAAGCTGTCACTAACACGTGCAAGTTCTTAAATCTACAAGTGCCTATGATTGATATTTTCAACCCTTGTTTGTCATGTGTGCCAAGTTGTTTTCAACTTTTATAAAGATATTGGAAAGTGAACTGGGGTGACATATTTTGGTAACATACCAGTACTATTAATTATACTGTTCAAGCATGATTTCACAGTTATTTTTCATTGATATAATCCGTGTTTTGGAGATATTTTAAATAAATAAATGCACATGAATGTTCGCTATTCAGTCACACAGATGGCCTCTATAAGAGTTATACAGCCATAATACCTTAGAAAGCCCATAATAATGGAGAAATTTTGAAGACTGATAATACTCAATATGTTCTTGATGGAAAAGAGAAGTGTGAAGGAGGGATTCAGGTCCATACAAAACAAAAAACATAATATGAGAATGAATAGCATGAAAACGAATAACAATGCTACAGACACACAAGGCAGACTGGTAAGAGTTAACCAAGGATCAAAGTGAGCGAATTGCTGTTTATTTGTTTGGAAAAAGAAAAAGATCCTTCTAGAATGTTCAATTCCTATCAATAAACAATTTGAAAATCAAACTTCATTATTTCAATGTCAGTATCTCCAGGGTCTATTTGTCTCACATGTCTGCAGAAAACTTGTTTCCCAGAATCATTAGTTCCTGGATTGCTAACAAATTTCACAACAAGAGTAGTATTTGAAGACAATAGAATTTTTTTCTTAGGTAGTTTACTTTTAGTCTACCGTTTGCCAAATAAACACGTGTAATATATGAGAATATTATAGGAGAAACATTCCTCTGACACCAGGATGTGAACCCAGGACCTTTGGCTATCCGTGCCAATGCTCTACCAACTGAGCTAAGCCCGAGTTCACTTCACAGTGTCAGATGGAACCTCTCTCCTATGATTAATTGCCCTTAATGGTCTACCTCACTGACAGACAAGTTATGTCATATGCAGTACTGTGAGACACACTAATCAGTGATTTTTGTGACCGGGCTTCCACTTGTATTGTACAGTTAACATCCAAGATGGATATACAGTAGAACCCCGATAATTCGAGGTAATTGGGGCTGAGGCTACCTCGAATTGAAAAAAACTTGGATTGTACGGAAATATCACTAAATCAAAGGGTAAATCATAAATAAATGTTTAATGAGCACAATAATGGTTTAAAAAATAAATAAATAAACAATATATTAGGCCGACTTACCTGTGTTACGCCTGTATGTATATTGGCAAACATTTCCAATTTGCTACATCAGCATCCTTTAAGGATTAAGTCATACAGTACAATTGACTGACTTAAGGTCCCGACAAAGAAGGATCGAACCTAACAGTTTCTGTCAATCTGTAATAGAATTGCATTAGCAGTCTGAAGCCAAGGTTATTTCTGTGTACAGTATTATGAACAAAAACCCTGAGTGGGGCAGTTTTACCCGCATTTTTTTACATGGAAAAACTGAAAGAAAGCTCAAAATGTAACACATTCGGAAGTGCGTAAAACTTACATGCGGACACCGTATAAAAACGGGATTTTACTCTAGTTTTATGGAAAATTTTAATTTTCTTAAGACCAGCTCGAATTACACGGAACCTTGAAATACCGGGGCTTGAATTACCGAGGCTCTACTGTATATATATCCATTCATGAATGCATGGATATATACATACACGGTAACATTTAAGATGGATATATCCATGCATTCATGAATGGATATACATATATCCATCTTGGATGTTAACTGTACAATAACAGTGGAACCCCTGTCACAAAAATCATTAATTAGTGTGCCTCACAGTACTGCAAATGAAATAACTTGTCTGTCAGTGAGGTAGACCATTAAGGGCAATTAGTCATAGGAGAGAAAGGTTCCATCTAGTGCTATGTAGTGAACTTGGGCTTAGCTCTGTTGGCAGAGCATTGGCACGGAAAGCCAAAGGTCCTGGGTTCAAATCCCAGTGTCAGAGGAATTTTTCTCCTATAATATTCTCATGTAATGTCCAACAGAGACAATAATCTGAGGTTCATGACTTCATATACAAGGGTGGATCGAAAAGTAATGCACAATTTTTTTTTTTTTTCAAAATGTTTAATAGGCACAATTACAAACAAATGCACACATGAAGGGACATCTTTTGTCTATTTTTCTATAAAGTCGCCAAGTTTCTCAACACATTTCTCCCATCGTGATACCAGTTTCAAAATACCTTGTACATAGAAATCCCTTCAGTTGGCGTAGCCATCTGCGGACTGCTGTTTTCACTTCTGCATCTGACACAAAATGTTTACCGGCCAGGAATTTCTTCATGGAACAAACAAATGAAAGTCCGATGGTGCCAGGTCTGGACAGTATGTTCGTGAGAAAATCAACAAATTTGGTTAGGAGGTGCTATATTGATTTTTCTCACAACCATATAGTCCAGACCTGACACCGTCGGACTTTCATTTGTTAGTCCCATGAAGAAATTCCTGGCCGGTAAATGCTTTGCGTCAAATCCAGAAGTGAAAACAGCTGTCCTTATTTGGCTATACTCCAACCGAACGGACTTCTATGAACAGGGTATTCTGAAACTGGTATCACGATGGGAGAAATGTGTTGATAAACTTGACTACATAGAAAAATAGACAAAAGATGTCCTTCATATGTGCATTTGTTTGTAATTGTATTTATTAAACTTTTTGTAAAAAAAATTATTGTGCGTTACTTTTCGATCCACCCTTGTATATATCCAACATGCAATATATGTTACCTTTATATTCCTGCTGAGGTAATGGGTATTATGTAGTACTAAAGCAGTACAATAAGCTTGAAGAGAAAGCTTAAATAATGTTAACATGCAATGCACTGTTCTCTGCCCCATATCTATGCTAAATACCGATCTTGATTTCCAATTCAAACTCATAATTCATCACTGAACATTGTACGATGCATTCAAGTATAAAGCAGCATGTAATTATTTTACTGAAGCTGATGACATCAAGAAGACAAAGTTTTTTTTCCTTTTTTTTTTTTTTGATAAAAGGATGAAATCACACTTCAAACTTTTCTGAATTGTTGGTTGGTTACTTACATCATTATGTCAAGAAGATGAACCAATGTACAACCAAATCTTGCAAACAGCTGTTTCTGAATTTGATTAATTGCTGTAAAAAATAAAAATAAAACATAATTAATAATCTTTCCTTCAAAGAAAGAATTTTAAAATGCCAAATAAAAGTTTATCTTGAACACTATAGAATTTGACAGTAAGTAATGAACCATTACATTTCAGAAGTTTATAAAACCGAAAAAGATTTGAGGCAATCATAATTCACTGACCCGCATAATGTACAAAAATTCTTGTACTGAATCAGTAAAATAATCAGATTGAAAAGTAGCAACTTTTATTTAAAAAATGATACCTTATTGCATCGAATGATCAAGCGAGAATGAGTACCTGTTGGTACAACATAAATTAATTATGTACAAAAATAGTTTGTATAACAGCATTATAAAACTGAAAAATATTTCCTGCTAATTTATAATGCTTTGCTGAAATGCTAGAAATGATTTCACTGACTCAGAGACCACTCTTTTATGGATACAAATTTGTAAATAATACCTGTAGATTTGTGTTAAATAAAAGTGGTGTATCTATAATAATTTATGAAGGAAAACAGTTTTTAAATTAAGAGTCAATTTTTCAACGATGATGTATTAATATAGAACACATTCCATAAAAAGCCATTATTATCTACAAGTATAAACACTGTTTATAATTCTGACAAAAAGAAATTACTCCATTCCAAAACTTCACAACTGAAATACACTTCACTAAATATAATTCCAGCATGATGCTACCAATAATGAATCAAAAGATAGATAAAACAAACAAAAAGAGAGTGACAATTTGTTGGACCACTTCTAATCAAGCCATGAAGTTTTATAACATTCTGAGCTTTCAGAGTTAAAATTGTTAATTCAATAAAACTGATATATTTCTAATATAAGAGCTAAAAAAATAAAAATGAATAGCATAGCTAAAAATTATAATAAAGTAATGCCATGAATGACTTTGAAATTGTCTAGTGTTTCACAAGTGACATAGTCACGAGGAAATTTATCTAGAAGTGTCCAAAGTCACGATGCATTATAATGATTACACTGGTCAACAATGATTTTGTTACATAAACAATTTTGGGTGTTTCTTATGTATTTTCATCTGCTGATTCCAAAAATGAAGTCAGTAATTTTCCATCACCCACCATTTTTTTTTTAAATCCTGTTTATTATCATTTCTGGTATATACGGTAACATGCTGATTAGAATTAGTATTCTACATTTATATTTCATTTCATTGTGTCAATAATTGACTTATAACGTTTGGTGATTGTTGCCTTGAATTCATGAGTTACAATAGGCCTACCTTATTTAGTCATCACGGCCTACTTGATCATATGCAAAATTGTGATTGTAAGGTAAAGTTTGCAGATGAATAGAAGCTTTCTTAGAATAAAAGCTAATTCTGTACTCTCTTCCGTTGTCAATTGAATTGTGACAGAAGTGTATATTACCATCCTTAGTAGTGCATTATAAGGAGTAGTGTAAAAGTGTATAGTGATAAGAAACATGTCTCGAAAGAGTGTTAATGATAGAAACAACTTCTGTTTTGTGTGTGGTGAGCTGACTTTCAAAGCGCAGAGACGAAACTTTACTCCTCTAATGAGAAGAGCTTATCACTGTTATTTTAACAACAAAATAGACCAGAGCAAGACATGGCCCCAGAAATCTGTTGTACCAAATGTGTAACACTATTATCTGGCTGGTTGAAAGGATCCCGTCATATGCCTTTTGCAGTCCCCATGATATGGCGCGAACCTAAGGACCATTTGACTGACTGCTACTTCTGCTTGACAAATATATCTGGAATAAGTTCGAAGTCCAGACACACTGTTAAATATCCATCTTTAGATTCAGCAATTCGACCGGTGCTTCATGGGCCAGGACTTCCCATACCATCTCCACCAGATGACATAACAATGACTGAAGAATTTCCTGATATTCAGGATGAATTACAGAATGATTCAGATTTTGTGGAAGAAGATGCTACAAATGTACCTCACTTTCTAACACAGGATGATTTAAATGATTTGGTTCGGGATCTTGGTTTAAGTAAAAATAAGGCAGAATTACTCGCCTCAAGATTGAAAGGATGGAAGCTACTGCAGGGTGACACCAAAGTAAGTTTTTTCCGCCAACGCCAAAAGGAATTTGAGCATTTGTTTTCTAAAGAGAAGGACCTAGTTTTCTGCAATGATGTTGAAAATTTGTTCCAGTCAATGGGTGTTGAGCATAAATCTGAGGATTGGCGTTTATTCATAGACTCCTCAAAAGCAAGTTTGAAAGGAGTGTTACTACATAATGGAAACATATATCCATCCATTCCTGTAGCCCATGCAGTTGGGTTGAAGGAAAATTATGATAATATGAAGCTTTTATTATCCTCTATAGAGTATGAGAATTTTTCTTGGCAGATATGCGGGGATTTAAAAGTAATAGCCATCTTACTTGGGTTACAGCTTGGTTATACTAAATTTTGCTGCTTCTTGTGCAAGTGGAATAGCAGAGATAGATGTAACCATTATATTATAAAGAATTGGCCAAAGAGAGAGTCACTTAATCCAGGACAAGAAAATGTTCTATCAACCACTTGTATGTTCTGAAAAAATCTTATTGCCTCCACTGCATATAAAACTAGGCTTGATAAAACAATTTGTGAAAGCAATGGATCATGATGGAAATGCATTTCTCTTCCTGCAAAATAAGTTCCCAAGGATCAGCGAAGCCAAACTAAAAGAAGGAATATTTGTTGGCCCCCAAATGAGGGAACTGATGAAAGATACGCAATTTGAAATCCAATTAAATATGGAAGAAGCAGCTGCATGGCAATCTTTCAAAAAAGTTGTCACAAACTTTCTAGGAAACTTCAGGTCTGATAACTACAGAGAACTTATCAGTGAGATGATTGAGAACTACAAGATAATGGGATGTAAAATGTCTTTAAAAATACACTTTCTGCACTCCCATCTTGATTTCTTCCCTGAAAACCTAGGGGCTGTGAGCGACGATCACAGGGAGCGTTTCCACCAGGACATTGCGGAAATGGAAAGGCGCTACCAGGGTAAATGGTGTCCAAATATGTTGGCAGACTACTGTTGGACACTGAAGAAGTACAGACACAAGCGAAGTACAGCCGAAAATCCAATTCACATACATTTTAGGTAGTAAATGTAATTTCAGTTAAGATATCATAACACTAAAGTGTATAGAAACGAAAAATGTTTTCCATGCGATTACTCAAAAACCCTGGGTGATGGAAAACTTCTGTAAAAAGATTTGAAATCAGCACAAAAAAGTAAGTCAGACACACCCATTGTTTCTCTTGTAACATAAAAAAGTTCAAATTTTGTTGACCAGTGTTATTTGACAAAAATAATGTAATAAATAATAAAATACATTTACCATTGAATATGTTGTAATCTGAATACCATATTAAACAGAGATCACACTACTGAAAGGCATTCAGGACACACAATCAATGCACAGTGGTCCAGGATTGAAATCTAGAGGGAAAAAACTAAAAATTCTTACTAGTTGTAAAACATTTTATTTTTGCTGGATCTTCATCCCAGATAACCCCTCTTCACTAAACTCAGCCTTTATGAACTCTGATGTAAAAGGGTATGCAGCTGCAGCTCTTCAAATTTGTGGGTTCATAAGGAGTAGAGGCATCAGTCTTATAACGAGTTGCGCGACGTTAGAAGTGTGAAGTCATTGTGTGAGATGTGAAGTGTTATTTTGTTGTTCTGTCAAATGGAATTTACATCTAAAGGTATGGACTTGCGATTTATATAATATTTATTGAAATAATACTACATAAGAAATTACTGATGCCATATTTATATGGATGTGTCTAGGTAGGGAAATTTTTTTTATTTTCTAGTATTGTAGAGGGGTTTTAAAAAAATACGTTAGAGATGGCACTATTAAATATATGTCAAGATGTAAAGAAAAGGGTTGGGTTCAAGTACGAAAAGAATAGTTTGTCGCAAATGATCCGTTTTTTTACAAATCGCGTTTGTATTTTACAGGGTAACCGGCAAACACAGCCAGTGGTGACATGTATGGAACTTTATGAATTACCGTGTCAGACGAAAGGTTCTACAAACTCGCTGTCCAATTATGTATTTGATAAGTTTGGATTAAAGGAGCATCCCAATGATTTATCTAAATTATTAGGAGCAACTATGACTACTTTTAGGTCAAATTTTTGAAAAGCGCAGAAAAAAAGTAAAAAGAATTCTTTGAATGTCTGCTTCACAATTCATACCGACTAGATTTAAAGAAATGGCAAGTTAAAGAAAAGGAAGAAAAAAGTAAATGAAAGGAAGGAAGTAATTGTAGAACAATTCCGCAAGAAAATGGGTTTGATAGTCGTCAAGCCAAAGCCAGGGGAAGTGGAAATTCTAGCGATGGAAATGCGGCTCGACGCTTTTCAGAAGTCCACAATTGTCTGCTACCTTCACCGCGATCGAGGAAGAACAAATTAATCGATTCTCAGTAATTTTGCTTGTAATTTCCAGTGGTTTTCAAGTCAGTATTGACAAATTTTATAAATATGCTAGACACAACAAAACTCTAGCTGAGTCTGTAGGCCTACCCGTGGTATTATATGCCTGCAGTGTTCATAAAGTCCTAATTCATGGTGCACGGGTTATTGAATCAACCATTTTACCAATTGGTATGCTTTCTACAGAAGCGCAAGAAGCAAGGCATAAGCTCTTAAGAAAACTTCACGAAGGACATTCCGGTAAATTTTAACGAAAGGAAAATATGAAAGACATATTGAATCTGTCTCTTGTCAGTTCTGATCCCATAATCTCTCATTCTCCTCGTTTAGACAGAACAATAATGGACCCTTATTCCAAGAAGTATGCCAGCCACTTCAAGAACCAAAAGTGCCAGTAAGCAAGTCGAGTAGGGAGAAAGATGAGCAGCAAGAAGAAAAACAGCAGAAAGTAGATGAAGATGAAGATGAAGAAGAAGAAGAAGAAGAAGACTGTGATAGTGATGATGATGCTGATGAAGCAGACGCAGAAGAAAGTGATGATGCAGGTGACATAGAGGACGAAGATACAAATTTATAAGTATTTACCTCTTGTTGTAAAATGTAATGAAAACTCTTTGCTATTTTGTGCATTTAAAATTTTAAAAATCATTTTTAATTTCGCGATTTATATTATAATTTTGTTTTAGGGCTTAATATCATTTATATATCAACTTTACGGAAGAAAAACAATGAAACAAATAAAAAAAGTTACTTTTGTGCGAGAAATAATTTTTTTCCTCTAGATTTGAATTCTGGACCACTGTGCTATGGGGTGTTCATGAAGAAAACAAGACTGCAACCATTATTTGCTGAATAAATTATGAAAGATATTTGCAATAAAATATAATGTTCATTCATGAATAGATGTAAGCATAATTCACTTTATTTACACACTAAATCTTGACATTTGTAATATTTATACCAGGAATATACACAGCTGAGGAGAAAAATGTATTAATAATTCTTGTATAAGGCTGAATGCGTGCAATGCTTTACACAGCCTGACCCCCTTGTATAAGCTCTGTAACAGCCTGTCGTTTTGTAGATGTCTGAGATTGAATTTTGAGGTTATGCATCCATTCTTAAGGTGATATGGAGTTGCTTTTGCAGAATTATAAACATTGTTCCTTGTTTGTGGAACATATTTTTATAATTTTACCCATGATTAAAGCTTTCTGAAAACGATAAAGTGAAACACTGAAACTAGAATTATAATTTAATAATATTGAGTTGGGTTTAGCACTATGCTTCACTTATTTTATAAATACCTGTACTAGTTTCGAAGACCCTCGTCATTCATAATCATCAGGTTAACACCAACTGCCGGCTGGCCGTTTTTGCTGCGCTCTGGTGGAAGTGTGTGGCATTTGGCGATGAGATATTCGTCTGAAGGGATGTCGAAACTAGTACAGGTATTTATAAAATAAGTGAAGCATAGTGCTAAACCCAACTCAATATTATTAAATTATAATATAGCTTCACTGTGTAAACTTCCATACAATGATTAACTGAAACTAGATTTTCTGCTGTTTGTTCTCTGCTCGGACAGATGGTGACATTGGCGTTCTGCAGTCCTTCATAGCTGCGGGCTAGTAACATCATTAGCAACACGACATGTTTGATGACATTTCACATCCAAACCTGGTGTAACCCTTGGCAGATATGCTTGCTTTATTAGTAACATGGCTTTGCAATAAAGACTGAGTGAAGAAGGACTATGATTGGTTGATGTTGAACACATTCTTACACATAATTGGCCTATGTGTAACAGATATACGTGTCAAATAGTCAATTCATGTACTGTTAAGTACTATAAAGCATGTGCACAATGTCAGAGTCACTGTGCGACATATGCGCACAATGTCATTTTTCAGCTTACAATGTGTGCATGCGTTGTGGTACTTGACAGTACATGATTTAGCTTTGGGAACAGACCTATTATGTAATTAATTACAGTAACTTATAGGGATTTTGCTTAAGTAGATCTTCGACAAAAAATTTAATCAGATCATGCTTAACACGTTATGTTCATATAACCCACACAGACTGACCTTAGGTGAAGGTTGTCAGTAGCATGAACTGATTACTGTTTCTGATATTTATTCTTGTGCTGAAATGATCCAAGGGCAACGAGAAATTTAGACAAATTGAAAAATCAGGTAATATGGTGAAAGTCATGACATCATCGATATGAAGTGTGGTGGTTAAAATGCTTATACAGTGTAATGTTAGTTATCCAAACTAATTGGGACAAAGGGTGTTCAGGATGTTTAATTTGTCTGGATTATCAAATATGTGGAAAATAACAGATTAAAACTGCGAAAAATGTATAATAATAGAAATGAATAACAATACAATCACACAACTTTTTTCTGCACCATTTCCAAATCTGTGTCTTTCCTAAAAACTAACTCATCTACACTTGTCACTTCCCAGACTGTTGCTTTGGTTTGGAATTCACACCAATAACGAATGCTAAATGGTCAGTCTGCTGAGGGTTTCATACACTAGAAGGTCTTAACCATTTCAAAAATATTCATTCATTAAAGGAATGTACATATAACTTGAAAGCACAAGCAAAGGGAAACACACATTTTGAATGGAGACTATACAGCAAAACCCTTATTCATTATGGAGCAATCTTCTATTTTGCAGCTTTCTCCAACCCGCTCCAGCTCATTCTTGAACCACCTTTAAAATGCTATATGTTGAATGTAGTACAGTAAATACAAACAGTATAAGCATGTGGGTCTAACTGTCATAACTTGTGCTGACTTTCAACAGTTTGATCTGTGATACAATGGTTGTTCCTCCATAATGGTGTAAATGTTGTATGATCATCCTTTAAAAACATAAAAATAAATTTATATAATAATAAAATATAATGGTTGTTCGGATAGTTTCAGATAACTGAAGTTTGGATTAATTATTGACATTCTACTATATATTCAATCATAAGACAATTTTAGTAACATAATTATTTATTTATCTTCTGTGATGAATTTTATTGATTAATTGTTGCATTGGTCCCTTCTTCAAGTTACAAAGGCAAGGACTGTAAAATTTAATTCAAGTAATTTTACCCTGTAATTGTCTTGTTGGTGGACCACAAATAAACAAGTTATGTCCTCTATTGAAGGGTTTGTAGTGTTATTTATGTGTAATTCCTAAATTTATAATAAATAGTATATTGCATTTATCAAAAGCAACTGACTTGTTTGGTCTTGTGGTAATGTCCTAGGCATGGATGAGAAAACAAAAAACCTAGTTTCAATCTCCATCATGGTAAGTAAAAATTAAAAATATAGTTAGTGCATAGAGTGCAATGGAAGTTTCTGGGTATTTGTCCTACATACAGTGCACTCCCATTCTTGTAAAATATGTCCACATTTTAATTGCATAAGAAATAGTAATAAAATCAGGTAAACTATACAACAAAGTGCCAGAATGATTTTGTTTAGTCAGTAATAATTATAATTATGATATGCAGCAAAAAAGTTATTTCTGTAGTCATCTCCGAGTTAAGCTCCAGATCGATTCATTAAGCAGGGCTTGCAGAAGAACAAAGGTCTAAATTTTGATACTCGAATACACTGACATAACAAATTCTTAAAATATGTGAACATTTCCCAAAATGCAATGGCAAAGAATTCCACTGGACATGTAGGCCTAATTATTTTACATTGATATACCTTCTGTATATAACAGTATTCATATAGTACTCATTTCAACTTGATCAACGAAATAAACAAACATCGGACTGCATTGGAGTTATGGCCCTCAATGATTAGCAATGCAGCATTGTAGTATAGTCATGATTTCCCATTTAAAAAGCATGTGGCCTTTAATTAGTCATTACTTGGGTACCGGTAAACCAATCTGGTCCAAAATATATAGGCTTCTTGCCATGGACATTATAAGTGCATATACCAAGTTTCGTGAAAACCCGATAAAGCGTATTTGAGTCATTGCACATACACACACATGGATGGACAGACATTTTCCCATCCTGCACACTATCTCATTTAGTACCATACTAGCATTTAATAAATATAGCACTATAATATCATGAAGCAACAACAAAATATCACGTTGACAGACAAAATTTCTACCATGGCTGCTTAGATAATATAGACCATGGGCTACCAATAGCAAACCCTCCCCCCCCCCCGTGGGATTTCCTGACACACATTTTTTCTTGTTGGTATTGTTGTCTAGATTTTACTTGTTTGCCCCTTATCAATTACAGCATTTACCCGGAAACCCCGGAAAACTATGGAAATCCGGAGAAAATGAGTTTGTTTTAATTTTTTATTGTTCTAATATTCCCAGGGAATTTCTGACTCACACATTTTTGCTCGTATTGCCATCTAGTTTAAGGTTTCAGTGGTTTGCCCCTTACAAATTACAACATATCGCCGGAAAACCCGGAAAACCACGTATATACGGAGAAAATAACTATGTTTTATTTTTTAAATCTTTGTTCTTTGCTCCTAATATTCAAAGGGAATTTCTGACTCATATGTTTTTTTGTTGGCATTACCATCTAGATTAAAATTTCAGTTGTTTGCCCCTTATCAATTACAGCATATTCCCGGAAAACACAAAAAACCACGGAAATCCGGAAAAATTAATTTTGTTTAAATTTTTGAAAATCTTTGTTCTTTGCTTCTGGTATTCAAAGGGAATTGGTGAATCATATATTTTTGTGTTTGTATTGCCATCTAGATTAATTTTTCAGTTGTTTGCCCCTTACCAATTACAGCATATCCCTGGGAAACCCGGAAAACCACCTATATAATGAGAAAATGACTATGTTTTCTTTTTAAAACTTTGTTCTTTGCTCCTATTATTCGAAGATAATTTCTGACTCATGTTTTTTGTTGGCATTACCATCTAGATTAAGGTTTCAGTTGTGTGCCCCTTATGAATTATAGTATATATCAAGAAAACTCCGAAAACCACGGAAATCTGGAGAAATTGACTTTTTAAAAATTTCCTTACATCTTTGTTCTTTGCTCCTAATAATCAAAGGGAATTTGTGACTCATATGCTTTTGTGTTGGTAATGTCATCTAGATTAAGGTTTCAGTTGTTTTCCCCTTATCAATCACAGCATATCTCCGGAAATCTCCGAAAACCACGAAAATCGGGAGGAAAATTAATTTTTTTTAATTTTCTAAAAATATTTGTTCTTTGATACTAATAATCCCAGGGAATTTCTGAATCACATACCATTTGTTCCTATTGCCATATAGTTTAAGGTTTCAGTTGTTTTCCCCTTACCAATTACAGCATGACAAATAATACTGGAAAAAATCCTGTTTTTGAAGGGATGAAAGCGATTGAAAACCTGGCAGCACACCTTTCATATTCTAATTTGACATCTGTGAATGATAATTTATCTTGCCAAACCTTCCACAGTCACTATCAAACTTTCTTGACTGAGGTTATAGAAGGGACATTGGGTAAAACAACACAATTTTGGATTGGTAATATCGACAAAGTATCTTTGATTTTGAGATTTCAGCGAGCAACTAAAGAAAACAACTTTGACTTACATTTGGCATGTTTAGAAGATATGATTAACCTTTTTTTTGCATGTGACCAACACAATTATGGCAAATATCTCGTAGTCCACATACTCACCCTTTTGAACCTGCAAAGGACACACCTGAAGCAGAATTACTTCGCAATAACGGCTTCAGTGACTGTAGATCACAAGTTCCGAGTTCTAGAAATTCCGTGGATTTCCGTGGTTTTACGGGGATATGTTCTAATTGTTAACGGGCAAACAACTGAAACATTAATCTAGATGACAATGCCAACAAAAAATATGTAAGTAAGAAATTCCCTGGTTGTATTAGGATCAAAGAACAAAGATTTTTAATAAATCAAAACGAACTCAATTTCTGCAGATTTTCGTGGTTTTCGGAGTTTTCCGGGGATATGCTGTAATTGATAATGGGCAAACAACTGAGACCTTAATTTAGATGGAAATACCAATACAAAAACATATGAGTCACCAGTTCCCTTTGAATACTAGGAGCAAAGAACTAAGATTTAAAAAATTAAAACAAAGTAATTTTCTCCGGATTTCCGTGGTTTTCGGAGTTTTCCGGGGATATGCTGTAATTGATAATGGGCAAACAACTGAGACCTTAATTTAGATGGAAATACCAATACAAAAACATATGAGTCACCAGTTCCCTTTGAATACTAGGAGCAAAGAACTAAGATTTAAAAAATTAAAACAAAGTAAGGTTCTCGGAGTTTTCCGGGGATATGCTGTAATTGATAATGGGCAAACAACTGAGACCTTAATTTAGATGGAAATACCAATACAAAAACATATGAGTCACCAGTTCCCTTTGAATACTTGGAGCAAAGAACTAAGATTTAAAAAATTAAAACAAAGTAATTTTCTCCGGATTTCCGTGGTTTTCGGAGTTTTCCGGGGATATGCTGTAATTGATAATGGGCAAACAACTGAGACCTTAATTTAGATGGAAATACCAATACAAAAACATATGAGTCACCAGTTCCCTTTGAATACTAGGAGCAAAGAACTAAGGTTTAAAAAATTAAAACAAAGTAATTTTCTCCGGATTTCCGTGGTTTTCGGAGTTTTCCGGGGATATGCTGTAATTGATAATGGGCAAACAACTGAGACCTTAATCTAGATGGAAATACCAATACAAAAACATATGAGTCACCAGTTCCCTTTGAATACTAGGAGCAAAGAACTAAGATTTAAAAAATTAAAACAAAGTAATTTTCTCCGGATTTCCGTGGTTTTCGGAGTTTTCCGGGGATATGCTGTAATTGATAATGGGCAAACAACTGAGACCTTAATCTAGATGGAAATACCAATACAAAAACATATGAGTCACCAGTTCCCTTTGAATACTTGGAGCAAAGAACTACGATTTAAAAAATTAAAACAAAGTAATTTTCTCCGGATTTCCGTTGTTTTCGGAGTTTTCCGGGGATATGCTGTAATTGATAATGGGCAAACAACTGAGACCTTAATCTAGATGGCAATACCAACAAAAAAACATATGAGTCAGAAATTCCCTTTGAATATTAGAAGCAAATAACAAAGAATTAAAAAATAAAACATTGCCATTTTCTCCGTATATAAGTGGTATTCCGGGTTTTCCGGGGATGTGTTGTAATTGGTAAGAGGCAAACAACTGAAACCTTAAATTAGATGGCAATACCAACAAAAAATACGTGAGTCAAAAATTCCCTGGGCATATTAGAAGCAAAGAACAATGACAAATTAAAACAAAGTCATTTCTCCGGATTTTCATTGTTTTCCGGGGATATGCTGTAATTGATAAGGGGCAAACAACTAAAAACTTAATCTAGATGGCAATACCAACAAAAAAATATGATATTCAGAAATTCCCTGGGCATATTAGGAGCAAAGAAGAAAGAAACATTAAAACAAAGTAGTTTTCTCCGGATTTCCGAAGTTTTCCGGGGTTTCCGGGTAAATGCTGTAATTGATAAGTGGCAAACAACTAAAAACTGAAACTAGATGGTAATACCAACAAAAAAATATGTGAGTCGGAAAATCCCACGGGGGGGGGGGGGGGGGATTGGGGGGTATACAGTAGCCCACGCTCTAATAGTGCATGTTGAGAGTTTTATGATTGTGTGTCATAGTTGCTAGAGACATTTCACTATAGTTCATCAGTAATGGAACAATAAAATGAACTTTAATGCTAATACTTAACATTCATTATTATTAAACTAAAACTATTAGTCTGAAACTAAATGAATAATAATTTCTGCTAATCTTTGTCTCAGGTAACCTACAGTTGTTAGGAAAGGAATATTAATAAATAAAAATACATAAAATGTTCATTCGTTTGATCACACTATTATAGTAATAAAACAATAATGATATATACAGTGGTGTAACAAAGAAACCTTGTGTGTCTGCTACACCCTCAATTAAACCAATGGACATGTAAAAGAAAATATAAAACGTATGTTTCTAGGGCGGAATTCTGGAACAAGCCTTCAACTCCTCCTGAAACCTTCCTTAGTAAAGGAGGGTAAAAAAAAGAAGGCACCTTCTTCAAATGCAAAATCAAATTCTCGGTTCTTCCTTATAGTGTCCACAATGAAGGACAGCGACTTTTTTTTTATTTATGTGAAATTGTGCCGATTCCATTCTCGTGTTCTATTTTATCAATGTGCTTGAATAAGTATTATATTCTTCTTAAAAAAAAAAAACCCTAGGAATTAATTTTTCATTGATTTGTGCATTTTCTTACATTGACCTGCAACATCAGTCCTAAAGAATGGCAACATAAGCCTATAATGATGTTATTTCACGAACAGAAACTTGCTTTAAAGTTATTGCTTAAAACTCAGAACAAAACTGCATTCCGCCTGGTGGAACTATCCTCTTTTTATTGGCATACTGTACTATTTTATTGAGAACATTAAGACTGTGTAGTCTATGATATGAAAAAAGTGTTTAGCCTTTTTATAATATTGCAGCTGCTTCTATCACCGGTACTCTTGATTAATATTTTTATTATTATTAGTACTTTTATTATTATATTATATTTTTAATACATTATCATTAGCTTACTACTACTATAATTATTATTCTTAATGGTATTGTTATCATTGTTGGGCCTACTGCTATTATTTCTGTATTTATTATCAATATTATTATTATGTTCCTCTTTGTTTTGTCATGCATGCTATGAAATAAGTAATGAGATCAGACATACTTGCAATTAAACAGTTGTAGGCCTAATAGTTGGCTTCAAAAAAATATATTTGTATTCCTTACCTCTTTAAGGTTGATTAGACAGTACTCCGTTCCTTTGTTGTATGGATATCTAAGAGCTATGTTTATAATTTACATATTTTATATTCACGCTTCAATGTAAATTATCGTGACGTTGATCATTTTATACTACATCCATTTTAAATTTTTTTTAAAAATAGACAATAATGAACTACATGCAGTACTCTACTTTTTTCCTAAAATAGTTATTTATGTAGCTTATTTAATAGATATCCTGCGCACCATGGACTGGTATTTTGAAATTCACGGCTTTTTTTGCCCGTAATAATGAGTTTAAGTTGTTTGTGTCATATTTATGTAGTCATATCTTTTATTTAATACTTCTAGATATTATAATAATTATTTTGTAACATTATTGTTAACCATACATTGCTGTAGAGTATTCTGAAATTTGAAGTAAGTTGCATAAACGCAATAAATCCACCATCTAATATCACAGAAGTGAGAAAACTGATGTCTGAAGACTATAGAGGATGGAAAAAGGTGACCACTCTGCTTCCTTCAGTATTTAAGATAAGGAAACTCTCTTACTTGCTCCTTTCAACTAACAGGGAGGTTTGAGAATAAGAAAAAGTGCTGTTTAAGGTACATCACAGGCCCCCTTTAATCTTTAAGGAGCCTTCCTTCCTAAAACGAAACAAGGAAGCTTCCAGAGTACGAATGGCTATGTAAGGAGGATTGAAGGCCCCTTTTAAAAGAAGGAGCTTGGAAGGAGGAATCCAGAATTCCACCCCTATTCTATACGAGATGCTGGTGATCTTGATCGTGGCAAGTGATTTCACAGTATACATTGGTGGGATGTTTACCGTATTTACTCGGGTAACAGACTCATTTTTCCCCCCATTTTTTATAACAAAAAGCTAGGGTGCATCCTTTATGCGAAGAAAAAAATGTTAGTGGAAAAAACAACAGCGTATTAAAAGATGCACCACCTAACGATAGGTAGATTAGCCATGACTAATTAATATATTGACTGTGTCATACTTATGATGATCAATATTTAGGAGTTGCATAAATCACTCCGTGCATAATGAGATGAGAAATGCTTACGCACATTACACTCAGATACTGTAAATCAGTGCCAACCAACTAACTTGTCGCGGTGCAAGTGCTTGTATCCTGTACTGTGCAGACTTTGTGTGTGCTGAGCAGTGGGAGCGTTAACGTTAACTTTGTCCTCAGTAGTAATGGTGGGCAGTACATCAGCGCCATTTTGGTAATGAAAAAAGATTCATTAAAGCGAAGGGCTTTCACACCAACAAATTATTTCAAACCTGAATGGGAAACTGCATACCTCTTCGTGAAATGTAATGGTGATGCTATTTGTTTAATTTGTCCAAAGGTGTTCAACTGGAGTTAATCACTTTGATGCAACATTGAGTTGGCTGATAGTTACCAGGAACCGAGGAAGTTTACAAGACTTCTACAGTCAATTTATTCTTCAGTCAAGATTCCATCATTTACACAGGCGTGCAACACCTATGATTGCAATATTTGGTTCTACTTATGTATTTGAAGCCTTATTTTCAGCTATGAAATGCTATAAAGGCCCTCAAATATCCAGACCCAAATACCAAAAGATGTTAAAAAAAAAAAAAAATCTTACCGGGAAGAACTAAAAGTATTCAATTCTTACTTAAAAACTGTACCATGACCAAAGGGAAATTTGAGGATTTTTGTCATGGTACACCTGTTTGTGACCGCCGGCATGGTCTAGTGGTTAGCGTCGCTGACTACGGATCTGCTGGCCCGGGTTTGATCCCCGGTACCTCCTCAGATTTTTCTGAGTTAGGGAGGTTTGGTAGGGGTGCACTCAGCCTCGTGATTCAAATTGAGCAAGCAAGTCGCTACTGTGAAGTATTGGTTATTTCATAGGCCTTGCCGATAAAGACCAGTAACCTTGAACACAGTGGGAACAGTACCAGCACTGAATGCTTGCGAGTTGATCGTCATCATCATCGTCACCATCACCTCCTCCTCCTCCTCCTCTTTCTTCTTCTTCTTCTTCTTCTAATGAAGGATTACATCCTGTTTATTCCCCCTTTATTCCTCAGATGAGTCGTGTATACTGGCTTTCCATCTCTTAGCTTAATCTTTTTCCATCTGGTCTGCTTTCTTGAGCTTTTTTTGCTAGGCGATTGTTTTCCATTCTATGAACGTGTTCTTTCCAAAATTTTCTTCTGTCATTGGTAAATTTAGTTATGTCCTGAATTTGGCATTTGTCCCTAATTTCTGTATTGTGTACCTTATCTAATAAAGTTTTCCCCTGAATTGTTCTTAGCACCTTCATTTCACATGTGCTTAATATCTGTTTAATTTTGTCTGTGTCTGCTCTCGTTTCTGCTGTATATGTTAAGATTGGTCTTAATATTGTTTTATAAATGTGCACTTTACCATCTATCGTCATGTACTTATTTCTCCAAATTATGTCTTGCATACAGCCTGATATCTGCATTGCTCTGTCAGCTTGTTTCTGTACTTCATAAATTAGATTTTTAGTGTTTGTTATCAGAGTTCCTAGGTAATTAAATTCTGAAACTTGTTCAATCATTTTTGTTTCCACTTCTAACTTGCATCTTAATGGTTCTCTCGATACTGTTAGGTATTTAGTTTTTTGTGTATTTATTTCCATATTGTATTTTTTTGCTGTTGTATTGAAACGATGTAATAGCCTTTGCAATCCATCTTTGGTTTCAGATATGAGTACGGCATCATCTGCGGAGCTTATTATATGAAATCTTGTGTTTCCCATTTTATAACCCCAATGTTTCGGCAAGTTCTCGATTATTTTGTCCATTATAAGATAGAATAGGAACGGGCTTAAAGAGTCACCCTGTCTAATACCGTGGGAGACTGTTATTTCTGCTGTTTGTTCTTTTACTTTAATTATTGTTTTGCAGCCTGTGTTACATTCTATAATTGGTTTGATCATTTTTATGAGTATTTCTTTTTCTTGCAATTCTTGCAATTTTACTCTCCTGAAGGCTTTTGTTAAATCTACGAAACACTAAAATACTGGTTTATTAAATTCCCACGATTTTTATACAATTTGTCTAATTATATATATTGCATCCAGCATAGATCTGTTGATTATCAATGCTGTAAATTCTCGTGCAGTGGCTCTGTGAATAAGATAACTTTCAGCCTAAAATTCATTGTTTAACTTTAATGTATTTCGGTCGGTTCTTATCCATTGTCCAAACACAAGCTTATGAACACAATTGCATACTTCAGATGTCCTAAGAATACTACAATATCAACAGACAATCGTTAAGTACATTTTGTATGTTAATAAGAACCTATCATGATTACTGCTTCCATGCATTGTTATTTAAAAACTTGAATTCAAAGATATGCAGGCCATCCAATGTTACGACTAAATGATGTTTTCTTAAAAATGAGATGCTATATTATTATGTGGGGAATTTTTATTTATTTTATAATCCCAAAAAATGGTTGGGGTGCATCCATTATGCAGGGGCATCTATCATGAGAGTAAATACAGTATTGTGAAATATTAAGATAGTGATACTTCTCTTGTGTACATTCTTTGCTCAGACAGTAGCGGTCTTTCGTTATGGAGGGTAAAAAATTCCATGAAATGATTTATTAGAAATAGAAAACCCATTGAATGATAGAGTACCACCCACTCAAAATTATCAACTGTCGCCATTCATACAGTTTAATAAGCAGTGAAAAAAGATAAGATAGAAAGCACAGAATGAAAGAACTGAGGAAGAGAGATAGGAGATTGAAGAGAATGCGGATGTGAGGAAAATATTAAGATTTACTCATCGAGTTGTGTTAATAATCATTGAGGACATCATGACTTCAACCATAGTTGTAAAAGTCTCCTGAAATTACCATACTCATCAACATATGGTGTAAACAGCATCAATACATACTGCCACTTTTGAAACTTTAACCCCCATAAACACCATATCAGTAAAACTTCTTCAAATATAGGAACCTAAGCAATACTGGTCTAAGATACAATGATATTGATTAGATCACAACACTTAAGTAACAGTCAAGTCCGTACAAAAAAAGTTAGATAAACCTTGGTATTTAGAAATTAAAGAAATCAAAACAGAGAAGGATGGCAATGAAAGTGCACAAATACTGACCACAATTTCACAAGGACTCCTCATAAGGCAAACAACGAACTCTCAGCATCTGCTTCCTTATTCAGTTGCCGATGATGCTGCGGCCTAGAAGTTGTAGATGTACTGTTCACAGAAGTAGAACCTACTGTGACAGTTGGAAGAGACTCTGCAGCTGCAGCTCTTTCTGCCAGAAACCTCTCGAACTCACTGCTAGTCAGGGATTCTTCAGGGGCTGCTCCAGATCCTCCAGTAGCAGGCTGAAACATGTTAAAAATCTTCTGAGTAAATCCCAGTTTTATTGTTCTCACTTATAAAGAATTAAATAAGAAAGTTCTGCATAATTACTAGAACAATGTATTTAATTCCAGCTTTAAAGGAATCCCACCTTAAAGAAAAGCCTATTTCAAAGAAATGAATATTTAGGCAATAACATTTACAAATATTTACTCCATATTGGAGATTTTTGACAAGTGACACAAATCCAATTCAACAGTTATGTACAATAAATTGATTTGCGTCTTATACCCTCAACATATTTTTCTCACAGGTATCCTTTCTTTTTTCACTGTGTTACATTTATGGTAATATAATTTTCTAATAGTTAATATTATTATTATCCTATACAAAGGAGCCCTATTTCTCCCAAGTGTAGGTATGCTGGGGCTAAATGTTGTTAATTAGTTTTATAAATTAATATACACACACACGCACACACACACACAGATAATTAAACTATTAGGTTTGTGATGTGTAATTCTGAAAAGTACACATATATTACAGTCTCAGTCAAAGAGTTTTGAAAATGTGAAAGAAGGGAGATGCCCAACATTTCTGTCTAAATATTCCATTTAGTAGTCTGTTGTATTGAAGCCCACAGAAATTTAGATTGGAGGTCAATGAGAATCGCTTCTGCTGAAAAATTGGACAGTTGAACAGAAGATGAACTATGGTTTGCTGTTCTTTGCAGGAGCACAAGTATCCAGAAGGAATTGGTATATGAAATCAAGAGAAGTACCGTAACTACCAAATTTTCCGTGTCCTGTTACAAATTAGGCCTATGCAAGAATGTAGTTCATTTGGAAAAAATTAGATTGTCTCCTACATCTATTATTGGAAAGAACAATTTCTTGTGTTTGCTCCTTTTCCACTGTTGATCCACAACAAGTTCCACTCATTTAGGATTTCTCCGTTGAAAATTTTCCTGAAATAAGATATAGGGCACTGTAACAGTAGTTCACATCTGATATAGCTGCAGTCTTTGCAAGTTCATCTCCTCTCTCATTTCCTTCCACTCCAGAGTGACCTTTAACCCAGGTGAAGCAGATGTGAAAGGTACTGGAAGAAATGATAGGCCTGATTTCTATGGCAATGGGGTTATCATTGTACATGTCTTGGATAGCATTTAAAGATGCTAGAGAGTCGCTGTGAACTCTCCACTACACCTGTTCTCGACATATCATAGAGCTCCCTCCTTTAGTGCAAACAACTCTGCTTGGAATATTGTGCATGCTGGTGCTAGTCTGTATATCTTATTAGTGACTTCACGGCTTTTGGTATACAACAAAAGTGCAGCCAACTGATGAATGTTGTATTTGTTGATCTTCTGTGCGTGATCTGACTGAGAATATACGATACTGGTGATCATTGTTGCATCTTTGTGAAATGAGAATATTATACTCCGACACTGGGACTCGAACCCATGACCTTCGGCTTTCTGTGGTGCTGCTCTACCAACTGAGCTTGCCAGAGTTCGATTCACAGCACCAGATGGAATCTCTCTACTATGAATAACTACCCTTAATGGTCTACCTCACTGAAAGACATTCAAGTCATATACAGTATTCTGAGGTGCACTAATATAGGGTGTCCCAATAAGAACGCCGGATTTATTAATGCACAAAATACATTTTGTTTTCAAGAAATGACATATATATATATATACACATGAATACAAAGGGCACATGTTCCGATTCAAGTATGAAAAATGATATCTGGCCTATGTCCACCACGTCCTCCTCTGCAGCTAGTGACTCTGTCCATGAAATTTGTGATAATTCTTAGTCTTGCGCCTGGATTTGGGCTATGTATGACACATCGAATTTCCTGCTTCAGGTCTTGTATGGTTCGAGGATTGTGTTCATAAACCTGCAATTTAAGAAAACCCCCAAAAAGAAGCCTACGAACAGTTGATTCATTAGGCGCATTATTCCGGCCTAAGAGCGCATGAAGCCTTTGAACAGTTTGAACATAACACTCACCATTCTTGTAATGAAATTTGACAATTAAAACTCGTCGTTCAGCAGTGCAGCGCTCCATACCAAGTAATTGCAACAAATACAGGAAACAGAAAAGCTAACTACAGTGCTGCCAATCCCACAGCATAAAAATGGCGGCCAATTCAAATTCGGCGTTCTTATTGGGACACCCTTTAGTTATTTTGTGACTGGGATTCCATTGTTATTGTACAGTAACATTTAAGAAGGAAATATGTATTCATGAACCACAGAAAATTGTCCCTGTTGGACATTAACACGAGAATATTATAGAAGAAAAATTCCTATGAAACTGGGACTCCAACCCATGGCCTTTGGCTTTGTGTTCTGTGTTGGAGATGGTTAATAGAGCAGAGATGTAAAGCATACTTCTCACATGAGTATCGCAATACACTATATTTCCATATTGTAACAAATACTTAGTTCAGTGTCATTTACATATTGCTTCTCATAATTTCTAAAAGTTGACAAGTAACAGTCTAAGTTGGGTACCCTGATTTGGCTACGTGCCACCAACTATCACTCATTCTTTCAAATTCCATGATGTGAACAAGTGGAAACAAAATTATGTCATATTTAAGAAGCTCTCATCCCACTCGATATCCCCGGCTAGAAAATTCACATTATCTAAATAATTATCACTGGTCAACACGATTTTTCTCAAGAGTACCAATAGATGCACTTAATACAGTTTTTTTTATCCAGTTTTCAAATATGTATTCGGAATTTCTCCATCACCCCAAGTTTTCTTGTTATTTTCATTTTTAAAAATATTTTAAAACTTTTTTTGTCCATTTGTCCTAGGCTCCTAGAGCATTGTAAATATGATGGAACCAAATTAACTTTATTTTGGGTGCAAAGTGGGAGACCAAACAAGGCCCTGGGCCTCAATTATCTGTTCTTTATAGTGTTCTAGGCTTCTCACTGCATGAAAAATGGCACATGACACATGCCATTTGCTATCTCCATTATTTCTGCTTAACAAACATTAAAGGAATTACATCAAAATCAACTCTAACTTGCAACCTGCAGTGAGATCAGTTCCATACTGCGAAGAAATGCCCATATCAAAGCTTCCAGAACATATTGTAACATTAGATGAAGAGAGCTCAGGGTCTGATGGAAATTGCCAGGAATGTGGTACCTGTATAGTTATGCAAGAAAATAATGTGTCAAATTTACTGTCAAGTTCCCAGGAAGAAATCACTGCATATTTCAAAGACGATTTGTTACCTCCTCTTTCTAGTTCATTAGATTACTGGAAAATAAACACAAAATTTCCGAAACTAAAGAAGTTAGCTGTGAAATACCACCAGCGACAGTTTACTCTGAAAGACTATTTAGCACAGCAGGACTCATATGTGACAGAAAAAGAAGTAGACTTGACCCTGAAAGAGTGAGAATGCAAGTATTTTTTAACAAAAACTTGTAAGTGGACTGTTTCAAAAACTAATTTTAGTTTTAATGTGGAGTTTAAAAATAATTATAGGCTACTGATGACATTAAATTTTGTCTCATTAAATATGCACACTTAATTAATTTGGTTGGTATTACACAGTTCTCTCAACTTCTAATTTTTAATGTACCTATTTACTGAAACTGGAAATGTTGACGGTATCGAGTATCGAGGAAAAAATCATGTATCGGTATCAAGAAAATCTGGTATCGACCCATCCCTGGAAAATACATAAGCAGCCAAAAATGCATGAGTGAAACCTCTAATAATGGAGTACATGTTGCATACTTTGAGTAAATTCTGGATCACAAATGCAAAAATTATGTATGTCCGTTTGGAGGGTATAAGCATTGATAATTGTTTAAGTTGGCTGTCTTCCATCATATGGACCACATAAAACCCGTCGTTGGTGGATGTGTGAGTACTGCACTTGACTTATTATTTAACAATGAGGCCATTAGAGTGAGATACTGTGTATACCTTTCACTGCTTAGTTATGGAATAAGATGATATAGATTCTGGAGTGTTCAAACATTTCATTCTCCTACAGATAGCAAAGACGTGGTAGGCCTACATGTCAATGAACTGAGCACATGACTCACATTTCAACCATTCATGTTACGAGAGTGTCTTGTTATTCTTTCTGGAGTAAAGAGGTAAGATACTGACTGCTTACTGTTGATCCCAACAATGTTGACTCATTGCCTATTGATCCCTTGCAGTTCTTAGATTCTGACTCATTATTGTGTTAGTTGTGTTAGTGTTAGGAAGGTTTGATTCAAAGATGGAGCATTGAAATGATCCAGGAAGTTGAAGATGAATCTCATCCATTTTAATTTTCTGAAGGTGATAGTATGTCAGACCTCAGGGAGAAAACTGAAATCTAGGCAAAGAAAATCCTGAACACAGTGCCACAGAAGTTACAGCAAAATCTGATGTTGAAGTTGCTAAAATTTCTCCGGAGTATTTAGGCAGAGACCCACCCTCCACCACCACATACTAGAAAGAGGAATATTGTCTCCACCAGGAATATACAAGGAACTCAAACACAATTCTGTAATGTAATGTTCTATAATGTCAAAATGAATGTCCTGATTATATTATTTAATAAAATATATTGAAATAAATATCTTTCCCAAAACCGTAAAAATGTATTAACAGTACATAAATAGTGTGATATGTACTGTTACTATGTGGCCCTGTGCTCACATATCGAGCAACAGCAGGACCATAATGAACTCGACCAATGCCAGGTTTATAAGCATGGTGAAAAATGCGTTCATGACTACAGTTCTCACTCTCAGCATCATACCAATATTTTCTAAAAATAACATATTTTGTACCAAGAACCAGGAAATTTAATGATTTTCAAAAAATAATCTTCCTTTGTATCTATTCAATAGGTTTTAGTTTATGATATACTATCTGAAAGGTGCAATGTAGCCCAAGTAATGCTGCAGTCTTGATCACCATACAAAGTGAAGAAATAAAAAGTTATTTAATCTTATTACTAAACATTATAACCTATAATCACACCAGTGCACAACGGTCTAAATTGTGAATCTAGCAAGGTAAATGTCATATTGGTCACCCTTGTAAATATAAGTAGACATATAAGTAGACGTCATGTTCCTGTTCCACGAATGAATCAATCACAGTGTTTTACTGCTTAATACAAATTAGCTGTATTTTAGAAAAACAGACATTAATAACACCGATAAAGAAAAAAGTCCCCCTCCCCCCCCTCAGAAAGGAAAATATGTAATCTTGATAGTATTTTGTCTCCTGAATTCAAATATGATATCAGTTTTTATCCATCATGCAAGGTTTCCAAGAGACAGGCATTTATAATTTCAAACATTTTAATACTTTCTTCATTCTTAACTACACAACATTCAAGCATTGTAACTCACCTAGAAAGTAATAAATGATGAATTTCTGCTATATTTCATCTATGGAGCATCCCTCTGGATGGTCCAACAATAACCGGCCAGTCAAATAGTCCATTTGCCTTGATACCCATAGCTGAAATCTACTGATGAAAGTGTTCCCTGTGCTCCTCGTTCACTGTGCCAAGATTTTGTGGGAAGAAATCAAAGTATGAGTGCAGGAAGTGTACTTTTAAGGACATATTACAACCAAGATTTTTGTATGATATAAGATTGAGTGAATCCACAAATATTCCTTCTTTAATTTTTGTTTCACTACTTTTAAGAAACTTCTGTTTTAAGAACATAAAACCAGGAGAATTGTCCATGGCTAATCCTAGTTTGATATGTAACGGAGATAGATACACATTTTTAGAATTACACAATGGGCCATGTTTTGCATTTTTCTGTTCAGGAATGAGTGATTTGCATTTAGATCATTCTTTTCTAGTGAAATGGTTTTTTCCCATTCAAACTAAATGCAAGTACTTCGTGTAACCAAGCTGCAGACCAAGAATAAGTGCAATTACCGTCAAATCACTACACATATTCCATTCATACACTGGGCATGTCCATGAGAATCAGGACCAAATCCTTAATTTTTAAAATTGTTGTATTTTTAACTACAACACTTTTCAGAAGGTAAAAGTTTGAGAGAATGTAAATAGCATTAAATTTCTTGGATTACACCCTGTATTTGTTTGTAATTTTAGGTCTGTTTTCCAATGGTTTTTGTGCTTGTGTGTTAATATATAGAAAATACCAAATTTTTGAAAAATATTATCAATATATTAGGTAAGTAAACATATTATTCAAGTTGTAATTATTTCTTATATTATGACTTTTACTAAGTGCCTGTTGTATGGTACTTTATGAGATTGTATGGGGGACAGGAAAATGTCTGTCCGTCCGTGCATCTGTAAGCGCAATAACTCAAATATGCTTTATCAAGTTTTAATGAAACTTCGTATACACATTTATAATGTTCATGGGAAGAAGCCTATTGATATTGGACCAAATTGGTTGTCTGGTACTGGAGTAAAACCCAATTTAATGTATGTTAAAGGCACGATAACTCAAATACGCTTTATCGGATTTTCATGAAACTAGGTATATGCATTTATAATGTGCATGGGAAGACGTCTATTAATATTAGACCAAATCTGTTGGCCGGTACCGGAATAATGCCCAATTTAGTGCCTTTTTATGGTAATATATCAGAAAGGTGCGATAACTCAAATATGCCTTATCGGATTTTCATGAAACCTGGTATATGCATTTATAATGTCCCTGTCAAGAAACCTGTATATTTTTGACCGGTACAAGAGTAACAATTAATTAAAGTTCACTTTTTTTGTCTTCTTTTTTCTTTTTTAAATCCTGTCTATACTACAAAGCCCCATTTCTAATCGTGAGGGCTTTGACTCCAATACAGTCAGATTTTTTTTTATTTTGATCAAGTTTAAATTGAGTACTACATGAATATTGTTATATACAGAAAGTATATTGCTGTGAAATAAATTAGCAGAGTTCTTTGCTACTGAATTTTGTGAAATGTTGACATATTTTAAGAATTTCAAGTTGCAATACATTCAGCTTTGATAGGGTGTACACTGGTCGGGAAGGAAAATCCGGGATTTTCGTATGGTCGGAAAATCCGGAAAAAGTCTATGAATTTTTTAAAATATCCGGGAAAATTCGAAAATCTGTGGCCCACATAAAACAGGTGAAAATGAATACAATGGTTAGGTAGATCAAAATCTACCTATTGGGATTAGTACCATGTCATGATTTTCGAAAAATTCTTTCATACCTTTATGTTTCATGCCTCCCTAAGTACGAAACCACCGCCCGTTCAATTGCTTTTATATATATGAAGGGACTAGTAAGGCACATCTTTAATTTTGAGCTTTTAACATTTATGCCTTCTCCTCGTATATCTTAAATACTCAGCGAACAATTTATACTTGTGCCTTAAACCTCTGCTCAGTCATAAGAAAAGACCTGTGCTAGTGAATGGTAACATTGTTTAAAAACATCAAGATTTCTCGAAACTATGTCCTTGTGCCTTACAAGCAACTAGCCCCTTCATATATATATATATATATATATATATATATATGAAGGGGCTAGTTGCTTGTAAGGCACAAGGACATAGTTTCGAGAAATCTTGATATATATGAAGGGGCTAGTTGCTTGTAAGGCACAAGGACATAGTTTCGAGAAATCTTGATGTTTTTAAACAATGTTACCATTCACAAGCACAGGTCTTTTCTTATGACTGAGCAGAGGTTTAAGGCACAAGTATAAATTGTTCGCTGAGTATTTAAGATATACGAGGAGAAGGCATAAATGTTAAAAGCTCAAAATTAAAGATGTGCCTTACTAGTCCCTTCAATGGTTAGGTAGATCGAAATCTACCTATTGGGATTAGTACCATGTCATGATTTTCGAAAAATTCTTTCATACCTTTATGTTTCATGCCTCCCTAAGTACGAAACCACCGCCCGTTCAATTGCTTTTATATATATATGAAGGGGCTAGTTGCTTGTAAGGCACAAGGACATAGTTTCGAGAAATCTTGATGTTTTTAAACAATGTTACCATTCACAAGCACAGGTCTTTTCTTATGACTGAGCAGAGGTTTAAGGCACGAGTATAAATTGTTCGCTGAGTATTTAAGATATACGAGGAGAAGGCATAAATGTTAAAAGCTCAAAATTAAAGATGTGCCTTACTAGTCCCTTCATATATATAAAAGCAATTGAACGGGCGGTGGTTTCGTACTTAGGGAGGCATGAAACATAAAGGTATGAAAGAATTTTTCGAAAATCATGACATGGTACTAATCCCAATAGGTAGATTTCGATCTACCTAACCATTGTATTCATTTTCACCTGTTTTATGTGGGCCACAGATTTTCGAATTTTCCTGGATATTTTAAAAAATTCATAGACTTTTTCCGGATTTTCCGACCATACGAAAATCCCGGATTTTCCTTCCCGACCAGTGTACACCCTATCAAAGCTGAATGTATTGCAACTTGAAATTCTTAAAATATGTCAACATTTCACAAAATTCAGTAGCAAAGAACTCTGCTAATTTATTTCACAGCAATATACTTTCTGTATATAACAATATTCATGTAGTACTCAATTTAAACTTGATCAAAATAAAAAAAAAATCTGACTGTATTGGAGTCAAAGCCCTCACGATTAGAAATGCGGCATTGTAGTATAGACAGGATTTAAAAAAGAAAAAAGAAGACAAAAAAAGTGAACTTTAATTAATTGTTACTCTTGTACCGGTCAAAAATATACAGGTTTCTTGACAGGGACATTATAAATGCATATACCAGGTTTCATGAAAATCCGATAAGGCATATTTGAGTTATCGCACCTTTCTGATATATTACCATAAAAAGGCACTAAATTGGGCATTATTCCGGTACCGGCCAACAGATTTGGTCTAATATTAATAGACGTCTTCCCATGCACATTATAAATGCATATACCTAGTTTCATGAAAATCCGATAAAGCATATTTGAGTTATCGTGCCTTTAACATACATTAAATTGGGTTTTACTCCAGTTCCAGTCAACCAATTTGGTCCAATATCAATAGGCTTCTTCCCATGAACATTATAAATGTGTATACGAAGTTTCATTAAAACTTGATAAAGCATATTTGAGTTATTGCGCTTACAGATGCACGGACGGACAGACATTTTCCTGTCCCCCATACAATCTCATAAAGTACCATACAACAGGCACTTAGTAAAAGTCATAATATAAGAAATAATTACAACTTGAATAATATGTTTACTTACCTAATATATTGATAATATTTTTCAAAAATTTGGTATTTTCTATATATTAACACACAAGCACAAAAACCATTGGAAAACAGACCTAAAATTACAAACAAATACAGGGTGTAATCCAAGAAATTTAATGCTATTTACATTCTCTCAAACTTTTACCTTCTGAAAAGTGTTGTAGTTAAAAATACAACAATTTTAAAAATTAAGGATTTGGTCCTGATTCTCATGGACATGCCTAGTGTATGAATGGAATATGTGTAGTGATTTGACGGTAATTGCACTTATTCTTGGTCTGCAGCTTGGTTACACGAAGTACTTGTATTTAGTTTGAATGGGAAAAAACCATTTCACTAGAAAAGAATGATCTAAATGCAAATCACTCATTCCTGAACAGAAAAATGCAAAACATGACCCATTGTGTAATTCTAAAAATGTGTATCTATCTCCGTTACATATCAAACTAGGATTAGCCATGGACAATTCTCCTGGTTTTATGTTCTTAAAACAGAAGTTTCTTAAAAGTAGTGAAACAAAAATTAAAGAAGGAATATTTGTGGATTCACTCAATCTTATATCATACAGAAATCTTGGTTGTAATATGTCCTTAAAAGTACACTTCCTGCACTCATACTTTGATTTCTTCCCACAAAATCTTGGCACAGTGAACGAGGAGCACAGGGAACACTTTCATCAGTAGATTTCAGCTATGGGTATCAAGGCAAATGGACTATTTGACTGGCCGGTTATTGTTGGACCATCCAGAGGGATGCTCCATAGATGAAATATAGCAGAAATTCATCATTTATTACTTTCTAGGTGAGTTACAATGCTTGAATGTTGTGTAGTTAAGAATGAAGAAAGTATTAAAATGTTTGAAATTATAAATGCCTGTCTCTTGGAAACCTTGCATGATGGATAAAAACTGATATCATATTTGAATTCAGGAGACAAAATACTATCAAGATTACATATTTTCCTTTCTGAGGGGGGGGAGGGGGACTTTTTTCTTTATCGGTGTTATTAATGTCTGTTTTTCTAAAATACAGCTAATTTGTATTAAGCAGTAAAACACTGTGATTGATTCATTCGTGGAACAGGAACATGACGTCTACTTATATGTCTACTTATATTTACAAGGGTGACCAATATGACATTTACCTTGCTAGATTCACAATTTAGACCGTTGTGCACTGGTGTGATTATAGGTTATAATGTTTAGTAATAAGATTAAATAACTTTTTATTTCTTCACTTTGTATGGTGATCAAGACTGCAGCATTACTTGGGCTACATTGCACCTTTCAGATAGTATATCATAAACTAAAACCTATTGAATAGATACAAAGGAAGATTATTTTTTGAAAATCATTAAATTTCCTGGTTCTTGGTACAAAATATGTTATTTTTAGAAAATATTGGTATGATGCTGAGAGTGAGAACTGTAGTCATGAACGCATTTTTCACCATGCTTATAAACCTGGCATTGGTCGAGTTCATTATGGTCCTGCTGTTGCTCGATATGTGAGCACAGGGCCACATAGTAACAGTACATATCACACTATTTATGTACTGTTAATACATTTTTACGGTTTTGGGAAAGATATTTATTTCAATATATTTTATTAAATAATATAATCAGGACATTCATTTTGACATTATAGAACATTACATTACAGAATTGTGTTTGAGTTCCTTGTATATTCCTGGTGGAGACAATATTCCTCTTTCTAGTATGTGGTGGTGGAGGGTGGGTCTCTGCCTAAATACTCCGGAGAAATTTTAGCAACTTCAACATCAGATTTTGCTGTAACTTCTGTGGCACTGTGTTCAGGATTTTCTTTGCCTAGATTTCAGTTTTCTCCCTGAGGTCTGACATACTATCACCTTCAGAAAATTAAAATGGATGAGATTCATCTTCAACTTCCTGGATCATTTCAATGCTCCATCTTTGAATCAAACCTTCCTAACACTAACACAACTAACACAATAATGAGTCAGAATCTAAGAACTGCAAGGGATCAATAGGCAATGAGTCAACATTGTTGGGATCAACAGTAAGCAGTCAGTATCTTACCTCTTTACTCCAGAAAGAATAACAAGACACTCTCGTAACATGAGTGGTTGAAATGTGAGTCATGTGCTCAGTTCATTGACATGTAGGCCTACCACGTCTTTGCTATCTGTAGGAGAATGAAATGTTTGAACACTCCAGAATCTATATCATCTTATTCCATAACTAAGCAGTGAAAGGTATACACAGTATCTCACTCTAATGGCCTCATTGTTAAATAATAAGTCAAGTGCAGTACTCACACATCCACCAACGACGGGTTTTATGTGGTCCATATGATGGAAGACAGCCAACTTAAACAATTATCAATGCTTATATCCTCCAAACGGACATACAAATTCCTTTAAAAATATTTTGGAAGTTTACACAGTGAAGCTGTATTATACAGGCTATAATATTGAATTGGGTCTAGCACATATACTTCACTACTTCCCCGAGAGGGCAACACAAACGTCCAATGAATGATGATGGTCTACGAAACTAGTTCAGGTATTTATACAAAAAGTGAAGTATATGTGGTAGATCCAACTCAATATTATATCCTGTATACAAATTCCTGCTCACCCAAAGTTTTTCCTGCCAACCATATACAAGCTATTTTACAAAAAAGAACAAAAAATATTGGATGCCCAATCTGCTTAAAGGGCTACAAGTAAAAGAATTCCTTAAACAAAAAATAAAAAAAATAATAATTTAAGCTAACAGAAAAGAACTTAATAACTCTGCTACTGTTCTAAGACTCACCTTCTCCTCTAACCAAGCAGCCATTTCATCAAAGTCACTCTCCTTATGCATCTTGAAACAAAAAGAAACACAACACAACACATAAAGCCAGACTGGATAAAACATAACAAACAAATATAAAAAAACATAACACATAAATTCAGACTGAATAAAAAAGAATAAATGAAAATGAAAATGATAACAGAAACTGAGATTCATGTAAACAAAATTAACTATGTACATCAAAAGCATTAAAAAACTGTGCAACAACCATGCTACTTACATTTTGCTACAAAACAATAAAACCATTCAAAATACTCGATATAGTCTAGTTATATTAAGTCAAAATAGCCATCTACCTGGAAATAATGTTTTAAAAGGGGATACTTTGCATATGTGTAGTACTAGTATGTGCAATAACACTCCTGTCTGCTGTGCTTGGAAATTGGCAGCAGAAGCTCTCTTTTTTACCACATTTCAATAATAGTTGAACATTTTAAAAAGAATTTGAAACATGAAGAAGTACATCTTTTTAGCCCTTTAACTTTTGTCCTCTCACAATTTCAAAGAAAAAAGTTAATTAATTCAGAAAAATGGAATGTGTTATTTTAGTTTTTGGAATTTATATATTCGAACATTACATTATTTAATAGATTATTTAATATTAATCTACAAGATGAGAAAGTTAATCAAACATATAGTTGATATACAACATATTTCTTGATTTTTTTTATTATTTCAGAATATAATTTCAAGTAAAACAGTTAACAATACTTAATCAGGGAATTTGTTGTACTGTATATAGTAAGCTATAGACCGTTTCATGCTAAGAATGCAGCAATGATCTTATGGGGCTATTCCAGTCTTTGTTACAATGCTGTCTGCAGGCAGAGTTTGAAGGACAAGGTCACACTATTCTCGGAAAAAGGGATTTTCCTGTACTGTTGAACTCCTTTATATTCACAGAGTACAGTTTCCCTCATGAATCATACAGCACAGCTTTATCTAAAGGTCGGGTAAATGAATTATTAAGAATGCAGAATGATTATAATTTAACAAAACACATGTCAGTGTTATTTGAGAAAAGACTAAATTATAGGCCTAAAGGATTGAAATAATGATATAATCAATTGATAAGGGACATTAAATCAATAGCAAATGTCAATAGCAATTCTGGGACAAATCTTATATCTAATAGCCTATATAAAACAGATCGTATTCTTATGCTGATGATACGGTGGTGATCTTCAGTGAATTAACGTGGGAGGATGCCTACAAGAATGTTAATGCAGGTATAAATCCGATAAAAAAGTGGTTGGATGTTAACTTTCTCTTAATGTTACTCAAACTACTTTAGCGCCTTTCTCCCTAATAGTTTCTGGATTAAAACAATTCCACTTCAACTTTTAAAATTAATAATCCCCAACTCTCATTGTGAAGACCTTACGGTTTGCGAATGCCTTCCTCCTTCATTATCTACATAAGTGAAATATTGGAAAGTATAGTGAAGTATAGTGAAATATAGGATTAAGTATTTGAAATGGGAAAAGCACATTTTATATATCTGTAATAAAATACGAAAAGCAATGTATCAATTTGTAAATATCCGTAACTGTATGACCGTTAATACTATTAAGAGTAGTTTATTTAACCCTAGCCCTATGGTGTTATTGGATGGGTAAGCATTTCTAAAACTACTCTCAATCCATTAACTTTATTTCAAAAAAGTCTAATAAAAATTTGTGAATCCTCACTCCTGATCTTATAAACTGTACGTTCTGAAATTGATGTAGCTTTAGCAGTTTCACCAACAGTCCAGCGTATACTTTTCTCTTCATTGCATGTTTTCAGGTTTGCAAAGACAGACAATACCATTTTTCTACATTCACTGTTTAATATTTTCCCACGTTTCCGATGACTTGCCATTGTACCACTGCCACTCGTAAAATTCACTACTTGTTGAGGTCACTTAGCTTCAGACTGTACGGGCTTAGGATGGCCCAAGAAGATAACAAGTGGTGTAAAGGGGAGGGCTCTCCCTGGGAGTTGCAAGACCTTGTAGTTGGTGGGAGAGCTTGCGTGGTCCATCGAACCTACGGGCAATGCCGGCGGTAGCATAGCTACTGGTAGGGCCACCCATGCCGGACAGGCCGTAGGGGAGGATCCAGACTAAGAAGCAACTCAGAAGAGGATGTCCAACGGTGCTGAAGGCAGAGGAGGAGTGAGAGTCCCAATGGCGGAGGCAGCGGAAGAGACACCTCAAGTTAGGGAGGGGCAGATCAGGCTCCTTAGCTGTGGTGAAAGCAACTGATCTAGGAGAGGGAAACTCCAAAATCAAATGACCTGGTCCCCCAGGTTGGGGGTTGGGCGTAGGGCTAACAACCCTACCTTTGTAAAAATTAACTTGTTCAGAAAGCCATACTAAATGAAGCCGGATTGTCAAATAGGAAACGACCTAGGCAAATTAATAAAGGATATGATTTGAAGATGGCCACGTGGAATGTGAGAAGTCTCTTACAAGTGGGAGCTCTAAAGGATGTGAAGGAAACAATGAAGGCATATAAAATAGGGATATTAGCAATACAAGAAATGAGGTAGAAAGGTGAAGGAATAACAAAGTCGGGCGAATATACAGTATTCTATAGTGGAGGGCAGAACAGCATGTTTGGAACGGGTTTTTTAGTTAACAACTGCTATAAAAATATGGTCTTGAAGTTCATCCCTTTCAATGATAGGCTAAGTGCTCTAAGAATCAAAGGAAGATTTTTTAACACTACATTAATAAATTGTTATGCTCCAACTCAAGAAAAAGAAATAGAAACTAAAGACATGTTCTATGATAATCTGGAGTCTATATATAATGAAACTGCAAAGAATGATGTTAAGATTGTGCTGGGGGATTTTAATGCCAAAGTTGGTAGAGAGGAAGTGCATAAGAAAATAGTCGGAAGATACAGCTTGCACGAACTCAGTAATGACAATGGGGGAAGACTCGTAGATTTCGCAAGTGAACAAAATCTTGTAGTTAAAAGTACTATGCTCCCACGGAAGGATATTTACAAACAAACATGGCTGTCTCCAGATGATTCGGTAGCAAACCAGATTGACCATGTGCTGATTGAGAGGAGGCATGTATCAGATATTCTGGACGTGAGGAGTAGAAGAGGAGCGGAATGCAACTCCGATCATTTCCTAGTACAAAGTAAATATAGGCAGAAAATAACCAAGAAAAGACTATTAAAAGGAACCCCAAGAAATAAATATGATATTGGGAAATTTAGAAACAAAGAAATAGCTGAAATGTATAAAAAAGAAATTGGTCAAGAGGTGAAGGCAAAACAAATAGATGAGGGAGCTAGTATAACTGAACAATGGGAAACATTAAGAAATATAATGATTGGAACGGCAGATTCCTTATTGGGAAAGAAGAAGACAGAAGAGAAGAGTGATTGGTTTGACGAGGAGTGTGAGAAGAAAATAAAGGAAAGAAACGAAGCAAGAATAAAATGGCTACAAAAGAAAACAAGATTAAGTGCAGATAATTTTAAATTAAAAAGGAGAGAAGACCCATTTCATCTCAAATCACACAGCTTAGTACGAAATGTGTCACCTTTGGATTTGAAATCGGCTTAAAAAAATATATGTTAAAGGACCACATGACCTATGTTCAGAAATGAAATATTTTCCTTCTCACTTGATTTGTAACAATGTTACAGGCACACAAAGAATCGGGATTTTTGGTAAAAAGTTGTACGCAAGGAAAATATTGCAATTTTCAAAGCGCTATAAATCAGAAACCAAAATTTATGGAGACTTGAGGTTTTTTATTTGAAAGCCTGTTCATAGTAGTTTCAAATCATGATACAGGAAGACATTTTTGAAATTCTCTTTAACTCCAAAATTCAACATGAAAATACAAAAAATTGTTTTTTTTTTCGAAAGTTCATGTATTTTTTTTGAAAATGTGAACAGTCGTAAGTCATGACTTTTATTGGGATAATATGGTATGGAAACTGGACTAATTATTAGCAATAAAATTTCTGCCCTAGCTTCTCACATTAAGTAGATAAATCTTTGTAAAAAGTGAGAAAACACATTTTTCACTGTTTTTTAGAAATGATTTACTCCAAAACACCCATCTCAAAAGTTTTGAAAATTACACAAAATATTCTTTGATGGTTGTTCTTATAGGTGGTACAATCACATTGGGAGATATTTGTGTGGAAAACCTGAGATAATTTTTTTCAAAACTACTCTACCTGTTCCATAAATGTTGGACATTTAGTATATAATTTATTACATTGACAACACTGTTTTGCCAAATGTTTTCAATGTACACAGTTCTATTAAATGAAACTGTATTGAAAGATCACACCATAGATGGTTGAGTCCATTTCCGGAGTGACGTCACTTGAATAACACAAACATGCGGTTGAGGAAATGTTCATCGTAATCTTGATGTTTATGAAGCTAATTGAATACACATGTAAATGTATTGGAACTGTATACAATCGGAGGACTAGCTATAATTGTAGCAAAAATATGTAGCTTATTGACATTGTTACTTCTCACTAATTAGAATATTTGCATATTAATGTTCGTAGAAATTATAAAATTTGAATGTTGACAGTATCTGAAGCTCAGAATGAGGATTTGCATTGAATTAAGCGATTTACACACTTGCTAATTGATAAATGTCAACATTTATTATCAATCACAATTACATTAAATTCTCTTTGAGACTGCGAATCTCACGAAGCCAATTAATTCTTGGTGCAAATATGCTGTGAAACGTACCTTTGGTATGCGATTCACGAAATTACTCACGAAATGAAGGATTTTCCCCTTGATTAGTATGAATGTCCTGAGGATTGATGAAGATTTATTATCTTCGTAAAGAAGTCCTTGAGGTCCTTAATATTGTGTTACATGCAATCTTCATGGTCGTTGAATTACTGAATCCATGATAAAAATGAAGAAAAAGGCCTTTCACCCGAAATTAGCAATATCTTGAAATGCTAGAAACCTTTAATAAGTTGTAAAAGAACTCCTTGCTCTTGGAAAAGGTGAATGGAACGTGGATGATGCTATCCATTTTGAAGAAGTGTGATTAAAAAAACAGAAGGTTGAAATAATAGATATTCGCCAATCCAAAAAATAGCTTGATCAAAATATATTGAATTAATTAATCAATTCATGAAAAAACACTACTCTAAATATAATAATCTCACGATAAATAAAAATAAATAAAGAAATGTTTTAATAGGAAAGTATTTAGAAATAAATTTCCCATGTGCTTCTCAAGCTGGATCATTCTTAGCCACATGGACAGTCAGCCCAGCTTCATAAGTTTAATGCGGAACATATGAAGATGACAGAAGAACTCTTCTCAGCAATGTTATGTTACAAGTGAAAAATATAGGCCTAATGATATTTCAGTATTTGTATATGTTAACATATATTTTACCTTATGTAGTTTTGTCTAAATCTAGTGATCAATATTAATAATTAACTGAAACTGATGGATTCTCACAAAGAACCAGCAATACCCTTTGCTGAATTTGGACTCAAAAACCTCTCTAGTGGTAAGATTTCCAATCCCGAACTGGACTCAACCATCTATGGTGTGATCTTTCAATACAATTTCATTTAATAGAATTGTGTACATTGGAAACATTTGGCAAAACAGTGTTGTCAATGTAATACATTATATACTAAATGTCCAACATTATGGAACAGGTAGAGTAGTTTTGAAAAAATTCTCTCAGGTTTTCCACACAAATATCTCCCAATGTGATTGTACCACCTATAAGAACAACCATCAAAGAATATTTTGTGTAATTTTCAAAACTTTTGAGATGGGTGTTTTGGAGAAAATCATTTCTAAAAAACAGTGAAAAATGTGTTTTCTCACTTTTTACAAAGATTTATCTCCTTAATATGAGAAGCTAGGGCAGAAATTTTATTGCTAATAATTAGTCCAGTTTCCATACCATATTATCCCAATAAAAGTCATGACTTACGACTGTTCACATTTTCAAAAAAAAATACATGAACTTTGGAAAAAAACTCAATTTTTTATATTTTCATGTTGAATTTTAGAGTTAAAGAGAATTTCAAAAATGTCTTCCTATATCATGATTTGAAACTACTATGAACAGGCTTTCAAATAAAAAAAAAACCTCAGGTCTCCATAAATTTTGGTTTCTGATTTATAGCGCTTTGAAAATTGCAATATTTTCCTTGCGTACAACTTTTTACCAAAAATCCCGATTCTTTGTGTGCCTGTAACATTGTTACAAATCAAGTGAGAAGGAAAATATTTCATTTCTGAACATAGGTCATGTGGTCCTTTAACATATATTTTTTTCAGCAAAATCCATGATGTTGATGTGACACCCCCTGTATGATCTGAGATGAAATGGGTCAGAAGCCAATAAAATATGTAGAAAGAAAAAAAGAGAATATCTTAAGTCTATAGTACTAGAATTAAATGACTGGGGAAATGAAGAAATAAGGAGATTCTACACAAGAGTTCAGAACTTCAAGAAGGGATATCAACCCAGAACAGACCTTTGTAAGGACGTAGAGGGAAATTTGATAGACGACAAGAGAGGCATACAAGCGAGATGGACTGAGCATTTCAGAGAATTGCTTGCGGATTCTAATAAGGAGAGAAATTCTGAAATATTAATACAACAATTTACAGGTGAACAACAACTTATGCCAGATGAAGGTGAGATATTAGCAGCAATTTCCACAATGAAGAACAATAAATCTCCGGGCGAGGATGGTATCACAGCAGAACTATTTCAGCATGGAGGCAGAGAATTTGAGTCATGTTTCGTCAAGCTTAAACAAAACATTTGGAGAAATGAAGACATGCCTGAGGATTGGAAGAGTGCAATATTTGTACCGATACATAAGAAAGGGGACAAAACAGTCTGTGAAAACTATAGAGGGATAGCTTTACTTAGCGTTGCATATAAAGTTTTATCAAAATTAATAGCTAACAGAATGGTTAAAATTATGGAGAACAATGTAGGAGAATATCAAAGTGGCTTCATGAAAGGAAAATCTACTAGCAACCAGATATTCATATTAAGGACCATTCTAGAAAAATGCTATGAATATAATGTGGACCTCCATCTACTATTTATTGATTATAAACAGGCTTATGATAGTATCGATAGGAAGGCTCTAATCGAAACCCTCATACAATTCTATGTGCCAAGAAAACTAATTAGATTGATTCTAATGACGTTGACAGAAAATAAAGGTAAAGTGATAATTCAAGGAGAGATAACTGATGAATTTGATATTGGAAGAGGGGTGAGACAAGGAGATGCTCTTTCAACAATATTATTTAATATTGTATTGGAAAGAGTAGTACGGAATGTTCGGATTAACCCAGATGGCACAATCTTTAATAGAATGGTCCAAATTATGGCATACGCTGATGATATTGTCCTGATCAGTAGATCCATACAAGAAATGCAGACAAGCTTTATACAATTAGAGGAAGAGAGTACAAAAATGGGACTGAGAGTGAATGAAAGAAAAACGAAGTACATGATTGCTACCAGAGTAGAGAACAGATGGAAACAGATTGATAGTATATCTATTCAGAATTATAAGTTTGAAAGAGTTCGATCCTTTAAATACTTGGGTTCAGTTATTACTGAAGGCAATGAGATAGCAGAAGAGATAAAAGCAAGATTGCAAGCAGGAAATAAATGCTATTGGGCTCTATTACCACTAATGAAGTCAAAGAACCTCTCAAAAAAGAATAAAAAGAAAATATACAGAACGGTAATTAAACCGGTGGTAACTTATGCATCAGAAACATGGTGTATGATAAAGAGCGATGAAAGAAGAATAGCCATATGGGAAAGGAAAATCTTACAAAGAATATATGGACCCAAGGTTGAGAATGATGAATGGAAAAGTAGAACCAATAGAGAGATTTATGAATTGTATGGCGAACCTCAAATTATAGGAGATATTATAGGAGCAAGGCTCAGATGGGTAGGACATGTGGAAAGAAGTGGTGAGAAATCTCTATTACAAAAGATATATAAAGGAAAACCAGGTGGAAGAAGATGTGTGGGGAGGCCAAGAAAGAAATGGATAGAAAATATAGAAGAGGATTTGAAGGAATTGGGTGTAAGAGGATGGAGACGTAAAGCACTGGACAGGAGAGATTGGGCGGCAATAGTCAGGCAGGCTCGGGCCCTACAAGGGCCGTAACACCATGGAGTAAGTAAGTAAGTAAAGGGGAGGGAAGAGGTGGAAATGACTGTTCCGTATAACCAATGCTGCATTCTTAACGTGAAACACTCACTATAGAGCATGTGGAAGTTGGGTGCATTTAATGGTCCAACGTAAACTAAAAAAAATTATGGTAAATATTGCCAGTAATACCATAATCATAAACAAGGTATTATATAATGATAAATTAGTTGCAAATTGTGGCACACACTGTACATCAGTGCATTTGTCATAATTATAAAATGAGGATAGTGGGAAGCCAGGTATACAATGCTAAATGAAAGAAATATTGGGTTCTTTCTTAGGAAAGGAGTTGTCTCCATGGAATGATCTAAATGAAAGCAATGACCTATAAACAGCCTTGTTTCATTACATTTACCGTATGCTGTATTGAGGGTGAGAGGGTGTAAGAGTATTTTCAATCTTTCATGAGAGATCAGTTGTTAGTTGTTTGGTAAGGGAATCTTAAAGTAGCCTTTATAACATTATCTGTTAAATTTTATGCAATGCCTCCTTGTACAATACACTGAGTAGTGAAAGTGATTTGCACTCATTCCATTGTATAAAGTTATGATTTGTGTATGCAATTAAATGTGTTATTTCCTTTAAATTTTTTGTTTAGAATCACATTAAATTCCCCCCCCCCTTTAAAATCAAAGTCCATCTTATGGTCAGGAGCATCTTAGGGTGCAGAGCATCTTATGGTATGAAAAATATAGTACTTACATCTTAGGCTTTCATGCCGGAATCTTGAATAACAGACATATTTTCCACGATATAACTTCATCATCTCGAAGACTAATCAAGGTGTTAAATGTTATGTTCACGTTTTAACTTAAAAAAAAAAAAAAAAAAAAAAAAAATTCCAGTTTGTCTTGAAAACTGTGAGAGACAGGATAAAAGTTAGAGGGAATTATTAAGAGAAGTAATTTTTCATGGTCTTAAAATTTGTTTCAGACATTTAAAAAAATTTCAACTGTTAGTGAAATATGATCAAAACAGTGGAAGTCAGTTACCAATTTCCAAAATAATGCAAAGTAAGGAGGTCATAGCCATCCTATATGTTGATGGCTAGAAGGCAGATTTTTGTATATTAGAATGTTTTTTATTCCCTGAGAGTAAAACTATGCACGTGAGGGAAATACGTGTTTCAGGCTATTAGAGAGTGATTGGTAAAGTTTTAAAGTGCATATAGGTGCACATTTAAGGGGTGAGTGCATATTTCACTAATACTGTATTGGTCCGAAAATAAGATGACCTCGCATATAAGATGACCCTGAATTTTTGAAGGATAGTTACGAAAAAATAAATAAAATAGCTTATTAGTATATTTTGCTTCACACAAAACAGAATTTTGAAGTTCATGTTGTAACTTTTTGAGACAATGAAGATGCCTGCTTTCTTTCCCACATGGTCTGCCATGACTGGTGAGAACAGAGACACCAAGCAAGTAACAGTGCAGTCAGGATCAGAAGGTCCTGGTGCAGTACAAGCAGAAGCACGATTTTGGGAAAAATTAAGTTCAGTAAAGTTCGGTGAATTTCCGCGCTACTTTGACATTGGGTCAGATGCATGTCATTTGCGTGGGGATACCCGCTACACACGTGCACAGCTGCATTCATGAATGGAGAGTTGTTGAGTCTTAGGCTGCGCGTATAAGACAAGTGCAGTTTTTAAAAGCACATTTTCCTGATTGTAATGAAGGTTAAATAAACCTACTTACTTATACAAATGTGACAAGGAAAAAGAAATTCATGATAATTAGATATTAAAATGGATTTACTAAAAACTATAGAATTACATTTAACACATGTGTGCACTAAGCTGTCATTTTTTTCTTATCTTTCTTTTTAAATTTATTAAGCAAATCAACAGCATGCCCCGTTACAGTGTAACACTGCATGCATTTTTTACCAAAGACAGTAGTAACTCTACATGCATTCTTTACCAGGAACAATATTTGTATGAACTACTTTTTTGTGTTTTGCTATATACTTATTCTAGCATTTTCACTCTAGATATATAAGCATTCATGAGCCACAGATTATTGTCTCTGTTGGACACTACATGAGAATATTATAGGAGAAAAATTCCTCCGGCACTGGGACTTGAACCCAGGACCTTTGGCTATTCGCGCCAATGCTCTACCAACTGAGCTAAGCCGGAGCTCAATTCACAGCGCCAGATGGAACTTCTCTCCTATGACTGATTGCCCTAATGGTCTACCTCACAGACAGACAAGTTATGTCATATGCAGTACTGTGAGGCACACTAATTAGTGATTTTTGTGACCGGGCTCCCACTGTTATTGTACAGTTGACATTCAAGATAGATATATAAGCATTCATGAGCCACAGATTATTGTCTCTGTTGGACACTACATGAGAATATTATAGGAGAAAAATTCCTCCGGCACTGGGACTTGAACCCAGGACCTTTGGCTATTCGCGCCAATGCTCTACCAACTGAGCTAAGCCGGAGCTCAATTCACAGCGCCAGATGGAACTTCTCTCCTATGACTGATTGCCCTAATGGTCTACCTCACAGACAGACAAGTTATGTCATATGCAGTACTGTGAGGCAAGTCCCAGTGCCGGAGGAATTTTTCTCCTATAATATTCTCATGTAGTGTCCAACAGAGACAATAATCTGTGGCTCATGAATGCTTATATATCTATCTTGAATGTCAACTGTACAATAACAGTGGGAGCCCGGTCACAAAAATCACTAATTAGTGTGCCTCACAGTACTGCATATGACATAACTTGTCTGTCTGTGAGGTAGACCATTAGGGCAATCAGTCATAGGAGAGAAGTTCCATCTGGCGCTGTGAATTGAGCTCCGGCTTAGCTCAGTTGGTAGAGCATTGGCGCGAATAGCCAAAGGTCCTGGGTTCAAGTCCCAGTGCCGGAGGAATTTTTCTCCTATAATATTCTCATGTAGTGTCCAACAGAGACAATAATCTGTGGCTCATGAATGCTTATATATCTATCTTGAATGTCAACTGTAAAATAACAGTGGGAGCCCGGTCACAAAAATCACTAATTAGTGTGCCTCACAGTACTGCATATGACATAACTTGTCTGTCTGTGAGGTAGACCATTAGGGCAATCAGTCATAGGAGAGAAGTTCCATCTGGCGCTGTGAATTGAGCTCCGGCTTAGCTCAGTTGGTAGAGCATTGGCGCGAATAGCCAAAGGTCCTGGGTTCAAGTCCCAGTGCCGGAGGAATTTTTCTCCTATAATATTCTCATTTTCACTCTTGTATAATATATCCTCTACATGTTTCTGCCTATGATGTATGTTACCAATGTTAATGTACCTAACTTGATTGTATTATTACAATTATCGTTTTCCATATATTATTATTTACAATTGCTAACCTTGTTAAGAAATAATTTGAGTTGTATTACTATTTACACAATAATATAAATTTATGTACATTTCTTTTCTACTGCTATCTAAAAGTTTATAGTTAAAAGCTGTCACTATGTCAGTTGGAGAATTCCTAATAACAGCAATTAAGTGACGGTAATGCAACATTAAGCCCTATAAATTATAATTATATATATATATATATATATAAATAAGTGTAGGTAATTAAGCAATGGAAATAAACTAGTCACTCTCCAGCAAGATCTTAAAATCTTTCATCTCATCAACTGAACTGTTTCCTGAATTTATCATCAGATTGACCATAAAGGAAATGGTATAGTGGCCTGCTTTTGTCACTAAATCATTAAAGTTTTGAAACACTTCTTTAACGCTTCACGGATGGCGATGTTTCATGGCTGTGGGCAGAAGGCATTTTAAAAGAAAAAAATAAGTTAATGAAAAACCAATTGAAAGTAACTTAAACTATGCACTCTTGATAAAAGCAACATATACCTTGGATTTTTGCTGAATTCTGCCCTGAGCGTATTATAAGTTTACTTAGGCCAAGAGTAGGCTATGGTTTTCAATTGGATCAGTATCTTGATCAAGATCAGAAGGCAGAACTGGCCCTTGCTTCATATTGTAAGTAAAGTATTCCCTACACAGGCCATGGGTTCCAGGAGTTTGAGGCTCCAAGATTTTAGACATTCAGCACATAAAGGTGGTAAGGTTGTCAGTCTTACGCACCGGACGCCTTTACCCCCAGGATTGCTCCTGGTACTCATTTCTGTTAGAGGCTGAGTCGACCCCAGGGCCACCAGAAGGATTAGGCCAGTTGAAAAACTCCAACGACCTCATCGGGGATCGAACCTGCGACCTTCCGGTTTTTAGTGCAGTGCCTCAACCACTATGCTACAGCGTGCCCCTGCTTCATATTGTACATTGTAATATTAGATGACTGGCCTTCATCGAAATTACTCACTTCCATTCAGCTGGGTGGACTATTGCCTCCGGTGTCACATTGCTCTCACTCTTACTAATGCTGCCATTAGCAATCTCAAAAAAAAGCGTCCTTACTATCGCTAAATGATAATTCTCATACTTTACTATCTCTCTGAATAATTACTTTGTCAATTTCAGAACCTGTAAGGCACTTTCTTCTTGCCATTTTACTGAAAATATGGGGAAAACATGATACAAAAAGAGCACAGCATTCACTAGATAAGCACACCCTGTGAAATCCTCTACTAAAATCATTATGGGCATGTTTATAAGGGCCAAATCAGATGGTTAAGAGAACAATTTCCTGACATCTTTTGAAGTTTCTAAGTACTTCGTGCATGAGAAGTATATCATACAGTAATCATATATGGGTTTCCGCCTGCGAGGTTGAGTACAGGCGTGCCAAATGGGTTTCAGCCCATGAAGAGTTAATCCTTTCAGAGATGAATTTATATATTATTACTATAAGCAATCATCAAATAAAATCATTTGTGGATTCTTAGTCAAAAATGGATGAAAACAATTTCGGTGAAATACCTGCTTTCCATAGGAGACAACTGTAACAAAATGTTAAAGAAACCTCACACTTTACATATTATTACTGTTATACTTCTGTTTTTGTACAATTTTTGAGTAGCAGTGACAGGTTAAAATAATCAGGATATAAATTTTTACAGCACTTGTATTCAAGGTCACATTTTTAGAAATTAAATTTGGTCTTCATTAAATGTTTCTGAAGAAACCCTTTGTAGTTTTACACTGTGTAAGAAGCTTTGTCCAAATAACAACAGTACTGAGTTTCAGTTTAGGTAACTTTCTTAAACCGATCTTGAAACACTTCTCTGTTTATTTCTGTGTGAAAGTCTCTACTCTTTCACAGTTTGATCATCTCACGATTTTGAAGTGGTGTGTCCCTTGTTTAGCCATCACGTCCTATAATAGAATTTACATCCACCTATACTAAATCTGCACATACGTCTCAAATAGTCCCATCTCCACACCTATCATCTCTGTAAATTTTTTTAAAGTTTCAGGTAATAAATACAAAACCAATCAGTTTGAGGAGTTCATAACGTCTAGTAAGTAACTGTTCAGAAACCTGATCATTGTAGGTGGTTCATTATTTAATATAAGATGATGAACTTTGCATCAAACAGGACTTTTCACATGATCACCACTCATCCGTTACAGGTATTTCACATTTTTTCTTCTTCCTGGAGAAGCAAGCAAACCAGTTTCTTGCATTTATTTATGGGCCTTAAAAATACTTTGCACTGAAATATACCTGAATTTAGCAATATGCTTAACAGCCAATGTTGGATTATGTTTTTCTTCACAATTTAATGGTTTTCCAATCTTGTGCTTGTAGATATCACTTGGCATTTTTACTCACGTTCCACTGTATAACCAACAGTAATGCTATTGGTACTCATTTCAATGAGGCATTACCGTATTACCTGTCTTTACATTTAATTTAAATTAAGTATTCCAAGACTTTATAATTATAACAAACCTATTTTGTTATTTATTATTACATTTATGAAATAACAAATGGCAGCGTTTAAGATTGTTTGTCTTCACTAGATTTATAAATAGGATTGCAATTACAATTTAATGTTGTACCGGCACGTTGCCATGATAGCTCAGTTGGTTAGAGCATCGGCACAGAGAGCCAAAGATCCTGGTTCAAATCCCGGCTATGGCATTGAATTTTTCATTCTGACTTCACGTGTCCATCTTAGCCTATACACGGCCAATGTGAAAGAATTATCATTCCATTGTAGACTATTTCAGCTTCAGTTACATGTTCGATTTGTGGTTAGAATGCAATCCTTCTGAAGAGACACTGAACTTAAGGCATATGGCTTTATTAGGAAGTTTCTTTTCTTAGACAAAATGTACTGAAGTAATATATCAGTATTTATATATATATACACAGTCAAGCTTCGATAAGTCGAACCTCTATTACTCGAATTTTTGAAGTAATTTATATTCCTAAACAAAATCCATATAATTACCCTATGTTTTGGTCTCTTTAAATCAAATTTCTACAACTGAAAATTTTTGATATCTTGAAGCTTAAATTATATCTTTAACACTTAAATGAATTCTATAACTCAAATACTTATTTATAAGGGCATAATAATATCAGAAAGGTACGATAACGAATTACGGAATACAGCGCGAAGTCTAGAGCAAGCTTCCTATATCTTGTAATTTTACAACCTCAACTAAGAATGACTGTCAAGTATACCTGTATGACTGTATACCAATGAATGGAAAACAAGGAAGTTGGTGCACGGACCTTAGCAATTTTTACTGTCTGTCAATAACACACTCTCCACAGATACCGTTTCAAATGGGGGTGTTTCATTGTCTAAACTTGATAGGGTGAAAGAAAGAAAAACCTTGAAGATTCAGAAGTAGCTTTGTGTTAAACAGCATGTTCCGTTAGCACTAGCTGTAATGGAAAAACAAGTGAGCTACAGCCACACCAGAGCCCGAAGTGTGGTCTACCTTCCAGGAGCAGTAAACAATCTATGCGGCGTTCCTGGCGGTGGATTTTGAAATTATTGTTGCATCAGATGAAGACTTAGTGAATGCAGCAAAGCATCTTGAAGATTCTGATGATAGAGAGGGAGACGAAGATGTAAATGCTACAAATTCTAAGAATGTTTATAAATGTACAACCATACATGAGTATATGTATATGTCATTGGATGTAGTCGAAAACTTTGTGGAAGAAGCTAGAGAGGAAAAAAAAGTAAAGTAGAAGAAAATTACAGACTTCCTGAAGTCATAAAAATGTGGCTCCCTTATACACAATACATATTTTGTTATAATTTTAGTTACACTATTTTTCAAATGAGAAACGTTTTCCTTCACCGCCAATCACGTGTACGAGCTTACGAAGTGCCACTAGCAGTGAGAGTCTTCCTTCCGTCTCGCCGTCTCTGATTGAACTGCGTATCTTAGCAAGGAGAAAGACAAACTGTTTGTCATCTGCAAAACACTGTAGACTGATAAATTTTTCTTTTATTAAGACCAATGTTTTCATTCAAGAAAGGGTAAGCCTATTTAAATACAGCTTTTAGGTCTACAGAAAATATTCGTGTTCTCTACAACTCTAATTTTTCATAACTGGAATTTATTTTTACATCCTCTAGTGATTCGAGATATCGAGGTTCGACTATATATATATATGTATATGTATTTTCCCCACACAAGTATTTTGATGTAGAATGTTGCAATTTGCATAACAGTAAAGAATGTAAAATTTTTAAGATTACTCACTTAATACTAAGGTCTTAAATTAAAGTCTTACAATACAACATTTAGGGTCCAAGACATATTAACACTTAAATGCATTAATTATGTAAGAATTATTAAATTTTGGGAGGAACTGACATGTTTCTATTATGCTTGGCATCCCTTACATGTGTAAATATAGTATTGGAAATTTTAGTTCACTGTGATTTTGCATTGAGTGTACACTCAAATGAACTTTCACTCTTTTAAGGTATTAGACCTTGCACTCTCTGAGTAATGTAGGGATTAATGCAATTTTCTGATTAACTGTATTTCTGTTTCAACTGCACTTTTCCTCAATTACCGTTGATAACGAAGAGTTTACTGTATAGGAAGTTCACTATGTTCACCCCTAATTAATAGATGCCTGATAATTTTAGTTTTCTTGTTAGAACAATCTCTATGTTAATTGGTCTGAAGTACCAGAGGAGAAGTTATGGTGACATTACTACATGGTTAAACAAACAATTACAATAAATAAAATAATACATAAATAAAGTAAACAAGAAACAAAAAGTGCATTAAGTATTACAACATGCTGTCCATGCAAGTAATACCATTCCGAAAAATGCAGCACACAGTCTTACCCTAATCAATTCTTCCTGCTGGGCAGGTGTATCAGCATCCTACTCCAAGTTGGAGTAAGAGTTGCATATGTAGAGAAATCACCACAAATGACCAAGGACATAACAGGTCATGCACACCAAACCAGGATCCCAGATGACAAAAATAACACAAATGGCACTATAGGGTACTGTTATTATTACCAAACAAACAACAGAAAAAGAGGAAGGAGAGATAGAAATACCCTAAGATACAGAAAACCCAGTATTTATAACAAAAATTGTAAAAACTACTCTACTTTCAACATATCTACATAAATTAAACAGAAGGAAAAAAGAAGAACAAATTCCACACTTCTAGCAAAAACACAAAAGACCTTGTTACCACTTAAATAATTATTACCTGACATAATAAAGTCCTCCAGAATGTAAGGCATGTTTGGAATTAATACTAGGAGAAGAAGATTTACCGTACCTTGCACTGAAGTACCTATATTGGTTTTCACATCGTGAAGGCACAATGGGCGCTTATGGCAGAGCTATGTTGCCAGATTTGTCTATTTTCAGAATATGACCTAGGTGAAATGCATTTCTGTATGAAATTTTATGGAGAGTATGATGGTAGACATGAAAATCTTATATTTTCCTTGATTTTTGTTCAAATAATAAAAATTTGAATTTTTTCTTAGAATAAAATTTTAATATAGTTTCGTTCTGAACATTAAAACATACAAAAACGTTCAAACAATTGTGAGCAGTTACTTATTTGACCTTATAGACAATGATGATTAAAAAAAATTCCTAGTATTTTAAAAATATCATTTATAAAACAATAAAATTAGAGATAAGGACAGAGTATTTTTAGATTTTACACTGGAAAATTTCTTTGCTGGCTAAATTTCTATTAATCCACATAAAAACTTCCAGCGACAAAATTGTCAAGAAAAGTGTGAAATTATTTTTCACCATCCATCATTCGAAAGTCCCCTGAAGAATACATTAATTAATCCTCAGTTTCTTTCTCAGGTGAACAGCGCGTGGCAAAGTGACATACTATAGGGGTCCGGCTAGCTGTAAGTTTCTTTCTGTTCAGTTAACTTTCTGAGATGTAATATTTTATTTTCATTCAGTGAATAAATTAAGCTTATCCAGGTACTGCAGCAGAGTTTATTACCTTGAGCTAATACCATCATGTATAAATTATTTTAATGCTGTCACATATAGCACAGTGTGACCATTATAATCAGAGCTATTAGTCGACTGAAATATCGGCTTCACAGCGCAAACATTAGGTAGACGATACATTCATGAAGAAATGCTTTCACAGCATATTAAATTAACATGCGGCAGAAATAAGGCTTTCTTGAACATATATCATGAATAAAATTGTAGAATTCTGGAATTTAATAGATGTATGTAACCCGGACGTGGTCATAGGTACGGAATCATGGCTTAATTCTGACATTTATGATTCGGAAGTATTTAGACCAGATTGTAGAGTGTATAGGAGAGATAGAAATGGAAGGGGAGGGGGGATTTTTATTTGCACTAAATCAGAACTAAAGAGTAGACAACTTTGTATAGAAGAGGGAGTTGAAATGATGGCAATCAAACTTAATGAGCATACAAATGATAAAAACAACCTAATAATAATAGCATGTTATAGACCACCTTGTGAGACAGATTATAGAACACTTAAAAAACTGGTGGAGAAAACCTCATCAGTAAAAGGGAAAAACATAATTATAGCAGGAGATTTAAATCTTCTAAATTTAAACTGGAATGGGCAGTAAATGGGAGGAGAAGCTCAAACCCTCATAAACCTGCTGGTGTGGGATTATGGGTTAGTACAGGCCGTCACAGCAGGTACTCGGCAAGCAGCTATACTAGATGTATTTTTATACGGGCCGGAATCCCTGTTCTCTGCGTGCGAATTACTGCCAGGTATAAACGATCCTAATGCAGTTCAATTAGAGGTAAACTGGAAGGGTCAAAGGTGGTCAGAAAAGGAGATAATTAGCTGGAATTTCCAGAGAGCCGACGTGAATGGTATTCAAGAATTACTTAAGGCACAATATAGGCGATTTGCACAATCAGCCTCCAGTGTTAATGTATCATGGGACAGTTTCAAAAAAATTGTGTCGGAAGCAATTGAAAAGTATGTACCATACAGAACCATTAAACATAATGCTGATCCAGAATTTTATACCAAAGCTATTACAATACTCAAAAGAAAGGCTAGGCGAGCTTATCATAATAGGAAGAAATCACATTGGCACTTTAATAAATTTAAAGAAATAACAAAGCAACTTCAGGACGAAAAGCTGAATGCGCAAAAACGCTTTCTAAAGCAAATTCTTCAAGGAACAGATAGTAATAGGGGATCCTTTTATAAGTACGTAAATAGACGGAAGGGTAATAGGGAGCCAATACCAGATTTTAACATAAACGGTGTTTCCATACAGAGTGACAAAGACAAAGCAAATATATTAAATTTACATTTTGTATCAGTTTTTAATAAGAAGGACCACAAATTCGAACAGGGAAATAGTGATGGGGATGAATCAGTTTTTCAACTAAATACTGTCATATTGCGGAATAGAATAAAATTGTTGAATAATCATAAATCTAGGGGACCTGATAACATCCCTACGGAAATTCTGAAGATTGGGGAGAAGCCATAATTACCTACCTATTGCCAGGGGAATTGCCAGAGGATTGGAGAACTGCTATAGTCGTCCCGATTTATAAAGGGGGTAACAAGACAGAAATAAATAATTATCGGCCAGTGAGTTTAACTTCGGTTGTGTGTAAAATAATGGAACATTTACTCGCAGAACACATAAAGAGAACGTTAGAAAGCAAAGGGTGGTTTAACGAAAGCCAACATGGCTTTCGATCAGGGTACTCATGTGAAAGTCAGGTTACGTCGCTATTTCAAGATATAGCAGACGAAGTGAATACAGGGGGAAGAACTGATGCAGTGGTTATAGATTTTTCTGAAGCTTTTGACGTAGTACCACATAACCTACTTATCCGGAAAGTAGCTGGGGCAGGAATTGATAAGCGTGTGGTCCATTGGGTGGAGAATCCGATTGAGGTACTTTTATTGTTATTACTGTGTACTTGTTTAAGGTTTAAGTATAATATTGATACATATTAGCAGATTGAAGAAACAAAATAGTAACAGCATTATTGTGATTGCTTTTATAGAAGAGTAAACATTTAATATCCTTTTGTTTATTATATTGGACCAATAAATTGATTATATAATAATAATAATAATAATAAGCTAACACCTGCATTGTTTAATGGTTGGCTTGCTGACTACTAACATACATCCTATGAAGATTGAAGGTACGGTACGATACCCGATATCTCCTGATTTTTTCTGAAATCAGCCTCCATAGGGCAACTGATACTACTTCATAAAGAAGTAGCGACTCCAGCAAGAAACATCAGTGACGGTCATTGGAAGAAGCATATTAACCAATACTTCAAATCCTACCATCCGTGAATGAAGTCATCACACGGAGGCAAATAAAACAGCGGTTGCATGATTGGCCCTGTCACTCGATGTGATGTAGTCTAACGGAATTCCAACAAAAATATCACTAATAATTAATGATTGTAATGATGATGATTATGATAATAATATCATAGACTATAGTTGGAATATAAGGAATTACGATTCAAAAGTTAACTGAACAGAAAGTTTGTGCTAACCGCCCAATCCCAATATTCAGCTTTCATCAAAGTACATCGCACGCTGTTCACCTGGGATAGAATCTAAGAATCCCTATGGATTTATTGTTCGGGGGACTTTTGAATGATGATAACAAATAATTTCACACATTTCTCTACAATTCTATCACTGGAAGGTTTTTTGTGGACTTAGAAAATGAAATTCAGCCAGAGACGACATTTTCCAATACAAAAATTAAAAATACTCTAACCTTGTCTGACAATTAATTTTTTTATAATCACTACTTTTAAAATATCGGTAAATTCTAAAAACCAGCATTACCTATAAGGACATATTGGATAACTCTTGACAAATGTTTGGAAAGAAAGATTACTTCATAGCATACAAACCACATGCTGGCATCCTGAAACTACGAGGGGCGTTCGGAAATGATTTGCAATAGTAGTTTTTTGTACCTTATTTATTAATGAATATGAATCAATGTACATGGGATTTCTCAATATACTCTCCACCGACATCAAGACAACGCTGCCATCTTTCTGGCAACTTCATTATTGCGTCATGGAACCATTGGTTTGGGGGTATTACGCACCCACTCATAGACAGCTGCCTGCAATTCCTCATTGTTCCCTAATATTTTCCCTCGCAGCGTGTCCTTCATGCTGTCAAATAGAGCAAGATCCAGTGAATATGGTGGGTGTGGCACAACAATGAATCCCAAATGATGTTAACTTTGCAGTCGTAGCATTGATGGTGTGGTCGCGCATTGTCGTGCTGGTCGAAAGGAGTGCTCCTCTGTGGTTAAACGTTTATGAATATCTGCTGCTTTTACTCCTTCCTTCCTTCCACAAAAACCATACAGCCCACCTTTGTCCATGATAGTCGCCTTTGTAAGCGTACTTAGTACTCCATTCAACTGACAATATCATACATAGCCCCCTCTCAACTTTACACCAGTCAATAGCGGACAACATCTACTACAGTTTCATATACAACACTAAATGTTTTATTAACCCTTTCTATCATTTTAATATAAAAACATTAATAACTCTTTTGATTTTCATCACACAAATTACAGACTTGTATCAATAGAAGCAGAATAAATCACTCCATCCAGATAAAACAACCTAGACTATGATAACCTTCAGTTATCAGAGTTATTGATACGAATACATAAACACGGCCCCTCCCACATCCGGTGTCATAGACTGGACGGCGACTAGGGATTTTGACACATTTTAGAATTAATGACCCAAGCTCAAGTAGCATCACACGCTCTCAGAAACGGTCTTTATTTTAAATAGTATAGCAGACCAAAGTCTTCTTCACCAATTAGAAATAACTCAAACATTAACACAACCAATGAGAACTGTTCTCCCCCACTACACCCTAAGGAGATATTGGCACCACGGCCCCAGGACTCAGGATCATTCGATCAACAGACACAGGACCTACTTCACGACACTCGAGACTAGAATTACACCACGTAACTTTACGATAAAATATTAAGTAACTTCGTGATACAGTATAATAATATAGCTCAAAGTGAAATATATCCGCGCATTAGAAATGGAATTGTAATAAGGCAGCGAAGCACGTAAGTTAAAACTACTATATATAAAGACATTGATAATAATTGATTAAGTGAAAGAATAATTAGTGAAAGTTAATAAGAATATCCTTTGAGTAGATTTTCCGCGCAATATAAATAGATACGACGAATTAGTACAAGTGAAGATAATTAAACGATGAATAGCGCGTAAGAATAATAAAGTATTTACTTATATAATATTTGATATAGTTACAAAGTGATAGACAGACTTTAATCGATGAACTTACATCATCTAACCTCCACATTAATATTAATTCTGCACTACAAGTAAAATCTTTTTGGAACAATATATTTAGATCTTGAAATCACCTGAACTGTTTTAATTCCCTTAAGTTCCTGATACCAACCCCCTAAGTTAACAGAACTTCGATATTCTCTAGCCACGACCCAGATAAGAACTCTCATGCTAACTACGATCCCCTGAGCTACCTAGCCGGCATTCCCCCTTTCTACGTAATAATAATAATACCACATATTTTCGATCACCTCCCCCGACCAACTGCTATACCTTCCATCTTGTCCATGGCTTTCTCTACTTAACAACAAACAAGCACTGTTCTTTCACTATACACTGTGTTCACAACTGCCATCTAGCGTCTGCGTGGTTTACTAGTATCAGGTTATCGTCCGAGAGGATGTGCTCATAGATTGAGCGGTGTATTTTTAAAACAACGCAACTGAAGACCACACGGGAAAAACAAGGTAAGTCACCTTTTCTGCAAATTTGAGATATTGTGTTTATAGTGTTCTCCAAGGTCTAATCTACCATTCTATAACAAGTTCATGCTGATAATGAGGTTAGTCACGAGTATATTAACATTTGAAGATACCACATACAGGAAGAGAATGAGAATGAGGTAAGTCAACTCGAAATTTTCTTTGAATCTAGGTTTCCTGCCTATTTCAAAGGAGAAGTATAATCACCTTCAAGATCTGAAGAGATTTGTAGGACCTGAAGCTCAACAGTATTATTCCCAGCTTCCAAAGAAGACATAAATTAATGTGTTTGAAGGACAATGATTTCGTAAGACGTGGTAACATTTTCAAAGCTTAATTCTTTATGAACAATGTTTATATTTAAAACATAATCCATTTTCAATGTAAAAAAAATGTGCAACATTTTTGAAAACTAAGAATTAAATCGTTGTTCCGAGATGATGATAATAAATTCAGATTTACAGGAAGCGTATTGGATTTCCTTATGCACTTACCTCATTCTTTCCATGTACAGAGTGCTGCAAAAATGGTATTGCATTCATTTCTCAACAATTGTGTGACTCTAAGGATTTATTAATAGTGCATGAATGTATATTAAAATTTTGAGTAATAGGTTTTTAATGGTTTTCAAGTTATTAGGTTTCAAACTTTAAAAATGCTCTCCTGAAAATTTTAATAAAAGTGACTTACCTCATTCTTCCCGTGTAGTCTTCAATTATAAATCATTTCCGAACGCCCCTCATAATTGTCTGGCTAAATCAGTGAATAGTGGCCATTTTATTGTTCTGCCTAATTATTGTATGGTAAAAAGAATTTTTAAATTCAGGTAATGTAATCTCAACTCATCTCTCATGGTTAGTTGACTTCTGAATTCTGGTGACTGGGATTACAAGCATATGATGGTACCAAGGTCTTCTTACTCTACGTAGTTCATATTAGTGATCACACAAACTGATGCTACTACTCATAATTCAATAACAAAGAGATGTTCATACACATACATTACACCATGATAAGCACAAAACCTGTTACACAATCATCTGTGGTCAGATAATGTGCTTCGCAGAAGTAGATAAGAACTTGAAACAGAACTCCAAGATAACTCCCAAATGCATTTGTTATTTTCTTTTCAATCGACATGTTTCTTTTTTAGATTAACCAAGGTTCACATATCATCTGCCCTATTAGGCTGGTTGTACATGTCCCTTTGTTTCTGAAAAATGTTCACTTACATATTCCAGTCCTTGGTTCTGTTTTCATATGAGATTTCGTTTGGCTCCTTGGTTCCTATTATGTGAGAACTACTAAATTATAACTGACCCTTGTGACAAATTAGGATATCGATGGTCGTTTGAAAAATCTACAAGAATCTGACATACCAACTTTAATGAAACCCTGCAAACTTACCAGATACTAGAATCACATTGGTTAAGTGCCCACAAGAAATCTGTTCTTCTTACACAGACATCAAAGATCTAAAATAACTTTTATGCTTTGTTTGTTAAATATTTCAAGAAATCTAAAGAAAGTACTGGTATGACTAATACAATGATTTTTCTATTAAGTTTGCCAGTTTTGATAGAAAACCACAGTATACTTGGGCTGTTGATAGAAATTTAGTTTTTACTTTATTATCTTGTTACTGTAACTTTATTATCCTACAAAAATATTGGTAAGTGACGGAACAAAGTATGTAAAGGTCAACTTAAATAATACATTTAATTTATTATAATTGCTCCAGTGTTTGATATTCCATAATATCAATATTTACAGTGTGTCCCATGCAAGAGTTGGCCAATGACGTGGGTTCCTGCGGCGTGGCGGGCACAGCTCCAACTCCCGAGCGATCGGGTGAAATATCTATGCTAATGAAGCCGTGATCGGTGTTATGATTCAGGTTCTCACATTTACAGTTAAAATTACAATGAAAAAAACACGTACCTCATCACAAGAGATGTTGGAAATGTTCTCCTCTCGCATCCACACAACAATGACACCATTTTAGGAAATTTTCTTTCACGCGCATAAGTTCAGCTTCCGAGACAGAGTTCTCTTATGATAGGCATATGTGATAATGTCTAAGTTCTTCTAACAGTATGTGAATATTATTTATGGAGAAACTTAAAAAATAAAGTGTATAGGTCAACTTCCTGTACATTACAAAGGAAACGGGTGAAATATCTACACTTATAAAGCCCGCTGTTGGTGTAATGGTTCAGGTTCTCACAAAGAAAAACACATGTGATTTGTCTGGCAATACTGGCACGTGTGTCGAAGTGCCACGACCTTGACTCAGTTTCGACAAAGCAGGTCAGTATTCCTTCTGCTTCAGGGTGTCCACACAAATTTTGATATAAATTTCCCTGACTTTTCCCTGACTTTCCATGACCAAAGTTACCAATTTCCCTGACTCACAAAAAGAACATTTGTCAGACCTCTGTTATACAGATAAATCAAAGTATAGTCGTCGTTCTGTCTTCCACAACATACCTACAAAGGAACTACAAGTTTCATAACACCAGTGTTCAGTCTTTCAAAACACAACCATAAAGGAACTACAAGTTTCAAAAATCATTTCATAACATCTTCTCAAGCACTGTCTTCTTCTGTTGAATTTCTACATCTTCTTTTTTGCGCTCATAATTCATTTTTCTTTTCTTTTCCTCTAGCTCTCTAAGTTCTTGCTGAATTTTTCTTTTTTCTCTCCTCTTTTTGTCTTCCCTCAGCATTTATCTGTCTTTTCTTTTCTAAGTAAGCCTGATATCTTCTCCTGGAAGCTCTCACAGAAGTTAGCATACTTCTTGTAACAGTCACTTCTTTTGATCCACCCATACTCTTCACAGCATCATATACGATACGTTGAGCCACCAGAGATTCTTCTAACAAATTTTCAACTAAGAGACATTTGTTTACGGAAAAGCCACTTTCAACCGAGGCATTACCATATGATAAAATGAAGCACAGCTTTATGACAAACAATAAATCATCAAATCTCTTGTCATTTCCAAATAGTGTATAAAAAAACTCGTCAAGTGCAACTGTGTCCTTGTCATCACATGCAAAATCAGTGAATTGCTTCTGCCATTTTTCAGACTGAGCTTCAACTAGCAGTTGGGTATACTGTTTTTTTGCCCTCTCAGCCAACTCGTCGCTCACTCTCTTGTTACAATGCAATTCTTCTAGGACAACATCTATTCTCTTCACACCCAAACTTGACTGATAAAAAATTACTCTTGGATCAAAGCAGGTTAACCCTCGTGCAAGATGAGATTTCAACGGGCTTTTGGCTTTCAGCTTTTCAACCATGCTGATAAGAAAATTTCGAAACTCATGCTTAAATACAGATTTGTCCTTGTCGGTACACTTAACCTTCCTTAACAACTTCTTGGCACCATATCCAATGACCACTTTGTCTACTGGAATGAGGTTTTCACTGTCTGACAGATCTAAAGTCATAAGTTTGTAAGCAGTACTTGCTTCAGCAATACTTTTTTGTTTCACAAACCTGGCCATGAGGTTCCTTATAACTTCTTGAAGTGCTGTGTAAAGGAAAGGTACTAAAGGTTTTTGACTCTGAAACCTTCTTAAAAAGGGTTCACACTCTGCAATCACACTTTTAAAAGCAGCTAATTTTGCTTCCAGAAGTGGATCCTTCATAGACTCCTTGAGATATTCAAGGTTCTTGTTGCCTTGTATACATGCTCCCTTAACAAATTTCTCAACATGACCATATATCTTCAATGCTTGATGAACATACACACCATTTTCAAGCCATCTCACAGAGGTAAACTTTAAGGGAAAATGTGTACTGCCTGTAGTTTCAGTGTACTTTGCTCTGCGAGCTGGGCTGTCTTTGAATAGACAGTACATGGCTCTTAAATTGTGATACAGATCCCAATTGGCAGTCAGAAGGCCTGTCTTCACGGCTCCATTCACTGTATGCAGACCACAGACACCGATGTCAAGAAGTGTCTTTCCATCTGGGTTATCAACTTTCAATTTGTTTTCAAGTTTCTTTATAAAACCAAGATTTACATTTGGCCCGTCCATTGTAACTTGTAGAATTTTGTCAAAGGGGAGAGAGAGGCCTTCAACAAATCCTTCCAACAGATGATCAGCAGTCGACTGTCCTAAGAAAACACTGTTGAAATACCGAGTAGCAACTCTTTGCTGGTTAACATCCCAAAACCGCACCACTATGTCCATTTGCCCACGCTGCACAACCTTATTTAAGGATTCATCAAAACATACTACATAATCATTGCAATTCTTTAAGTCAGTTTCCAAACAATCTCTAAAATAAGGAGATAGTCCATGGTAAATTATATATGACGCTTTAGTTTTTCCCATTGCGAAATTCTGTGCAATTTGGCTATCAGGAAACATCCTCTTGAAAGCCGAAACACTTCCATCACATGAATTTAAGGACATCTTTCCTGTCACAACCTCCAGAGCCCACATGATCTCTGCTGATGTGACATCATCTTCATTCACAGAGAAAGTTTTGTCTGGTGCAAAACTGGAACTGAAGTACAAACAGAGACTGCTATTGTTGTAGACGTTGAATCTTCTGTAGAAGGCACAACACACTGCTCGACAGATATAGTTTTTTTTAGCAAAATATGAAATGCTGGGCTGCAAACATTTACTTGTCAAATTCTTCACATGTTTTGGCCCCTTAGCATGTGACACCACAGCTTGTCTTCCCATGTTACTAAGCCTAAAAGATTTAAAGCATACTTTACAGTATGCACAGTAAGCTGATGAAGAGTCCTCAGGCACCAAATCTAACCATCCAGCAAAATCAGGATTCGATTTATTGTCTAGCCACTGTTGACTAAATATACACTTCTTGGCCATATTGTTCCTCAAACATTAACATCCATTCAAACCCGGAAACAGAAATTCACAAGTTCATACAAACACTATTTAGAAGTTTCTTAACTGTTTGCGTCCACGCAATGTTTTCCCGCCAGGTGTGCGAGCCGTTGGTTGGGCGTTAACGCTCTCATTGGCTGGTGACGACCTTGCACGTGATTGGTCCTATCCTCATGGTTCTGCCAACAATATATTTCGAATGGGAAATGCAGGAAATGTTGCTCATGATGCAATTTCAGACTAGTTTACGTATGTGTAAGACATGTGATCTCCCCAAGAAATAATTAAGTTTATATGACAAGAGATGTTAGGTTTAATAAATAAAAAGGGGATTGAGGATGTTAAGACGTACCCCGATGCAAATGGTATTCAAGGCAGTGACTGACACTACAGACCTACAAGATGGCAGCACTGATTTTGCACCATGTGACCCATCGACACCATCTACCGGCAAAGCTGAACACTTGCAAAAGCAGACATATCAATACGCAGTGTGCCATTTTACGCAAGAAATTTTATATCAAATTTGTTAACACAGCCTGGGTTATGGCAGGCTGGCGCACATAATTTTTCCCTCAAATTACTATCACTGGGGAAACTTTCTGAAATTTCTGCAAGAATTCCCTGACTTTCCCTGACCAATCTCAAAATCCCTGACTTTCACTGACCAATTTCACCTTCCCTGACTTTTCACTGACTTTCACTGACTTTCCAGAATGTGGACACCCTGTGCTTGTGTCAAGTGCCACGACATAGGCCTACGTATACAATAGAACAAAGGATATTTATGTACGATTCGTATGTGATTACATCATCTTGCAAGGAAGCAAGATGTCGGTTTTTAGCAAAATTCCCAGGTGTACGTCCTCCAAGCAGAGAAGCCGTGCGAAAACTTGTAAGTAAACTTCGGGAAATGGGTTCGATTCTCGATAGGAAACGAGGGACCAAGCGGCGCGTACTTACTGAAGAGAAATTAGATCAAACCCCCATACATTAGAACAGCGTTTCTCAACCTATGGTCCGCGAAGATGGTGCAGATGGTCCTCAGACATAATTTAAAAATATCATAAAGCAAGTGGAAAGTAAAGAAGTAAAATTTCTTCACATATTTCGTTATACATAATACCCCAAATATTAAGAATATAGGCCTTCTTTTAAAAATGGGATGTAAAATTAGGGGTCCGTAAAATTTATTTAGATATTTTAGAGGTCCTCGGGTTCAAAAAGGTTGAGAAACGCTGCATTAGAAGAACTTAAAGACAATATCAGAAGAGAAATTAATTCTATCTCGGAAGCTGAACTTATGCGCGTGAAAGAAAATTTCTTAAAAAAGTTCCAGTGTTGTGTGAATGCAGGAGGAGGACATTTCCAACATCTCTTATGATGAGGTACGTGGTTATTTTCATTGTAATTCCAACTGTAAATGTGAGAACCTGAATCATAACGCCATTAGCGGCTTTATTAGCATAGATATTTCACCCGCTCGCTCGGGAGTTAGAGCTGTAGTCGGCGCGATGCAGAAACCCGCATGATTGGCCAACTCTTGCGTGGGACACACTGTATAATATAAAGGTTTGGTTATTTTCCCCCTTGATAAATCAAGGAAGCTTTTGTTAAGAATATAGTATCTTCACACAGCTTTCAGTAATCTTCCATGAAAACGATATCTACCTGTCAATATAGTTGTTTAAATATTAAGCTTCAAGTGCTGTATTTCTGATATACCCATATTCAAGCAGTCCCCCCATATTAATCTCTGGGACTTGTTGCCAGTTATTATGATGGGCCCTTCACAATGAAAAATAAAATTTTTCGGGAACCCTTTTTCACAATAACATAATTACTGTAGATAACCATTTATGTTTGAACGGAGACATTTTGAATTTTGAAGCATTTTCCACAGTCTAAATAACTGTAATCAATGCAATAATAATTAGCACACTTTTAATTTATAATGAACAAGATATAGAAAGACATGACGAATCATTAATAAAACACTGCAAAGTATCCTATTTTCCCATTATTTATCAGTTGTACTTAATATCTTCCTCATTACATTTACAAGATATTTACACTTTAAAATAAATACAAATTGGGCTAAACTTGATTATTTAACTTACTCATTACTTAAAGCAGGGCACAACATTTCCGATCGCCAGACTGCTACTGGTGACTGGAATTTCAAGGATGGCAACAAAGGTTCTATTTTGGAGGGGGGGAAAGAAAGAAAGAAAGAAAGAAAGAAAGAAAGAAAGAAAGAAAGAAAGAGGAAGGAAAGAAAGAAAGAAAGGAAGAAAGAAAGAAAGAAAAAAACCGATCTATTAAAAATAATAATGAAATATATGTACACAACCTGCACTTAATGAGAACATTACTTCCGATGCCATAGTCTTACTTAAATTTAAGACTAGATAAAACAAGCAAGTTATAATCCAGAAAAGTATAACGAATGCAAATATTAAATGCAAATTGTATGCATCCCATGGTGGAAACTATACGTATAAATGTGCGATACAGGAATGAATTACTTTTCACTCATCATTTAATAGGCCTATTACTAGAGATCTGTGAAAGTGGTTTTATTACTTGAGGTCCGTGAAAGTGGTTTTATTTTTAGCAAAAATTTGTTTTTAAATTTTAATAATTCGGTATTATTATTATGTTTATTATAATTATTTACTTACTTACTCACTTATTCAATGGCAATAGACAATTCCTCAGCAAGCTAAAGGAATATTATCTATTTTATGGAACCCGGAGGTTCAGTGCCACGCTTACCTGAGCCTGCTATTCAACCCTATTCGGAGCTTCCCTCGTATATCCTACTTCCCTTAAAACTACCAAATATTGTCCTCCCACCTACGTCAAGGTCTTCCAGGTGGTCTTTTCCCTTCTGGTCTCCCATCAATACTCTTGATCTGTGTGTTTTTAGTTTACCTATAGCTGTTTCAACTTCTATTAGAGATGGTTGAGCAACTAATGCAATGCTGAACGAGAAACCTCCAGAATCATTAGAACAAAGAAAACTAACTACCGCTCAAAGACAAAGTAAATGAATAAGAGGGAAATAGTAAAGACAAAAATGTTAGGGATCTCCAGAAGGGAATAAACGAGTTCAAGAAAGGTTTTCAACCTAGAATAAACATAATTAAGGACAATGATGGCACCACATTCGCGACTTAGAACAATATTTTGAAAAGGTGGAAACATTTCTTTAATCAATTATTAAATGTACATGGCGATATCCAAAGTGTAAAAAGTAAAATATTCACAGCAGAGCCATACACACAACAGGGGTTAATCTTGATAGTAATATATTAGATAGAAAATTCTATCTATATTGAAATTTTGCCTAGTTCCTTTGTTTAATGAAAGTTTCTCCCGAACAGCAGCAACTACCAGATAGTGATCCGAATCGCAGTCAGCACCCCTGAAGGTTCAAACGTCGATTATACTAGACTGCCTCCTTGCATCTATTAGCACATGGTTGATCTGATTATGAGTCTCTCCATCTGGTGAGGTCCATGTATATTTATGAATATAACGATACTGGAGTTTTTTACTCTTTATGATTACATTTTTAGCAGTGGCAAAATTAACTAGTATAACCCCATTGTCATTGCTCTGCAAGTGGAGACTTTTGTTCCCAATTGTGGGCTTGAAAATATCGAAATCTCCTAGTACAATTTTCACGTGATATGCCGGAAACTAAACAAATGTTTGTTCTATTTCCTCATAAAAACTGTCCTTGTCATAATCTTGTTTATCCTCTGTTGGTGCATGGGCATTCAAAGTATGTCACACCACCATTCTCTTAGAATAACATAAGAAAGCCCATCAGTAATAAATTCTACTTTCTTATTGGCTGAATTAATTCTCCTATGTATGAAGAACCTGGTCCCTAATTGATGGTTATCGTTCCCGTTCCTGTAGAAAAAGGTATACGCATTGAACCATCACCCTCCCATCTAACTTCCTGTACTGCTACTACATCTAACCTGCATTTCTCTAATTCTTTAGTTACTGATTTAAGCACCCCAGGCCTATATAAACTCAAAACGTTCCACGTTCCCAATCTATAGTTCCTACGATTAATTATTAGACTCCCTTATTGTAGTCCCTACCCAGAGATCTGAATGAGGGACTATTTTACGTCCGGAAAATTTTACACTGATAGGATCCATAAATCAGGCAGCGTTACTTAACAATACTTTTACTGCGAGAAGTTGTTAACCTCATGCCAAACCCCCAAGCTGGAAGACCACCTCATGTCGTCTGTCCGCGAGTGCTTAATCAACTTATTCGCAGCTACCCTCCATAACTGAAAGCCGTATTTTCTATCCACAACCTGAGGACGCGCCATGCCATGGTGACAGAGACCCATCTCTTATATGTACACATACATACATATGAAGCATGGATTATTATTATTATTATTATTATTATTATTTTGGCAGTGTATGGTACATTTGTTTCAACAAAAGGATAAAACAATAATGTCTGCACATTGTACAGTTAGCCTCCTGATCCACTCTCATAAAGGTGTTGTAAGTAAAATTTGATACAAATTTGCTAAAATACTAATCTAGTATCGTAGCAAAATGATACCTTTAATCATCTATTAATATGTAATTTCATTAGGTACAAATAAATGCTAACAAAGTAAAGGATGTAACTAATTTGTTTCCTTATTTAGAGCAAGAAAGTCAGCAGAAAATTTCTAAACTACAAGGGTCATTCAATAATTAGAGACAAATTGGTCTGGAGAAAAGACGGTTGTTAGTACAAGTTTGATACATTCAGGATTTTAAGTTGGCATCACTGGGATGAGTTCTAATAAGCTGACGGATCAACACTGCTCTCTGTTTATAACCTCAAAATTAAGTTTAATGATGTCGGGTCTTCTTGAAAATTCCACATTGGTTGAACAACGTTCTGTGATTCGTTTTTTGACTGCTGAAGGTGAAAAACCAGCTAATATATACTCTAGAAAGACTAAAGTGCATGGTGAAAAAAGTATGAACCATGGAAATTTTTACAAGTGGGTAGAACAGTTCAAAAGTGGTCGAGAATCAGTGACTGACGAACATCGTTCTGGCCGGCCTGTGGAAGTAGCGATTTAGCACCCTCTGATTTCCACTTGTTTGGTCCACTGAAGGAAGAAGTTCCAGGATAACGAGGATGTCAAGAAATTTGTGTGAAATTGGCTCCGACACCAAGACAAAGAGTTCTTTGCAGCCGGTATAAAAAAGCTAGTAACCTGTTGGGACAAGTGCATAAATGTTGAAAAGTAGGAAAAGTCTTGTTTTGTAAAAATAAATGTTTTTTCTCCAGGTCAATTTGTCTCTTTAATTATTGAATGGTCCTCGTATTTCAAGACGGTGGTAGTATTAACTGGTAGGAATCAGCACAGAGTCAAAGCATAGTAAAAAATAATTACATGAAACATATTATATCCAAACAACAGACCATAACTAGCATTAGAATATTCTTATTTGTTCAGAATTTCAAATAAAACTATGAAAATATCAATTTTTTTCAAGCATAATTTGTTTGTAATTGAAAATACTTAAGATTTAAAATTAAAACTGGAATTTATTTTACCATCCACATCAGTGGTCGAAATGGGGGAAAAAACTGCATTGAATGTCAGCGAGTACGAAAAAGACTCCAAATGATATAAGCTCGATGTCTTGATGCGATATTTTATTATTATTATTATTATTATTTTGTTATTTAGATCATGAATCAGTGGCCAATCCAGTATAAGAATATGCCAAATTTCAACCAATTGCAAGTGTCTATTGTCATAATTTTATTGTCTACATTTTATTGCAACTATAGAGCAGAGTATGACAGCACTAGAGTGCACTTGGTATATTGATCCTACATTTCTTCCTCTTTAGCTTTCTCAGCGAGTTGTTCATTTTGGAGTGAAAAATTGTTGCTCTACCTCTCCTTGAGGAAATAATCTTTTATGTCAACATGGCCATTGTATTCATTTCCTGTTAACATGAGGAAACGATAGAAATTACAAAAATATTATTTAAAAATGGATTAATTTGTCCAAATAAAACAATATTATTGCCAAAATTTGTCTAAAACTGGAATTATGTTTACCTTTCGTGTTATATGAAGTTTGCATTGTTAAATTCACGTTATTTCACAATTCAGAAGTGCTGTTATAGGGTTTATATGATGCAGTAAAATAGAATTATGCAAATGTTTATTGAATTGAGAACAAATCACCTTATCACACCTTGTGAATTTCAAGAACCCCTACCTATTACATTGCACATTCTTTTAGGTTAAATTTTACTGCTTCCTTTGCTTGCACTATTTAAATTGCACTATCTACTGAACACTGATCATTATTCCCAATTAAAAGCTTGCAGTTTCTTATTGTTTTTTAACGTTGAATACTAGTCTCACTATCTTTACCACTCCCTGAACTCTCCCTTTCTTCTTGCTCCGCTTAATAGCCTGTAAATACAGGTTGTGAGTGATCGAATTGTGATAGTAAGGTATTGAAAATTTAATTACATTCTTGAAATATGATAACAAAAAAGCATCCCAGGTAAAACACCCACAAAATTATTCTCATGTTGTATTCTACAACCATTCTTCCTATATTTACCTTAAACAGAACAAAAGCTCAAGTGTGAGTTAAGAAAGAAAAATAGAAGAAATACGATTTTTACTTACAACTGCCTGGGTACGGTTCTGTGCAATTGCTCCCAATGCTGCATTTAGCTGGTCTGGCTCCAAATTATCTTGGTATGTACTGCCACTGCAACACATATAAACCAAGTTCAGTACTGTAAGGGCTGATATTATAAACTGCTTGATCTGAGATCAGAGGCGAAACTGATCTCAGCTCACGCTAAACTTGGAAATTTTTGTTGTATAAACGTCATTGTCTAGAGCAAATGCTTTGTTTGTTCTCTTTTTAAGTTACCAATTTACACTGGAATAAGGCAGTCATCGGGTAAAAACATCAGTGGGATCTTAAGTTTAAAATCGGGCTCTTAAGTTTAAAATCTGTACAGAAAATTTCAGTGGAATACCTGGTTTCCATGAATGACAAACTTACTGTACAGACAAACAAAAATCCTCACATTTACATAAAGCATTACTCTATTAATCTTGCATCTTTGCTTTTATGCAATTTTTGAGACAAAGCATTTATACGTCAGTAGCAGTTAGAATATTAAATTGATATATATTGCCAGAAATGAAATATGAGGCACATTTTTCCATACTTTTGCTTTTGCATGGATGTTATCGCATCCCAAGATCAGTAAACTATACAGGTTGCGTATTCTGGGATAGGCCAATCACAGCATTTGAGTGCATGACGTCACAATTTTCCAATTCTGGCTAATCACGGCTTTTACTCAGTCTACCACATGAATAAACTCATAACCTTTAATTAACCCTTGGTCAAATTCCTGTGAAATTTTGCTGAAACATTCTACACACAACATACTGATGCTTAAAACAGAACCCTAAAAAAGAAGACACAAATGTTTTTATTTCATTTTATAAGTATCACCCAATAGACAACATTCATGGAGGGAGAAGCAAATTTGACTATGAGACAATTTTTTTTAAGTTTTGTGACCCGAAAAATCTTCAAGCGAGAAAGTTTTAGTGAAATAATTGAATTTTAATATAAATGAAGTTGCAGCTTTATAGCTCGAATGACTTATGAGTAATTGAGTGGTAATTATTCCGGACGCAACAGCTGTCGGAATGATTTCTGATGATTGCAAAATGTCAAGGATGAAGCAATTTGACTATGTGACAATTTTTTATTATTTTTGTGACCAGAGAAAGAATCAACCATGTAGGTTCAGTGAAGTATTTGAATTTTATTATAAATAAAGTACCATCTTTATATCTTGAATGGTTTGCAAGTAATAGAGTGATAATTACTCTAGGCGCTAAAGGTTTCGAAACGGTAGAGAAGTATTAGCAAGTCTTTTTTCTATAAAATAGGACTACTGGCAATAATGTAAAAATCATTAAATATTTTAATCGTGGACTCAATAATAAAAAGATATTAACTGGCTACTTGTACCCATACTGAAAGATGAACCCAATGGGGAAAAGGAATGAATCAAACTTTTTCCTAACCTCGTAAATCTGCACTACTTTTATTTAGATATATGTTGGATTATTATTATTTTTTCTGTTCCTTTATGCTAGTAACTTTTATGTCTAATTACCTTAGCAAATGCCTTATTAGTTTAATATCTTCAATCACACTGGCGTCACAGCCCAAAGTCGGGCCTTAGCCTCCTTTATCTTCTTCCTCCACCCTTCCCTGTCCATAGACCTTCTTCTCCATGCCGCTGTACCAATGAATTTCCTAGCATCCGCTGTTACTGCATCTACCCATCTGTCCTTGGGTCTTCCTACTGGTCTTACTCCATATAATCTTCCTTCCATAACCCTTCTTGGTATTCTATGCTCCTCCATCCTGTATACATGCCCGGCCCATTCTAGCCTCCTCAGCTTGATGTATGTAACCAGATCCAGATTACCATATTTCTCATAAAGTTCATTGTTGTATCGGATTCTCCAGACCTGGTCTTCCAGTATAGCTCCATAAATCCTTCTTAACACCTTCCTTTCGAACACTCCTAGCCTCAACTCTGTTTCCTTAGTCATAATCCAAGTTTCACATCCGTATGTTAATATACTTCTAATAATGGTTTGATATATCTTAATTTTGGTTTTTTGATGTACATGGTGGGACTTCATAATACCTATAAGAGCAAAATATGTTTTGTTAGCTGCCGTAATCCTGCCTTGTATCTCTATTGTCTCATCGTTGTCTCTTGTTATCACTCCACCCAAGTATTTAAATTTGTCTACTTCTTCAAAAGAGTTTAGCCCTCTATTGGGCTGCTGTGCGCCTTCTTTCCTGCCTCTTGTTTGTACCATGTATTTAGTTTTCTCCCTATTAACTTGCAATCCAATTCTGGCTGCAGCTTGTTCCAGTTCTTTGTAGGTATCTTCTATTGCTATTCTTGACCTGCCCATAATGTTCAGGTCATCTGCATAACCCACGATCTGAATACATTTGTATAGAAGGGTATTTTGGAGGTCGGCTTTAGTCTTTTGTACTACCCAGTGTAGAGCCATATTAAAGAGAATTGGTGCAAGCCCATCTCCTTGTTTTAAGCCTGTATTAATTGGAAAAGGGTCTGTCACATCACCAAAGATCTTCACCTGGCCTGTGGTTTCTGACATAGTCATAGTGACTAATCGTATAATTTTAGGATGGGTTCCTTGTTCAGCCAATATTCTATAGAGCATACGTCTATTTATACTATCGTACGCTGTTCTAAAATCTATGAACAGATGGTGTAGGTCGAGGCCATATTCTCTGAATTTCTCTGCCATCCCTTTGACCACAAATAACTGATCTATTGCTGATCTTCCAGATCGGAAACCTCCTTGATATTCCCCAATGGTAGCTTCGTAGTGTTCCTCTAGTTTCTTTCTGAGTATGTACGTGAAGACCTTATATACAGTGCTAAGTAATGTTATGCCTCTGTAATTCTGGCATTTTAATTTGTCACCCTTCTTATGAATTGGGCATATCAGCCCAATTTTCCACTCTTTGGGCATTTGTTCTTCTTGCCAAATCTTGTTTATTAGCTTATATATTACTGTTTCTGCCACATTCCCTCCTTTTTTTATCAGTTCAGCTGGTATGTTATCAACCCCAGGTGCTTTGTTGTTTTTAAGTGCATCTATTGCCATTGACACATCTGTGCTATCTGGGGGTTCCATTTCCTCTTCTTCTGCCCCTAATTCTCCTTCTGCCTCCATGTCATGGTTATTATCGTTATGACCATCCCCATCTTCTTTATTCAACAGTTCCATAAAATACTCTCTCCAAGCCGTTAAAATCTCCTTTTTCCCACTAATAATTCCATGTGCATTCCTGATCATGTCCGTTCTAGGGACAAAACCTTTCTTTATAAAATTAACTTCTTTAAAAGCTGCTCTAAAATTACTGTTTTTAAAATTATCTTCCATCTCTTTCAGTTCTGTGTTCCATAATTCTCTTTTCTTCTTTCTACATATATAATTAGCTACCCTCCGTTTATTTTGAAACTCTTGGTATTTGGTCCTCGTGGGGCGGTTAAGATAGTCTTTCCTTGCTTTGTTTCTTTCTTCTAGGGCATTGACACATTCATCGTCAAACCATCCATTTTTTGGAATTTTATCCTCATACCCCACTACTTCCTGACTTGCTGTGCTGAATACTTCTTTAATCTCGTTCCAGCATGTCTCTATGTCTTCCCCTATTTTCTCTTTCCTATTCTCATATTCTCTCCTAATTGCTTCTTGATATTCATCTCTTGTTTCTTGTTCTTTCAATGCTTTCACATTAAATCTTCTGGGGCATTGGTTCTTCAGTTTGGCTACTCTGTTGATCTTACATAAATATCGTGCTTTGACTAAGTAATGGTCTGAGTCTGCATCTGCTCCTCTGTATGATCGGACGTCCTGGATACCACTGGCTCTTCTTTTATCAATCAGAACATGGTCTATCTGATTGACTGTTCGTTTGTCTGGGGATCTCCATGTTTGTTTGTGTATGTTTTTATGTGCAAATTGGGTTGAGCTAATTATCAAGTTTTTGCTTTCTGCGAAATCAATGAGTCTCCTTCCATTATCATTGGAGATTTCATGTAGACTATTCTTCCCAATGGTGCTTCTGAATTCTTCTTCTCTACCTATTTTAGCGTTTAGGTCACCCAACACTATCTTAACATCATTTACTGGTAGCGTGTCCAGCACCCTTTCCAGCTTGTGATAGAACTCATCTTTTTCTTGGGGTCCTTTATCCTCTGTTGGGGCATATACGTTTATCATTGCTATGTTATAAAACTTCATTCTCACCCGTAGCACACAAATTCTTTCGTTAATGGGCTTGAAGTCTATTATATTGCCCTTAAAGCTAGGGTTTACAATAAATGCCACTCCATATTCATGTATCCCTTCTACCTTTCCGCTATTTAGCACCATGAATTTCTTAACCTCATTTATTTCGCTTCCAAGAAGCCTGGTTTCTTGGATGGCAGTTACCGCCATCTTGTATCTGTCAATTTGTGAAATTACAGATAACAGCGCTCCCGTTTTGTACAAAGTTCTAACATTCCATGTTCCAAAATCAAATACCATATTTCGTTTCCTAGGTCGTTGTCTATGATCAGTCCGGTTCCGAGGCGTTGATAAAGGCTTCTCAACATGAGGCTTTTTACAGATGCAGAGGTGTCAGCCCTACGATCCAACCCCCAACTTGGAGGACCAGGGAATTTAATTTCGGAGTTCCCTTCTCCTAGGATGTTGCCTTCTCCACGGCTTGAGAGAGTTCATCCTACCCTCTCGCAGTAGGTCTTCTAACTCGACCTTGGGTTGCTGCCGTTGACCACCAGTGGCTCCTCCGCCACCAACCCTATTTGGGCGTCCTGCTGCCGGCTCCCAAATTTGGCAGGAGTAGAGGAAAGGTGCGCGGTTAGGTAGGTCGTTGTAGGACATGCTTTGTCTGGCTTCTCCATTGGGGCCTGTCCGGCACGGGAGGCCCCACCAGTAGCTGTGCTACCACCGGCATAGCCCCCAACTTCGTTGAAGCACGCAAACCCCCTCGCCCGCACGGTCAGTGCTACGATAAGGCGTTGTCCTCTGAGGGGGAGTTTAATATCTTATTATACTCTTTTCATATTTTAATATATTTTAAAAACATAATAATGTACACCAGTTAAAGCGAGCAGCGAATTGCTAAGGCTTTAAGAGCATACCATCTGGTTATAGTTAAGGCAAGACGATGGTACTTTTTAATGAAAAAATCATGGCAAAATGCTGTGAAATATTGTGTGATATATTATGTAGAATGCATTGCAAAGCCGGTTGTGGGTATATGTGTTCTTATCGGATGTTGAGACGCCAATTTTAAAGATCCTTCGCCCTCTTTTCGTAGTGCTACTTATGAAAGTTTCCCTGCCCTGCAATTCACAAACCATCCCTTAGTTTTTTATACTGTATTATCTCTCTCACATAATTTGTAAACAGATCTACACTTTTGGTCGTGTTTCACATCATTACCTACATAACTTACCCCATATAACCAGGAGAAAATGATTACTAATACTTATATTTGTAAATATATTACTATCAATACAATATTAATATAAATTAATACCGGTACTCCAAAATATTTTACACAACATAATATTAATATTAGTAATCTCTATATATATAAAAGGCTTTGTCCTGACTGACTGACAGGAATCAACGTAGAGCCTAAACTATAACAGGTAGAGACTTGGAATTTTGACAGTACCTTCGTTTCATAGTGTAGGTGCTCACTAAGAAAGGATTTTGAAAAATTCTGATTTTAAATGCTAAAAATCAAATGTTTTTGAGAATACTTAATCCCTTCTTACACAGAATTATCGAATCCGAATCACATTTGACATTAAAACATATTGTTGCCAGTGGGTTTCAGATGGCCTTGGAATTAAATTAAATGGAAGTTTGACAATTACAGTTGGCTTTGTCTATTTTTGTCATACCTTGAAATAAAACTTTCGCGATCGCTTGAATGTTGTAAGCCCTAATATGGTCAAACATTGTTTTATTTGGACGAAACTCACAATACAGGGGTTTTCTGGACCAAGGAACTCGAATCTGAGGTCGCTTTTACCAGGTGACGCTATCTAATCGTGGTATGTAGTCCACGTGATTTAGGTGTTAATAAATATAATGATTTAACTATTATGCTCTTAATTTTTAATTTTTGGAATAATTATCGCGGGCGAAGCCGCAGGCACATGCTAGTGTATATATATTTATATTAATGTATAAATATATTTCAGTTATTTGGTAAAGCATTTTCTAATTGAACATACTGTACTATTGAAATCAATATTTATTACTCATTTCTATCGTAAAAGACAGTGGTCAGCGGCCAAGATCAATAAACAAGCCCTGGTCAGCAGAACCATGCTCTCTAGTGTCAAGTCGTGCTCGAAGTGCCAGATCATTCAGACAGCTGAAGTGCCTGGAATAATTACCACTCAATTACTCGTAAACCATTCAAGATATAAAGGTGGAGCTTCATATATAATAAAATTCAATTATTTCTCTAAAATTTTCTTGCTTTTAGATTTTCCAGGGAGAAAAAAAAAAAAAAAAAAAAACTGTCGCATAGTTAAATTTGCTTCTTCCTGCATGAATTTTGTGTACTGGGTGATATATATAAAATGAAATAAAAACATTTGTTGTCAGCTTTTTTAAGATTTTGTTTTAACAATCAGTAGGGCTGTTGTGTGTACATTCATTTCATTTCATGGCTTTACAACCCAGGGTTGAGTTTTAGCCTTCTTGATGAGTTTCTTCCATTCCTCCCTGTCTACTGCCAGGAGTCTCCATCCTCGTATCTTTATAGTCCTCATATCCTCCTCCACTCCATCAATCCATCTTTTACGTGGTCTCCCTCTTAATCTTCTCCCCCCTGGCCTCCATAGCATTATTCTCTTGGGAATTCTATGCTCCTCCATTCGCATTACCTGCCCGTACCATGCTATTCTCCTACTCTTGACAAATCTAATGATATTTGCTCCCTTAATTGAGCTATCCTACTCATGGTTCATCAGAATCCTGTAGTTACCATCATTATTTTTTACCGGCCCAAAAATACCTCTCAACATTCTGCGCTCAAAAATGCCAAGCATCCACTCATCCTTGCTAGTTAGGCGCCATGTCTCACAGCCACGCGTGACTACAGGTCTTATGATCGTTTTGTATATTTTAAGCTTTAGTTCTCTATTCAGTGCCTTGGACTTAATTAAATTTTTATATGCATAATAGCATTTATTTCCACTTACTATCCTTGCCTTAATTTCATCTGTTATTATGTTGGTTGTATTTACTCTTGATCCTAAATAAGTAAATTCTCCTACATTTTCAAACGAAAGTTCCTCAACTTCCAGATCTTCTTGTCTTCCGTTTGGTATTCTTTTAATTTCTATGTACTTGGTATTATTTTCGTTTATTTCAAGGCCTCTATTGTTAGCTTCCTTCTTTAGTATAGCTGTTACCTCTTTTAATGATGTTATCCTTCTACTTATTATAGCTACATCATTTGCAAATGCACACACTTGGGCTGATTTCATAGCTAAGTGGCCAGACTTATCTATCTTTTCCATTGATGCGTCTAAGGTTAAGTTAAATAGCAAACCAGAGAGAGCATCACCCTGCCTGACTCCATTTCCAATAACAAAGGGCTCTGATAACTCATTGTTAACTCCCACCACCGCTCTTGATCCTTCCATTGTGGCTTTAACAATTTGTATTAATTTAGTTGGTATCCCCAATATTTTCAAATTGTTAAACATAACATTTCTATTGACGCTGTCAAATGCTTGTTTAAAATCTATATATACATTGTGGAGGTTCATATACTTTTTTGTGTATTTGACGCATTGTAAATAATTGATCTATTGTAGAGAGATTAGCCCTAAACCCACACTGGTACTCCCCCAAAATATCTTCTGCATATGGGCAAGTCTGTTAAATAAAACTCCTGATAAAATCTTATAGGTCACATTTAACAGCATTATGGCCCTGTAACTGGCACACTGAAGCTTGTCGTCCTTTTTGTATACTGGCTGCATAATTCCTAGTGTCCACTCCTTCGGGATTCTTTCCTCCTCCAAATCATTTGTATTAAGTGATGTATTCTGTGAACCAGCACATCTCCACCGTTACTTAATAATTCATTTGTGATTCCATCGCTTCCTGCAGCTTTATGTTTTTTAAGGCAGCTTATCACATGTACAACTTCCTCCAATGATCTTGGAGCCTTATCTCAGGCTCTGCAGTATGATATACTACTGTTTCAGTCTGCTCTGTGTTCCTTGTGAATATATCCTTAAAATATTCCCTCCATCTTTCCATAATTTCTTTATTTTCGGTCAACACTTTACCATTCTTATCCTTGTATATATTAAGTTTTGGATTAAAATTTTGTTGATTGCCCTTAACTTTTTTATAAAATTTTCTACTTTCATTATTATAATGGTGAACTCTAATTTCTTTGATTCTTTTATTAAGTGCTTCCCTCTTCTTTTTCCTGCAAAGCCTATATGCATAAATCCTTTTTATATTATAGTCATCTGTATTAGATCGTGTATTGCGCTGCAAACATTTCAGTTTAGCCTTTCTCTTTCCTGCCTTCAACCGCCTCTGCATTCATTATCAAACCACTCTTCATTTTTTGCCTTAGGCATGTATCCAATAACTTCATTCGCTGCCTCTAGAATGGTTTGCTTTAGACTGGACCATTCCTCCTCTATATAATTAACTTCATTTTTTTCTTCAAATTTTGTGCGTAATTCCTCTTTGTACTGTTTTTTGTACTTAAAATTTCGTTAGGTCAAACTTCTTAGCAGCTTTTATACTTCCTTGCATTATTATGGACAATTTTAGCTTCATTCTGACCCCAACTAGATAATGATCTGAGCCTTTGCTCGCTCCTCTATAGGTTCTCACTTGTTCAATGTCCGATGCCCACCTTTTGGAGACTAGCACGTGGTCTATCTGGTTTGTTTGATCTGTACCCGGGATTTTCCAAGTTCCTTTATGGATATTCTTTCTTGGAAACCATGTACTTACAACTTTTAAACAGTTAGCAGCTGCATACTGTGCCACTCACTTATGTTATCATGAAGACTATTCATACCAAATAGTCCATGAAACTCAGCCTCTTTACCTAATTTGGCATTAAAATCTCCTAAGGTCACAATATTATCATGTTCAGGTACTCTATCATGCACTGCCTGAAGTTGTTCATAAAATTCCTCGATGTTCCTTTCTTCTGCATCTTCAGTAGGTGCACATACATTTATAAAAGTTGTGTTATGAAATTTACCTTTGACTCTCATTGTGCACATTCTGTCTGAAACAGGTTCAAACCCCATGACTGATTTTATTGTTTTATTGAATACCATAAATCCAACTCCATTGTGGCCTTGTCTGTCTTTATTATCTGAATAGTATAATGAGAAGTTATTTTTCTTTATTAGCCCACTCCCTTTCCATCGTATTTCTTGCAGGGCCACCAAATTCATTTTATAATTCTTAATCTCTTCTGCTATACTATTCATTGCACCAGGTTGCAGCAGAGTTCTGATGTTCCATGTTCCAAATTGCAGTACCAAATTCAAATTCCTTTTCACGGTCCTGGGTCGTATGGGTCGTATAATATACGTATATAATATTGTGTGAGGGCAGTCCGGCTTTTTCCATTGAGATATTTGCAACAATTAATTTTTATGAGGTAGGGCTGTCAACCCTATGCCTAACCCCCAACCTGGAGGGCCAGTGAGCTTGATTTCGGAGTCCCACACTCCTAGGAAGCTGCCTTCACCTCGGCTATAGAGTTCTTCCTACCCTTTCACAGTAGATCAACATAACTGGATCTACGGAGCTGCCGTTGGCCTACTAGAGGCTCATCCACCACCATCCTAATTATGAATCCTGCAGCCAATTCACATTAAGAGGATCTTTTTCCACCAAGCAGCGCCATACCGAAGGATTCCTTCTCTGGCGCTGCCACCGATGAGATCATCTTCTGGAGTATTTCTTCGTCTGACCCCTCTCCTTTGACCTGTCTGACATGGGAGGCCCTACCAGTAGCTAAGCTACTGTAAGGCATAGCTCTCAGGATCATTGGGGTACTCAAGCTCCACCACCCACGACAAGATCCTGTACTTCCTAGGCAGAGTGTGTGTAGATTATTTCTGCATAAATTTCACAGGAATCCAACCAAGGGTTAATTAAAGGTTACAAGTTTAATCATGCAGTGAGAGGTTTTTCTAGACTGAGTAAAAGCCACGAAGAACCTGAGTTGGAAACTTGAGAAGTCACAATCTATAAACTGACCAGAATACACAACCTCTGTAGTTTACAAGCCTTGATCACATCAGTCTTTTTGGATTCTATAATACTTTTATATTTTACCAAGAGAATTTCAATCAGGACATCCTTGCCCTGCTAGGAAAAAATTAGGGTCATATTTCCATTCCTTTCACACGACACATAGTCTGAATACGAATGAAAACAGAGCAACAATGCTCTTGCCTCTGATACTCAGCTGTTTCTGAGATGTTACCAAGCACATGGACTGGGATAAAAATTTAACTTCAATTAGATTATCTTAGATCAGTGTTATACAACACAACTCTGGTCTGAACTCAGATCATTTTCTAAGCTTAAATCATAAATGATCTCCAGTCTATGATGTTTATAAAATTGGCCCTAAATGCACTATCCATATCAGTCAATCAGTGACTTCATAACAAAACTGTATGTACACATGCTATGAAGTGATGAACTAAACCCCGTGGAAAACCGTAGGTACTGAAAATCCCAGGCCCCCTCAAATAGTAAAGATTTCTATCCTCTGTAATTTTTCATGTTGAATTCAAACTTATAATTCCACTGATACTTGAAAGCTTAAATGAGTATGTCAATTCAGCACTGAAAGAGTTAATAACATTAACTTATAAGACATACCCTGTTTTCGATGATTCATATGTAACATTTCTGGACTGAGCGAACATGTCAAACTCTGTATCTTCTTTCTCTTTCTGCTGTGAACCTTGCTGAGCAGGTACACTACTGATCATACTCAGCTGGGCTGTTGCATTTCCACTTCCTAGGCCTACAAACATAAATAGTAAATATAGCAATAATTTTAGATCTCACTTATGCTGTAGACCTGCATTTTGAATGCATATTTAAAGTCCATTTTTATTAAACATTATTACAGAAACATAAAAAAAATCTGAATTAAAAAAGATATAATATTCCCAAATAAATTTTTTGTAATAGATTTAAACCTTAGCTCTTACTTTTGATTAAATGAATCGGAAAAGGGTCAATCCATTAGAAATGAACCAGGCCAAGTTGCTCGACATTTTTGATTTTCCTAATTTTTTTACCAGTTATTTCCCAACTAAAGGTGAGTTCAAAACTATGGTAAAAAAAATTTTGGGTTCATACTTTTTTTGGCGGCCATTTTAAGTTTGCTTTTTAACCATATTTCAGTCGAAAACATGTTTTGCACAAATGTATGTAACTGTTAATTTTATAGATAACAAGACTGAAATATGGTTAAAAAGCAAACTTAAAATGGCCGCCAAAAAAAAAGTATGAGCCCAAATTTTTTTTTACCATAGTTTTGAACTCACCTTTAGTTGGGAAATAACTGGTAAAAAAATTAGGAAAATCAAAAATGTCGAGCAACAAATTTTATTAAATTTGGTTCATTTCTAATGGATTGACCCAAAAACATTGTGAAGTATCAAAGTATTCAACTAAAGCATTCAACTACACTTGATTATTATTGTAAGTGAAAACTTACCAAATTAGAATATATGATTCAAAGGCTCTCTTCTTTTTGCCTGTATCATGAGTTGAGATCTTCTGATGAGCTTATTTCTCTGTCCAGCAGATATCCTCAAGCTTGTATAAATTTGGAAATGGTATTGTGTTCACGAGTATTAGAATTTGTAAGTCTATCTTTGTTTTTCTGGAACTGTACTTCTTCTCAAACAGCTATGTGGTTTCTGAACACATTTTAGCAATTTTGTCTCAATATTTAAATCATGACCTTTAGACCAAAATTGAAGAGTGACTGCAAAACTGCATAATGATGAGCTTCATAACCTGTTACTCTTCCCTGAATATAATAAGGGTAATCAAATCACGTTAGGATGAAATGGGTTGGACATGCTGTGTGCATGAGGGAGAAAAGATATCTCACAAATATCAACTGGAAGACCTGAAAGGAAGAGTCCACTTGGAAGACTTATAAGTAGGTGGGAGGACAATATTAGAATAGATTTAAGGGAAGTAGGATTTGCAGAGATGGTTGGAGTTTGCACACAACAGGGTTGAATGATAGGTTCATGTAAGTGCAGCAATGAACCTCTGGGATCCAGACAAACAGATAATACTCTTTTAGTTTTCTTAGGAGTGAAGTCTATATTATGAAATTTTCTCAGCCTTGAAGCACTAGTAACTTATTAGATATTGATGATGACAAAGAGTCTACTAAAACATTTTATATTAACATTTTTTTTATATCATGGCTATTATGGCCGAGTGCACCATTCTCCGGTTTTCTCAGCCGTTTCGTTACCGCGGTAAACGTAATACCGGGGTATTCTCAAAATCTCTGTGCACCATTGCGAAAATACCGCGGTTTGCTAATGCTTGGAAATATTGCTGTTACTCTGCTCCGAATCCATTTTTCCATTGATGGTTTCTTCCATGGCCGCTAGGTTCTCTCTCTCTCTGCACGTCTGCCAGTCACGGTGGCTCACTAGTAGGCCAAATTTTTTCCAAATTCAATGTATTTGATGCCTTATTATTCAATAAAAAGATGTTCGTAAGGATAAAAGGGAATATTATATTGCGTATATATGCCGTCTGAATTCATACTTCGAATCCAAGCACCATAGATACTGTACCAAACGTGAAATGAGTTGCTTTCGCTCTGGTTGAGGTGAGAAAGGAAGCTCATTTCAATCGATGTTACAGCACAGTATTTGCAAAGATATGTACCATCGTTCATTCTTCAAATAGATCCCACCTGTCTGTACATTTAAATGAAATAACATTGATGTTTTAAAGAATAATTCTCACACGTTTGCAATCCAAGGCAAAGCAACACCACGAAATCTCTCCTCTGAGTTCGACATAGCCTCGCTTTTATTCCCGTACGACTAGTAGAAATTTTAGGTGCAAAATCATGTGCATAGCCATGAAAGGGCTGTTATAATTATGTTCGTGTACGGGCAGGTATGATAAATTGATTTACATACCCTATATACCGATACACAGGCTATATCGTGATGCATGCAGGCATTCACTTAAATTTGGCCTAGGACCACTGGTTTTCCATATTTCATTTATTTGTTGCCTTTTTGTTCAGTAATAAAGTTTATAAGGATAAAATGGAATATTATATTGCATATATATGTCGTCTGAATTCAAACTGATTTCAAACACCATAAATACTGTACTAATCGTAATAATCGTGGTTACGCCCACTAGCCTACTTGATGGACCTGGTTTGGTTGAGGTTGGAAAGAAAAGTCATTTCAATCGATGTTACAGCACAGTATTTGCAAAGATATGCACCATCGTTCATTCTTCAAATAGACCCCACCTGTCTCTCATTATTCTTTATGTTCAATTAGCTTTTGGCCTAGATATCGTAAATATGATACATTACGCTGATCTCCATCTTGGAAAGAAAACAGCGGTTTTCTCACTTTACAGCTCCTTCACGGCCGGTTGCATCTTACCGCGATAAAAGTCGAAACCGAGCACGGTGCAACGAAAGTATGACATTACCGGGGTAAACTAAGCAACTTTACCGCGGTATTCTGAATACCGAGGTTGGTGCACTCGGCCATTATAATGATCTTAATGCCTTCTTATGTTAACAGAGTGTTTTTCTACTTCTTCTCTACAAGTAATCAAAACCATTGAATATGATATACAGTGGAACCTCATTAGCATGTTCCTCATTACTACGTTTTCCCGTATAGTATGTCGGTTTTTGGAAGTCCCAGTCCCAATCTTACTAATTACATGTTTAAAATATGTTTCTTAACACGTTTTGGTTAACACTTAGTACGTTCGTATTTGGCTCGCGAACCACACTTTGCCAAACATAAGCCTTGTTCGCGCATCAGATTGTGTAATCTCTACGTCAGAATTCTTGTAGTCTCTGGTGTCCAAGTCTCAACCTTTGCTCTATGGGACCAATTGTCAGCCATTTTGAACCATTGCAGTTTGCTTCTCATTGGTCATTTTGACTTGGCGCTGATTTTGCAGAGTCAGCTGTTAGGCCGCCATTTTATATCGTGATAATTTTGAGGTATCGGTAGTGAAATATATTTTAAATTTTTTACGGTTCATGTGGTGAGGAGAAGAAAATATTAGAATGTTTGAAGAAATGTATGCCAAAAAAGCAGATCGTGCTTCTCACGTCGATATTGGATCGCATTTCATTAGCAATTTGTGGCTGTGTACACGACTGGGTAATCTTCTGTTTACGGAACACTGGCATGTGTGAAATTTTGCACAATTACAATATTTTATGTTTGGTGGTAAATATGAATAATAATTTGTAAAGTTGAATAATAAGAATGTGATTGAAAAGAATAGATTGTGGAGTGCAACTTGTTTCATGTGTGATTTTTCAGAATAAAATAGATGCTTTTTTTTTTTTGTGAATTTCGTCTGATTTTTCATTAAATATGGCTCCCATACATTCCTTCAGTTTTTGAAAGTTTTTTTTTTTCAAATAAAATTGTTAGGCCTATGTATTCGTTTACACAATATAAATCTCTCGTTATTAATGGCTTGGCATAGAAGCTCCTGTGTGTCACTATGGGTATTTCTGAGCCATTAGGATGCACTTTTGGGTGGTTCTGAGCAACTTAGAAAACATAGGCCTATCTACATATTCCCTACGATTTTTGTTTTTTAATTTTCAGTAGTACGTTTTCCCATTTAAGACATCTATTTTTTTCGGTCCCTACAAAAACATCTTAACGAGGTTCCACTGTAAGTAGATTTCTCTTGGTATCTTTACCTTGATAACAAAACTTGGAAGAAAGAGTCACAAATTATGTTTTAAAATGTCATATGTACATAATATATATACAACCTATATTTAGATATATGTAGTTGTAAAAGAGTAATCAATTATTAAAATACCATATGTAAAAAAATATTTTCTGTTCTATCAACATTCAATTGTTCAATCACCAAGTTGTACAGTAAATTATCTTGAAGAACAAATACTAAAATTTAAAAAAACACCTTCTGTTATCTTATAAAAATTGTTACTTGAATCCACAGGATAACGTATTGATAGTCAGCCTGTAATTTGAATTACTTAATTGTAGAATCTTCTGTCAGCAGTCAATCAAACAATTTCTGTGTATTTTATGGAAATGCATTTCGATGCCAGGTCTGCATCATCTTCAGTCCATTAAGAAACAAGTTTATAAATAATGGTTATATCTGCATTCTACTAGCAAGGGGTTGATTTGTAGTTATCTACGGTTCCAAATCTAAGAGACCTGTGTAATAAAATTAGAATGTGTGGTAGGCCTCTTTATAGATTTAGTGTTGGTTTAGACCTGAGCTATGATCTTCGCAAACTTTGTTATTGTTATCTGATGGAGTATGCCACAAACAATCACTACTGTCGTTCTTAGCAGACCTATACATGAGTCTTTTGGAAATGCACATCACTACTGCCTTCCCTTCAATGTTCAATACATGATATAGGTATGTCTACAATATTATCAACACAAAATATCTCCAAATCAACAATAATATAAACATATAATATCTCAAAATTGACAATAATATTAACACATAATATCTCCAAATCGACTATAATATTAACACACAATATCTCCAAAAACACTCGCTACTTCATTATAATTTATTACTTACTAGTAACTGGTTTTTGAGAGGACTTAGCTGAAGAGTAGAGGAAGTGGTGAATGTTTTTGAAAATATTATTTGTTAATAATATTGTTTCCCATTCCAAGTAAATTAAAATGTTGACAATATTTTTGCTGTAACCCTGAAAAAGCTTATGCAAGATGCCTTTAAGCTGCTATGCAGGATAGTTCACTCAAGTTTACATTAGAAGAGCAAACTGACAACCATCTGTCATTCCTAGAAATCAAAATAATAAAATAAAAAACAAGCTAGAATAAGAAATTTACAGAAAGCCCGCTCACACTGATTCCTACATCAAAGTCAATAATCTCACTCCAACATCACATAAACCAGTACTAAATTCACACAGTCACAGACTGGTAAACAACTCAGGGCCGGTATTATAATCATGGTTTAACCTTCAGTTTTAGTTTAAACTTTAGTTTTTGAGATTTTTGCGTATTATAAACGATAACTACAAGTTAATCTTAAGTTTAACCTAACTGGACCTTTTCTACCGTTTAACCTGCAGCTTAAGACGTAATAATTGTTTTAATGAAAATGGCTATCAAAACACGATAAGACAGTACCAACAAATTCGATTTCGGATATAACTTGCTATGAGAAGATGAGACAAACTTAAAGTAATTCTATTTTATTACTTTCCGGAATGTAAAGTATTTTAATGTAGGCCTAAACTGAGAAGACAAATGCTAATACAAGATCATTTTTATGAGCAATGAATAGCTACGGTGTTTATTTTAGCTGTGATTGAAATAAACTTACACTGAACAAAACTGAGTTCAATTTTGATTTACCTGTTTCTTTAATAATAAAATTTCTAGCTTCAATTTCTCTTCATTTAGCTCTGCTTCCCTCTTCATGTAGTCCATTTTCTGTTTATGTTCTTCTTCTTTCAGCAACATATCCCATTCCACACTATCTTTCTGTAATTTTATTAGCTCAAAGCGCGCATCTGATAATGTCTTGTACTTTATCCTGCAGTCCATTGTCAAATCATTCTTCTTTCTTCTCTTTGACTCCATGGTGTTGCCATTAGAATTCTGTTGAGATGAAACAAAGTTGCCATCAACATATTCTACTTCTTCAGTCAGTATATTGGCATCGGTGAGTAGGGGAGTTGAAATGGGTTCCTTCAACATACTCGGATTCCATTTTGTCCAGGTTGAATTAGGCATACTTTCTGGAACATTTATATCGTCACTATCATACAATGCTTCCAATCCAGTGCTACTATCACCTATAATTTCCTTTATCATATTATCAATGGGCGTAACTTTTACAACTGAAGCAGTGCCCCCACCGGTCTTGTATATTTGTTGCTTCTCCTCTGCGAACTTCTTCTTGCTACATTTCTTAAGATTTTCGTACTTCACAAGAAGATTTTTTACTGACCTCACAACGCTGCCGCTGCAGGCATTGAATTCATCACATAACTTCCCCCATGCTGCTTTTCTCTTTCCAGGTTGTAGCATCCGTCTTTTTGCATTCTACGATCTCGCTATACTTGCGAACTAAATTGACTAATAATTCTATTTCATTGGATGAAAAGTCTTGGCAACGTTTTGAAATATTTGTGTCAGTCATTTTCGTCGCAATATACAAACAAATACAAGCGAATTAGCAGATCTTATTGTTTTTCTTTTATTTCCAAGGTCAATTCGTCTTCTTTTCTCAGCCATCAGGTCTACCAACACCATTGCACTATGGTTTAACTTAACCAGAACATTATAAAACGGCAGCTAGAGTTAAGCTTTAGATTAGGTTTAACTTAATCTAAAGATCAACTTTGTTTATAATACCGGGCCTCAGAATATGACCTGGAATATCATCTCCACTGCAGAACACAATGGGTTCAGCAGAGAATAGATAAGAAAATAAAAAATGGAAAAAACAAACATCAGACTGAAGAAATAACCACCTTCAAGCCAATAGAAGAAAATCTGAAATACAGAAAATTACATTATACCCTTGGGCTGACAAAAAATTCAGAAATTTAAGAAATATGGTATCATTACAAAACCTGTAAATAGATTCCCCCCCGAAAACTTACTGAAATCTACAAATTTAGACGTCCCTCACCACAGTGAAAAATCTGGCATCTACCAAATTAAGTGCAATTATTGTGAAAAAGTTTGAGTAGGAAAAATCAATAGGGCACTGAAAGTTAGAGCTAAGAGCACATAAGAGACATCAAATACCGAAACACTATCACATCAGCAGCAGCAGCCCACTTTAGGGCACAAGGCACATAGATGATAGGAATTCAGAAATGTTAAAATGGATCCGTGGTCACAAAGAACTTTCAGTCTGGGAGAAGATTTTAATTCACAAAAAGAAAGAGCAACTCATGAACTTTGATATCCTGACCCATGATGACATCTCGAAATTTGTTCAGCATCCACAGGAGGATGCCAGGGCAGTTGAAGTGTAACTGCTGAAAACGGTAGTGACCATTGCTGAAATATTTCTTACCTTCTTCAAAAGTAACATAACCTAGCCTAACTTAATGGAACCTGTTGTACTTCAACATCTTTACTAATAATAGTAAAATACATCACAGTAATATAATTATCATGTTGGCAATATGCAAGTAATTACATTTTGTTATGGTTCTCAATAGAGCAGCAAAGCTCAAAAGCTGCTCCCATTTTCTCCAACTTAGCAACTATCATTTTATATAAAGGGGTGAGAAAATAATGAAAGATATAGCCTATGGTGAGGTTCTTGCACATAAACTTCATTTTTTGAATTAGTTTCAAAGACCATCATCATTCATATTCATAAACTGTACTCACTGCTGGCTGGACAATTATGTTGCACTCTTGTGGATGTTTAATGCGTTTAGAAAGAGTGAGCGTTATGTGAGATAGTCCTTATTGGTGTAAATAAAATATTTTTCCCAAAGTTTCTTGTGTCCTTGGACACATTTCACCAATTTTGGTTCTTGGTCAACATCATGGCCTTCATCCCAAGTGGGCCACTACCACAGATGTCTGTATTTCTATATTTCAGATGCCTCATATATTACTATAAATATGACTTTCTTGAATTTCCCCTCTCCCCAAAGGTGAAATGTGATTTTTCTGTAGCTCTTGCTTTCTTTCATGGCTTTTAGGGTTATTTCTTTAATTAATGTTTGCCTTTTGACACTTTTGATGTGGGATTTACAAGCAGGAATTAAATACACTGACCCTTTGGTAGTAATGCAGGGACTTCTTAAGAATGGGAATTCCCTGAAAGAAGGAATGTTAAAAAAAAGGTTTTAGAAAATTGTAATACTGTAGTTTAACTTACTTAGTCCTGCCAACTTGGAATTGAGATTAGGAACTGCAGCAGAATCTCCTCTAGCAGAAACTGGAGATGAAGCTTCATCACTCAGATCTATTAGAGAATCACCACCTGCATCAACAGCTGGTTTCTGGTTTACAGGAGCTTGTTTCAATGGCGATTTCTGCAGACTAGCTTCACGATTATTTTCATACCTGTTATACCTGAAAAACAAGTGAAATAAATTGTTACCTCAAATTATATTAAATAACAATTCTTTTTCAACTTTCATTACTCAGTATACAATAGCTCAAAGAGTCAAAATATCAGCTATATACTCACACAATTACAGTTGGCTCGATGGTGTCAATTACTCAAGAATTATTCATAAACTAAGTTTTCCTAGGGCCATTTACAGAAACAAAACACAATTTCATGAAAATACTTATTGGAAAAGATAGAGCAAGTGTTCGGCTATTTTTCAACATATTCACTACTGGAAATGAGACATTTGTCATACCTTGGGACCAAGAATACCTGTGTCACAAAAGTCTGCCGCCTGTCTGTAGATCCTAGTGTGGCCTGGCGTTATTGTGTAGAAAGACAATAACAACACTATTCATATTTATCCTGTACCGCTTGATTTGAATGACATCACCCTGCAAACACTGGCCCATATTTTTAATGCATCACTATAAACTGCTACATATCCTTCTTCTCTATAGAAGAAGGCATTCATCTCTCCCATCCCTAAAATTAAATTGCCCTTAACCAGTAGTGATTAAAGACCAATCTCTATACTTCCTGCGCTGTCTAAAGCCCTTGAAAGAACTGTACACAAGCAACCGACTGACTACCTGAATACATATAAACTACTTGAACCGTATCAGTTCGGATTTAGAACTGGCCATAGTGCAGCAACGGCACGACCTTAACGTTAACAGAAGACAGGCTTTAGATGATATTTGTGAGACTGTGCTGGTATTATTGGAGTTCAGCAAAGCATTCGACTCAGTGACATTGAATTACTAACATACAAACTTATTGCCTTACATTTATTAGAAACATAGTACCTTGGTTCACCTCATACCTCACCGACCACCAATAGTGCATATCAATTAGTTCAGAGAGGAGTGCCCCAAGGCTCTATACTGATACCACTACTATTTTCTATCTGCATACATGACATTTCAAAATCCCTGAGACACTGGCAACAACACTTGTATGTTGACTATTTCCAGTTGTACATACATTCAAGACCTGAGGCAATACAAAAAGCAATGGAGAAACTTAACAAAGACAAAGGCACTATATTTACACAAACAGCAAAGTTTGACCTAACCCTAAATGCAGAAAAGTCGCAGGAAATTGTAATTGGATGATAACATATGTTCTGCCACTTGGATACCAGCAGCATAACCCATGTAATGATAAATGTATCAGATATTCCTTTTGTATCACAAAAGTAAAGAACCTTTGTGTTGTTATGGTCAAAAATCTTAACCGGAAAATACAAACTACAGACACATGCAGAAAAGTTTTTTCTCTGCTGCGCTTGCTAAAGCGTCTTAGGAACTTCCTCCCCTTCAAACTAAAAAATCCTGGTGCAAATGTTAGTTATGCCCAATTTTAATTTCTGCGACATAGAGGAAAAGCACCTAATATCGGACAGGTTCCTAATATCGGATAGCAAGATATTAGCTACAGGAAGTGCTCTACCCTGATGTCTTTATGTGGAATCACTACTGAGCTGGAGGCGGTCATTTGAAAATCTTCTGCGTGAGAAGTGTATTATTGTTTTTTGGCATTGTGAGTTTTTGCAGAGGAGAATTTACCCGCCTCTACTGCAAAGAAGATATGTGCGATAATTAATTCACTTGTTTCATTAAAATTATATTATATTGTAGTTTTTTTTTTTAAACTTACATTATTATTATTACACATTTAATACAAGTAAAAACAAATAAAACCAAACATGACCCTTTATGAGCAAAGCTCGTGTTTAGTATAGTAGATTAATATAAATATAATTACACATCACTGCACAGTATACTATACACGAAAAATTCTAAATTTCTGAGTACAATCTAAATAAAAATAAAAATAAAGTTTCTTCATCTTTGATGAATTGTTATACAATTTCAAACCATAGTTTTGACCACGTAATTGCCCCTGGGTCGTCTTACATTTTGATTCAGCGAAACGAAAGATGGAGTTTCTTCTTGTATATTCACAATGACTATAGGAAATAAATTTAGATATCTTTTTATGGTAATATATTAATAGATTAAGTTTACTGTGGTGTATTTCATTATGCTTGTGTGAACAGTGGTAAAGATAAATTAATATAATTAATGCCCCTGCTAATGCCTAATATTGGATACTGGCAATAACCTAATATCGGATATCCAATATTAGGCATCTTGCATTTTTGAAAGTGAATTCAGTCAATTAACACAGGTAATTTCATTATTTGTAGATGGTTCATGTACAAACAAAACCATCTAGAAAAAATGGGAACTTAATTCAATGACAAAAGATGTGGAAACAGTGGGAAAAAGTAATTAGGTTATTTTAAAGCTTTTAAATCCTTCAAAGTGTCAAGATCAATTTTGTAGAATGATGCTATTCATATAAATATAAAGATTCTGTGCGTGACCAGTGCTTCGAAAATTTGGACAAAAACATGTTTTACCTGAGAGTCTAGAAAACAAATTAGAAGTATTCTTTAACCCATTGGCGCACTTCCCCGTCTGCTGGACGGGCGATAAATCCAAGTCGAAACGCACTTTGCCGGCTGCCAGACGGGTTGAGCAACCGACACTTTTTCTTGTAGTTTGAACCGAGTTTCTCTTTGCCAGTGTCAGTAATGAAACTCTGTTCTGGTATAAACATTGTTCTCCCGAAATTATATTAACAGTGACAGTGTATTTTCGCATTTCTCTCATGAACTCTTTAAATCCCGCTATCCATCGCTAATAGACAGTTTTTCTCGCGAAAGTGAACACGCGCGCCATCTATCGAGTGCTCTCTAGAACTGTGAACTTCTGAACTTGGCCTACAGAGGGCAGGTGCTCGCCAGTTTCGCATGTCTTTACTTCGGTTCATCTCGGCGATTCTCGGCAGTGTTTTGGTGAGAGACAATATGGCGGACTATGAGTTGGCATGATTTTCTAAGAAGCAGTGTGATATTTACGCTCATTGGTCACCCGGTTCGTTATAAACTATCGGGTTGGTTCATATAATAAACTGTGTTCCATTGAAAGTGACTGTTACGACCGTTGCCTGGCTCATTGTGTCAAGTGAATGAGTGGATGTCTCGTGTGTGTGTATTGGTAGGTTAGGTCACGTGAAGTCTTGAAAAGTCGCCTAAGCGAGTTGGCGTCAGGACGCGCTCTCTCTATCTTTGGTAGTCATGGCGGACGCCAACCTATTCTGAAGCTCTGCTTCAAAATCTGGTAAAAAGGTTTAAAACCTTGTTTTTTTGCATGTGAAACACAGGTAAGCGTTGGCTTTTCTTTCTCTCCTTTTGTTGAATAATAAATCTAGATTTGCCCTTTGTTATTTTTCATATTTTACTTGTTTCGAAATGTAGCATCTTCTGGCGTGAGGACGCCATCAGTGCGGAGTTATAATTTAAGTGCATCAGCCCCTTTTGGTATGTAACGTAACTTCTCCCTTTGTGCTTTTCTCTTTAAATTAGTTTCTGTTTCTTTGTCTTCGTTACCTATATTTCAGATTGCTGTTTTTGTCTTCAGACATAGCTTGTCTGTCATGGCGGGAAATAAGCCAGTTCCCCCCCCCCTTTCAATTCAATGGATGGGAGTTGAAAGGCGTTTTTGGTGTAACTAAGCAAAATTTATAGGCCATCCGTAGGGTATTTCTATAAATTTAAAATAAATGTAATTTATTTTGGGGGCCCTTTTAATTAAGTGTATATTAATTAAAATTAATTTCTGTTCATGTTGTTAGCTTCAAGGATGTTATTTAATATGTTATTAAGTGTTTCTTTTAGGATGAACTGTAAATTCTAATGATTTGTTGATTAACAATTTTATTTCTTCGAATAAACTCAATCTTTTGAACTTCCACTCTTTGTAAATAAATATGTATATTTTAATTGGTCCATGCAATTTCATCTTTGATGAAAATGCATGTAATTGGGTAACCTCCTAGTGGGTTGTTCCTTAATAATCCCCTGGGGTGGGCACGTTAGTTATAAGTACCCTGTGGGCGGGTACTTCAGTTAGCTTCCTGCTGGCTGCCTGAGAAGTAAGAAGAGAGCTTCGCAGCCAGTCTACCTGTCTTTGTGAGGCCGGAATCTGCTGTATTCTTCTGGCCGTCTTGAGCTGAGGGATTTCCAGCTACTGTATCCTTTTGAACAGCTTATTATATAAATTTTAATAGGGGTAAGTCTTTATCCCCGGGAGGTGGCTCAATTAATGATATGCAGAGCGTGGTTCTCTTCTAGAAACACGTTCTTTTCTTTGTCTATTATACTACTCATAAATATGGATCGCATGGTTCTCTTCAAGTCCCATGGTTCTTTGTTGTAAATATATAGTGTAAAATAAGATTTTAAACTTTGATTCGGTGACAGATTTTTTGAAAACCGTCTGTTTTCTCATCTGTTTTCACCTGTAAGATGAATTCCATGTAATTTTCAGAGTGGAAGTACATGATAAAACATGTAAAGGAAATTTTAAAGAAAACTAATGATTTTATTCTTGACTAATGAATTTGTACCAGTTGTAATAACTAATGATTTTATCAGTGTTTTAGGAAAGTAACTCTGTATTTAAGTGTATTTTTTATGTGTGTTAGGTCTATTATGCTATTCTCTCTCTAAAGTTACTTGTTTTGTATGTTCCATGTTAAACTGAGATTATGGAGCGACACAATGTGAGGGTGGATTTCCTCCTCAAGGATGATGTCCTCTACGAATTACAAGTGAGAGGAATAATAGTTAACCAAAAAGACTCAGTGACAAGTCTTAGGGCGAGTCTCAAGGAAAATCAGGATGAACCGGTAAAAACGGAGATTATCGGTGAGTTAATTCCTTCTGAACTGTTGCTTGAAGTTGAAGAAAAACTTGAGAACTTAAGCACCATTTTAGATTCCTCTAGCTTATCAGCTAATCAAGTAGAGCGAACTAATAATCGCTTACTGCATGTGGCAGTTAGGTTGTTAGATTTGAAAGCTTTTGTCATTGATTCCCCTTTACAAACTAAATGGCACGAGTTGCAGGAAAGCGTTCGGCGTTTGAGTGTGAAAGTGAACGAGGTGAACATTGAGGTTTCAAATAAGCATGGTATGGGAGAAACGAGCACCAGATGTGTCTCGCCCATGGTAGATCATGCGACAGATGATGAAGCAGTGGAGTTAGCTACTTCTTTGTTGGAGACAGTCACGGTCAGTGAACCCAACAAAGAGGAGCGCTTCACTCAGTTAGTTTCAAATAGTAATAATGTAACTCAAACAGTTGAGTCTCAAGAGGTTAGTAGGCATCTAATGGAGGTACCGCAGCCTAGGTGTGTAGGTCGGCCTCGCAGTGATATGAATAATGCTTCGCAAGTTTTTGAAAGTGGTTTAGTTAATTTCAGTAGTCTTCCCCATCCCCTTGCTTCGAGTCTTGAAATGTTACATAAATTTTCTGATGATTCCCTAGACAATATTATTAAGTTTCTTGAATTTCTGTGTGAATTAAAAACCCAAATCAGTGTGTTCCGGTTCAACGAGAATAATTTATTGGCATACTTTTCATCTAAACTTTCCGGTTCCCTTAAGGACTTAGCATTAGAGCTTGTGAATTCCGGTGCAGGCTTAGACCAATTTCATTGGAAAATTCTAAGCATTTATGTTCCCATCCGTGCTAAAGCTTCTCTTGTAAACAAATATTTTTATAGAACTCAAAATTTTGGCGAATCCTTTTCCTCCTATGTAAAGTCAATTAGAACATTTGCTAATGTTTTCCGAATGGAATTGTCTGAGGGCGAAGTTATTCAATGCATTTTGGAAGGTATGGCACCTGAAACAAGGAGTCAGGTAGCTTTTGAGGCTAGGCCTATGACTTTCATACAATTAGAAAGGCTGTGTGCCCATATTAATGCCATTTCTTACTCTGATTCTCTTCGTGGCAATGAATACGATACCCGAGTTGTACGTTTTGAGACGCCACGAGGCGCTTCGAGTAATGGAGGTTGTTGCTAATCGTGGTGACTCTAGGCCGTCGTGCTATAATTGTGGACTGCCTGGTCACTTTAAGAGAGATTGCCGAGTGCGCAACTCTCGTACTGTTGAACGCGGTGGAGCGCAGAGAGGCTCCAGTAGAGGTAGAGGGCAGTATCGTGCTGCTGATTGAGGAGTGGCCCACCTTAGACGTCGGGGTGGTGCAGTTCGTGTGTGTAGTGGTGCCGAGGGAGGTGACTTTGACAAAAGGCCTAGATTAGTAAGTTTGGTGGGGAGGACTGACGTTACGGACAATTTTGACTTGGGTGATCACGCTGGTCGTAGGATCCCGACTGTACCTGTGATGAAGACTGACGTTACAGACCAGAGGCTAGAGCCTGACAAGACTTTTCCCACCAGAATTTTTGTAAACAAATTTTTCCGGAGGCACGGCTACATTCACCAACATACTCCTGCAGATTGGAAACCGAAAAGACATTTAAAAGCTCCGGAGCTTACTAAAGAAATACCAAACCTTAGAAACAAGCAACATAACCAGAAGAAAGTAAAGCCTAAACCTATTAAAGAGAAACCTAACCTCAAGCAGGAAGAGTTACATAACCCTGTATGTGACAAACCTAATATTGACATGAGTGGTAAACGTCGTACGGTAAAGCGAAAGAGGCGCAGGAAAAATGTGAAAAGAGAAAACCATTTCCCGCCGCAGAACGTAAGTGGAGTGAGCGACTCCAAGTTGCCTATGGTTCTCGTCGAAGTATGCAAGCACACATTGTCAGCCCTGCTAGACAGTGGAGCAGTGGTAAATCTGATTTCAAGTGATGCGTACCGGAGCATGTGTTTGTTAGATAAACGCACTCCCAAACTTATAGAGAGTGAAGCGAAATATAAATCAGCTGGTGATAATCTTCTTAAAACAGTTGGGAAGGTAAAGTTAAAGGTTAAAATAGGAAACTTTACCTGGTCTTTGCCGTTTGTTGTTACGGATGAACTAGTGATGCCTATGATATTAGGATCCCCATTTATGACTAATTCTGGTTTATTTATGGATTTTTCTACTAAACAAATTCATTTTAAATTTGCCGAGTCTGTTAAAATTGATTTATTTTCTGGTCCTAGCTTTGTCAAACCTAGCGAAGTTAATGTTCTCCCAGAACTTGTGGATTTGAACTTCGAACCCCTTAATTCAGATTCTTGTATCAATACTGTTGACATTGATTTATCACATTTGAGTAATTCTGATAGAATCCAGGTAGATTCGCTTCTTGACCAATTCCCCGATGTTTTAGCCAAAGAGTTAGGTCTCACTGATATTCTGGAGTATGATATTGAGCTGATTGATACGCAACCAGTCCGCAGGCCGCCTTTCAGGCTCAGTCCCCCGAAAATGGCAATATTGAAAGAACATATTGAAGAGATGCTTGATTCTGGAGTCATAAGGACTTCAAAATCAAATTACTCAAGCCCCATTTTTCTGGTGCCTAAGTCTGAGGGTCGGTTCCGGCCGGTGATCGATTATCGTCATCTCAATGAGAAGATCAAAATTGATTCTGTGCCTATTCCTGATATAAATTCATCTTTTAGTTTCTTTCACGGCGCCAAAATTTTCTCGTCCTTAGATTTGAATCAGGCGTACTATCAAATTCTCCTTTCTGAGCAGTCTAAAAGATATACAGCATTCGCGACACCATGGAATTTGTATGAATTTAATTCTTTACCGTTTGGCCTTGCGACAGGAGCCCAAGTCCTCTCTCGCCTGTTAGATCACATTTTTTCTGATGTTAAGTTCAAATTTGTCTTTCACTACCTTGATGATTTAGTAGTCTATTCAGAATCTTTCGAGGAACATTTAGAACACCTCAGGGAAGTGCTTTCACGCCTCAGAAGCGCGAAGCTCACAGTCAATCCGAATAAAGTTAATATAGCTGCTCGGAGACTGTCCTTTCTGGGTCACTTGATCTCTGCCGATGGCGTTTCCATCGACCCAGAAAGAACTCAAGCTATTCAAAATTTTCCCCCTCCTAAAGATGCCAAGGGTGTGGCAAGGTTTGTTGGCATGATAAATTTTTTCAGGAAGTTTATCCCCAACATGGCCCAAATTTCAGCTCCCCTCAATGATCTTAGAAAAAAGAATTCTAAATTTGTTTGGACTCCTGTTTGCCAAGAAGCTTTTCTGAAACTAAAATCTTTTATCATGAATCCCCCTGTTTTAGCCATGCCAGATTTCAGTAAAAAGTTCCTCATACAGACCGATGCTTCGCCTGTAGCAGTAGCAGCTGTTCTACTGCAGGAATTCGAGGAGGGTCGAAGGCCAATTGCGTATGCTTCTCGTACTTTGACTCCTCCTGAACGCGTGTATTCCATGTACGAACTGGAGGCTCTGGCTGTGTTGTTCGCAGTCGAGAAATTCCGTTTGTATGTGGAGCATGTTGAATTCCTGCTGGAGACGGATTGCCAAGCCTTAAGCTGGGTCCTAGCTAAGCCTAGAACCACTGGTAGGATAGCTAGGTGGGCCGTACGTCTGTCCGCTTTTAAGTTCAAAGCAAGACACATTAGAGGAACTGAAAATGTAGTGGCGGACTGCTTAACGCGTATGTTCAGTCCTCAGGAAATCTTTGGTAGTGGTGTCCCGAACTTGGAAGACCCGGTAGAATTATGTGGTATGGTAGGGAATATTCTGGAAGATTTCCCGTTGGCATTCAAGTCCTTACAGGATCACCAGTTGAGCGACGACACGTTAGCTCCTCTCATTATTCGTGTACAAGGTGGTGAAAACGTACCTAAGTATGTTTTCAAAAATAATCTCTTATATAGTGCTCCTTCTCGTCGATCCCCATCCCGCATAGTGTTGCCTGCTGCACTCATTGATATGGTTTTTAAATATTATCATGAGTCTGCAGTAGGAGGGCATCTGGGATTCGAGAAAACCAAGAGCAAAATTAAACAAATCTTCACTTGGGAGGGTATAGATGACACTATTCGAGCAATGGTTAAGGCTTGCCAGAAGTGCGCCTGTTCAAAACCAGCTCGCTGCACGAAGTTAGGATATTTAATTTCTGAAGTACCAAGTGCTCCTATGGACAAGCTTCATATAGATTATGTCGGTAAACTACCTAGATCAAGAGCAGGAAACTCATATATTCTAGTTGCGGTGGACTCTTTTACTAAGTTTGTCTGGCTGTTCCCCGTCAGGGAAGCCACCACCAAAATTACTATTGAATGCTTAAAGAAAATCTTTGCCGTAGTGGGTTTTCCCCGGGCGATCGTTTCGGACAACGCCTCATACTTCGTATCAAGAGCGTTTAAGCATTTCTGTTTCCATCTTGGAGTACGACATATCAAGACTTCTCCGTTCTACCCGAAACCCAATCACAGTGAACGTTTTAATAGGAACCTAAGGGCGGCGCTCATTGCTTACCACTCTAGTGATCATGCGTCGTGGGATTCTGATTTATATTGGCTACAGTTTGCCTTTAATTCCGCCCGGCATGAGGCACACAAAGAGACTCCTCTAAAACTGATGTTCGCTTTCACACCAAATAATCCCCTATCAAATCTGTGGTCAATTAATGATCTGCTGCCGGAAGCCAAAGATGCTGCCCAAGTCCAAGAAATGTGGCGCAGAGCCTCCGCAAACTTGAGATTGGCACATAACAGAACGGCTAGGCGTTACAATGCAGATCGTAGACCAGTCGATTTTAAGGTAGGCGACGAGGTGTTTATAAAGAACTTTCCCAAGAGCAATGCTGCGGAAAGATTCTGTGCTAAACTTGCCGAGAGATATGTGGGCCCGTATCTCCTCGAGAAGTTTCTAACTCCAGTTACCATTCAAGCAAAAGAAATTGGAACAAATAAGACCGTTAAGGCACATGTTTCCAATGTAAAAAAGTCCTAACGTACAGTATTCCTAGGGTCGAGTCAACCTTATAGTTATAGGTAGTATTTTCTTGAAGCGAAGATGTTAGAGTTTTATATTTTTTCCTCCCCTTTCTCCCATTTTACACACTTGGAACGTCCAAGTCATAAGTGAAGGCCCCGACAGGTGCTAGGACGCAGGATTCCCTAGTTATCTCTCCGGGATGAGGGAATGTCAGGAACGGTAGGATGTTATAAATACTTAAATACTCTCCTTAAACTAATAATGTGACTATTCTAAAGGAAAATATGGAATCTAAGGAACTAGAAAAGCTAATCCCAAAATAGACATATATAGAGACAGTATAACAAAAGAGAATGTAATGAATTGCAGAAGCGACAATTACTAAGAGAGAATAGCATAAAGATAATTTTAATTACTGGGAATTAATACTAAGATGTGTAATAATAATTAGTTGTTAGGAATATGTATATAGTCTATTGTGAAAGTTTAATAATAGGTTTAAAAAAAAAAATAGGTCAGAAGAATTATAAACAAATATAATCTGTTACTACTAGCATATGGAATGTGAAATTTAATATGTGTGTGTGCGTGAATTATTTAAGACTGTAATAAGTATACTAAATTAAAATAGCAAGGTAATGTATGTATTCAAAGAAGAGAAGGAATGTAGTATGCGTATGAGGTATGATTAGAATTTTGTAAATTCACTTGACACTCGCCGTGCTTCCCATCACTGCATAAAAGAAGAAGATCGTGAGAGACACTGTATAAAGAGAAAAATATTTCTGCCGCTGTATCCAATGTTTCAGAGATGTTTTGAGCTGTTAAGATGACCTCTGACCTGTGGACGGGACTTGAACTTGCACAGCTGATGCCTGCCATGCTGCCATTACTTGGAACCAAGCAGTACCTTGCTCAGCTGATGTCTGCCTAGCTGCCTATGCTCTACTGCCAAGCAGAATCTTGCTCAACCGATTCCTGAGTAGCAGCTGACCTGCTGAATCCTGGTTGTGAGCTGTATTTGGAGCCGAGCGGTACCTTGATCAGTTGATGCCTGTCTATTCCAGTACAGCTGATGTATTCTGGTCCTGATCAGCTGATGCCAGCCAATGACCTTCTTCCCAGCTGATGTCTGGAGACTTGTGTCCTTTTTCATGGAACCTGGCCACTTCCTATGCTTGATGGCTGTCTCCCTGGTTATCTTCGATCTTCCTATGAGGTCTACCCATCTCTGCTGGTACTACAGTGTATGGTGTTGTTTATTAAGCATATTTTGGACAAAAACTTTTCTAACCAACAGTCTATTACACAACAGTGAATTACATAACCAAGAACTCATTATAATATTAGTAAATTCTGTGCTGTGCGCCCGTTTCCACATGAACTTCATATATATACTTGGTCAAGTCTAAAATTATTCTGAACTATTGAAATAAAGTTCAAGAACCATATTTCAATTCCGGTTGTGGGAGTGTGAACCGAGTTTCTCTTTGCCAGTGTCAGTAATGAAACTCTGTTCTGGTATAAACATTGTTCTCCCGAAATTATATTAACAGTGACAGTGTATTTTCGCATTTCTCTCATGAACTCTTTAAATCCCGCTATCCATCGCTAATAGACAGTTTTTCTCGCGAAAGTGAACACGCGCGCCATCTATCGAGTGCTCTCTAGAACTGTGAACTTCTGAACTTGGCCTACAGAGGGCAGGTGCTCGCCAGTTTCGCATGTCTTTACTTCGGTTCATCTCGGCGATTCTCGGCAGTGTTTTGGTGAGAGACAATATGGCGGACTATGAGTTGGCATGATTTTCTAAGAAGCAGTGTGATATTTACGCTCATTGGTCACCCGGTTCGTTATAAACTATCGGGTTGGTTCATATAATAAACTGTGTTCCATTGAAAGTGACTGTTACGACCGTTGCCTGGCTCATTGTGTCAAGTGAATGAGTGGATGTCTCGTGTGTGTGTATTGGTAGGTTAGGTCACGTGAAGTCTTGAAAAGTCGCCTAAGCGAGTTGGCGTCAGGACGCGCTCTCTCTATCTTTGGTAGTCATGGCGGACGCCAACCTATTCTGAAGCTCTGCTTCAAAATCTGGTAAAAAGGTTTAAAACCTTGTTTTTTTGCATCTGAAACACAGGTAAGCGTTGGCTTTTCTTTCTCTCCTTTTGTTGAATAATAAATCTAGATTTGCCCTTTGTTATTTTTCATATTTTACTTGTTTCGAAATGTAGCATCTTCTGGCGTGAGGACGCCATCAGTGCGGAGTTATAATTTAAGTGCATCAGCCCCTTTTGGTATGTAACGTAACTTCTCCCTTTGTGCTTTTCTCTTTAAATTAGTTTCTGTTTCTTTGTCTTCGTTACCTGTATTTCAGATTGCTGTTTTTGTCTTCAGACATAGCTTGTCCGTCATGGCGGGAAATAAGCCAGTTCCCCCCCCCTTTCAATTCAATGGATGGGAGTTGAAAGGCGTTTTTGGTGTAACTAAGCAAAATTTATAGGCCATCCGTAGGGTATTTCTTTTAATTTAAAATAAATGTAATTTATTTTGGGGGCCCTTTTAATTAAGTGTATATTAATTAAAATTAATTTCTGTTCATGTTGTTAGCTTCAAGGATGTTATTTAATATGTTATTAAGTGTTTCTTTTAGAATGAACTGTAAATTCTAATGATTTGTTGATTAACAATTTTATTTCTTCGAATAAACTCAATCTTTTGAACTTCCACTCTTTGTAAATAAATATGCATATTTTAATTGGTCCATGCAATTTCATCTTTGATGAAAATGCATGTAATTGGGTAACCTCCTAGTGGGTTGTTCCTTAATAATCCCCTGGGGTGGGCACGTTAGTTATAAGTACCCTGTGGGCGGGTACTTCAGTTAGCTTCCTGCTGGCTGCCTGAGAAGTAAGAAGAGAGCTTCGCAGCCAGTCTACTTGTCTTTGTGAGGCCGGAATCTGCTGTATTCTTCTGGCCGTCTTGAGCTGAGGGATTTCCAGCTACTGTATCCTTTTGAACAGCTTATTATATAAATTTTAATAGGGGTAAGTCTTTATCCCCGGGAGGTGGCTAAGTTCTAGCTTTCTCTGAGTAGATGGCATAACATTCCAAATACCATTTTAAAGCTGAATAAATTCTCTATGCAATGGTATGCAACACGATATGCTTCATATCGATCTTCAAGGTATAAATTGATCGTGAATATGAGGTTATTCCCGCTTTCCGTTAGTAGATGGCATGACATGCCTTATTAGCGTATTATACCCACAAAAGTTATCTACCTTATTGTATTCAACACAATAAGTCAAGTTTAAGTTATAAATCGATATAATGATCACGTGATCATGGGATTCCGAGGCGCTCAGTTCGAAAAATGGCTTCGAGGAAGAAATTGTGTGTGGCTTTCCAGACTGTTTTAGGGTGTGTCACACCACAAAATACCTGTAAACAAACATTCCAGGGATCAACAAAACATGACAGCATAAAAAGGGGTATGCAGTTTAGTCCATAAAATTGAATTTGCATGAAGTAATAATAAATGTAAAGAAATCAATTTTTGCCTGAAAATATTAGTGTTTATGGGTGCGCTGTGCATAAGAAAAGTAGTGTGCCAATGAGTTAACAATGAAGGAAAGATAGGCCTATTCTAGCTTGCATGGCAACTAGCCATAAGAAATAATTTGAAGCACCCTTTCTCTGAGAATTCAGGGAAAGCACGTTAAAAAATTACTAAGAATTTTTTCGGCAACATCCAAATCCACCTTGTGACAGCGATGGTGATGATGAAGAAGAGAACGACACTGAATGCTTTTCCTGTGGTGGACTAAGGACGAAAGTAATGTGACAATGTACCAAAGTCAGCGAATGGATAAACTTTACATGCGCCGAGTGCCTCAATAGTTAACCTGAGGACATACAACACATGCATTAATAGTGTAGCCTAATATTGGATGGTGTCCGACATTAGTATAGTATCCAACATTAGGAAACCATTTTAATTTTAGTGATTTGTTGACTTTTAAAGTTAACGTAATTTAAAGCTTGTCATGCATTTTAATTTATAATCGATGTTTATTGTTAAATAACAATATTAGTAATATAACAAGAAAAGTTTTATGCCAAAAAATATTTATTGTGGTTACTATAATTATTTTAAAAATGTATTCAATATTTGGCTACTTTCCTCTACTATAACAGTTTTAAATCCACAAACGCTGCAAAATGTTGGAATAAACCTTCCTTATGAAACCAAGTTGGGCGTCACTTGGAACAAAAGTCCCTCCTCATGGGTAGATTCTGAAGTATGTTGGATCTTCAGGGTATATCAGTCTGTGATGAAAAATGTCTGGTAGTCACCAGTCACAAAAAGTGACAATGAAGGTCCAGCTGGTCCTGTAAGTTGTTTCTGCTTCGGCTAATAAAGATTCTGATCATCAGGGAACAGCATTATGTGCGCTTCACAGTTCCAGCAGCATGGTGTTTGACTGCTTGTGTGCTTGCGGACATAGGAAGCTACACATGGGCTGCGAGGGAGAGAGAGCACTGTCACTCCTACAGTGCCAGCCCTAGCATACTGGTGAAGGTAGTTTATTACCTTTCTCTGTGCGTGTGTTGTGCTTAAAAACCATGTACCATATTCTTGAATGTGACAAAGTGTAGGTGAAAGCAAACTTGTCTTCATTGCTACCTACAAAAGATGCTGCTTTACATCACTCGTGCAGAGTGTTTCTACAGGTAGGCCCTACAACAGTGGTTTGGAAATGAAACTCTCGAACCTGAACGTCGGGCCTCTAACTTTTAACTGCTTGAAGATAAATTAGCAAAAGTATATATATATATTCTTGAAGGAAATTTAATACTTTACAGTGCCATCTCTTATGAGTTTCCTGTAAAATGGAAGGCAAAAGAGTTGGAAGGGCAAGTTTGATGAAAAACGAGAAAGGCTACAAATTTTTATGCAAATTTTCCATTTTTGCCAGCACATTTCTCGGAGACGGTAATATATAGAGATAAATGTGAATACACCATTTTGCAGGGAATTTAATAAGATTTAATTTTGGAAAGTATAAAATTTTCTGTGTGGCGCACCGTTTTCGAGATATACACCAATAACTGAAAAAAGGGACCTTTGAGATCTCCCCCAACCCCCCAGCGGCACCTGAAATCAATGGGACTTTATTAGGTGTTGTTCAGGAAACTTCCCCCTACACATTCCTGAAACATTTGGAACTACACGATTTAATGCAGCAAAACCGTTTTTGGTCTAATTTGACTGGGCTATTAGTAAGAGGTAGTCAACATTTCATAAACTGACTTTACATTCTAGGTATAATTGTTTCCCTCTCTTTAGCAATACTTGTCTGTGTTATGCTGAATTTAAAATTTTATCATATTTGTATTATATTTGTAACTTTGTATAATTTATTTTTAATAAACCTGGCGATTGGCTTTAATGACCTTAATTCCACCAGGTAAAAAAAAAATCAATTCTAATTACAAATACCTGTTACTTCAGGTGTCCATTATGCTCCCTTGGTGACAAGAAAACTGGAGTCCGCAAATGTGTAGCCTTGTTTACATTACATGCTAAGGAAGTGAGATGATATAATAAAGATTACCTCTTCTTTTTCTTCTATGGAACACTTTTAAAAATATGTATACACTCTAAATATAATGTGTCTAGCCTGGCTTTGCAACACTTGTTTTACTGCTGTAAAAATTATAGTAATTATTGTCATAGTATAGGCCTATTGAAATAGTCACTAGGATATGTCCTACGCTGGCTAACTGAAAACTAAAATAACACTAACAATAATTATAAAGAACCTCTTGATTTAAGCTTTAAGCTGTGTCAATGTTTTTTATTACAGCATAACACTGATAGAAAGAAAACATGTATGTGTTTATTGTTGTCTGTTCACCAGTCTTCAGATGAACCACAATGAGATCTTTGTGATAATATTTGAATTAGAATTAGAATTAGCCCGTTTCATCCCTAAAGGACAAGGGCCTCTTGACTGGCAAGGTGGCTGTTTCGGCAATCCCGCTTAGCCACTGTGGGAAAGATTGTGATAATATATGGAACATATTTAGATTTGTGTACTAGTACTTATGATATCGTAACTCAGCTCTTCTTGAAATTCTAATGCATTCAGACATTTATTTGGTAGTAGGTTAGGAGCTAGTCAAGCTAACAAAATTATTTTTGCACATACATCTGCAGAAATATGCCCTCTTTCCCCTTAAGTGAAATTACAATATTTCCATGTAGCCTAAGTCATATTTCGAAGTCTGAACTTTTCGTGCATGGTATTGCAGCATGACAGTGAGAATACAGTTTGGCAACATTGCACAACTTTGATTGGTCTGCGTATCAAAGCAAGAGAAGGGTAAAATGCTTCCCATTTGCAAAACATAGTAAGCCATGCTAACCAATCATATGCTAAGACAAGAAATTAATGCTAAGCTAAGCCCGACCCAGCTGCTGGCCTAGTATGACAATGCATACCAGTACTGGTTTAAAATTACGTAAACATTATTGCATAAATTTGTGTTTAAATTCAAGGTCTTTTATAAACATATAATTGAAAATGATTACAAGCTCATTATATTGTAATACTTACACTGTTATTAATGTGTCTAAATTAAATATACTTCTAACCTTTAATTATTGTCACAACAATCTATATTATCACAAGAAAGTTGATCAGGGTGTTTGAGGTAAGAAACTTAAGGTTACTTTATTATTATGTTAACATCATATTTTAAGTGTTTATTATTATTATTATTATTATTATTATTATTATTATTATTATTATTATTATTATTATTATTATTATTATTTTCAATACAACAGCCTATCCAGTCTGATGGGGAAAACATAGCTGCCTGCACGTGCTATCCTATACCGGTATAAACTGCATTGGAGCAATTTTTTAACATACCATAACATAGCGTAGCATGTTTCACAGCTTTCTCTGTGTGGTAGCTTTGAGAAGGAAGAACTGGTCACTGCAGGAATAATAGATAATGGGCCTGCACTGACACTCATTTCCATTCTAGCTAGGTACACTATTGACTATAATGTAACATTTGTTGCTCTTACAGAAAAATTTCTCTCACTATCGATAAGTGATAAATCTGACACTTTACTATCACTTTAATTAATTAATTTGTCAATTTCAGAACCTGTAAGACAATTTAGTATTGCCATTTTACTGAAAATAAGGGAAAAACATGAAACCATGAAAAGCGTAACTTTGTAGAATGCATGATCAGTGAAATTCTCTGGTGACTGGAGTAAAACAATCATAATCACAGGAACTACAAAGTCAGAATAGTTAAAAACATTAACTGCCATCTGTTCAACTTTCTATATAACTATGTGAATAAGAAGAGGTGGTCGCATAATGAGTTTCAAAGAGCCATATATGGGCATACGGTTAATAATAAATTTATCATTATTTCATCAATCAGTAGATATCAAAAAAAGATCTAGCCTCAGTCGTGTAAGAGAAAAAGGTAGACTTATACCAAATGTTGATGTACGGTGCGAAAGATGCCCTATGGTCCTCCATCAGAGCTTTATAAAAAAAAAAAAAAATAATGGCTTCATGAGGTTGACACCCCTGTTCTATTTCAATTTCAATTTCAATTTCAATTTATTCACCAGAAGAATCTTGTTACAAAATTCATGGTTTCGTCACTTAAGTCTAATACAATATATGATACAACTTGTTAACACTGAGAAATAAAATACTTATATTAGGATTAAGAGGAAATCTCTCCTTCAAAAAGCATAATTAAGCATAACTATATTGATAAGTCTATCATCTGTATATCAAGAAATTCATGGACAGTAACAGGATTTTTTAACTTTATTTTTAAAAGCATTGTTAGAAAGAGCTTTAAACCCATCAGGTAACTTATTATAAATATTTATTCCTTGATCTGTTATACTATTTAAGCATTTTGTGAGCCTATGTTTATTTAGATGAAGATGATTAGCTATTCTGGTATTATGAGTATGATATTCTGAGTTTTTTTGTGAAAGATTATTTAATCTTATGTACGAAACATACAGTTTCTAAAATATAGATACTGGGTACTGGTAAAATTTTCAACTTTTGAAAAACTTCTCTACTATTTTCTTTTGTAATTTGAAAATGGTTGTTATTTTTGATGATGTACCACAGATATAGATACCATAAGTAATTTGAAAAGTATCCGACCTTTAATTTTTTTGCGAAAACCTGATGGATTTGACTCAAGTGCGCTTGCATAAGCCGACCTTGAACCTTCGTACGTATGCGTGAATTTTTTCCCGCCTGTCGAAAGCATATGTTGCTGGCAAGCAGCATTTGAGTGAGGTAGTGTGTAGTGCTCTCGTCGTAGCAAGGAAAATTACGGAACGACTGTAGCAGTGCTATTGCATTAAATTTTGCCTGGAATTGGGCGACAGCCAGATGGAAACCATTCGGAACATTCAGACGACTTTCGGTGAGTATGCTATGGGCATCATACAGATTAAGGAGTGGTACAACCGGTTTAAAGACGGCCGCACATCGGTGGACAGCGAGCCACGCTCCGGTCAGCCGTCAACATGCCGAAATGACCAGATCATTGCCAAAGTGAACACTGTGGTGATGCTGGACTGTCGCGTGAGTATCCGAGAAATTGCGGAAGAGGTGGGCATCATCACTTTTTCGGCACATTCAATTATGGCCGAAGGTTTGGCCATGAAGAGAGTGGCGGCGAAATTCAATGCCGATGCTGCTGATGGCGGAGCAAAAGCAACTTCGTGTTGAAGTCTCACATGATATGCTTGACCCCACCTTAATGAGTGGTGACGAGTCCTGGTGTACGGGTACGACCCAGAAACCAAATTCCAGTCGTCACAATGTAAAAACAACGAGAGCACTACACACTACCTCACTCAAATGCTGTTTGTCAGCAACAGACGCTACCGACAGGCGGGAAAAAATTCACACATGTGCACGATGGTTTAAGGTCGGCTCATGCAAGCACGCTTGATTCAGATCCATCAGGTTTTCGCAAAAAAATTAAAGGTCGGATACTTTTCTAACAGACCTCGTATAAGTCCAAAGTATAGGCCTACAGATTTAATAGTTTCGAGAGAGACTACTCTAGCAAGAATACGGAAGGCAAAGTAAAGTCTACTCAGTTTATTTGCTAAATAGTCTATATGCGTATTCCAAGAAAGATTTGATTCAAACCAAATTCCCAGAAATTTGGTAATTATACCGTATTGGCCCGAATATAAGACAATGTTTTTTCCCTGAAAATGTGCTTTCAAAAACTATACTCGTCTTATACGCGCAACCTAAGCCGCGCGGAAATTACCGAACTTTACCGAACTTCGTGGTTCTGTTTGTACTTCACCAGGACCTTCTGATCCTGACTGCACTGTTACTTGCCTGCCCGTCTCTATTATCTATGCGTAAATCTTTTGTTTGACCGCCAGTCATGGCAGACGATGTGGAAAAGAAAGCATCTTCATTGTCTCAATGCGTAAATAAAGGCGAGAGAAGAAGTTACGACATGAACTTGAAAATTCTGTTTTATGTGAAGCAAAATGTATTAATAAGACATTTTATTTATTATTTTGTAACTACCCTTCAAAAATTCAGGGTCATCTTATATTCGAGGTCGTCCTTTTTTCAGGCCAATACGGTACTTTCCTCAAGGGTTGTTCCGTTAATATGAATAGCAAAAGGGTTGTTAAGTTTCTTTTGGTGGAATAGCATTAGTATTTTCTTTTACGTTGAGGTGGAGTTTGTTATCTTTTAGCCATGACTGTAAGTGTGTAATTGTCAAATCCACTTTTTTTAGAAGTGTAGTTGAGTCAGTGTCATTGAAAACCAGGTTAGTGTCGTCTGCAAATAATATTGTAAGAGCATGAGGTAATTCAGAAGGAAGATCATTTATGTATATTAAAAAAAAGCAGAGGCCCTAGAATACTGCCTTGAGGAACTCCATCTTTGAGAAGCATGGCAGTTGACTTAGCTGATTTAATTTGGACAATTTGTGTTCTGTTTTGCAAATAAAATATAAACCAATTGTTTGCAATCCCTCTGATTCCATACCTGTCCAGTTTTTTACATAGAATTTTGTGGTTGACAACGTCGAAAGTCTTTGCCAGGTCAAGAAAAATGCCTAATGTTTCTTCTTTTTTATCTAAGGCTTGTAGTATTTTATTTATAAAAGCAAAAAGTGCATCATTCATTGACTTATTTTTTGAAATCCAAATTGTGAGGGGGAGATTATCTTATGGGTATTTAGGAAGGAAATAAGCCTATTGTACATGACTTTTTCTAAAATTTTTGAAAAGGAGGAAAGAAGTGATATTGGTCTATAGTTTTTTACTTTGCTTTTATCTCCTTTTTTGAATATAGGTTGGACTCTGGCTATTTTGAAACAGATCATACCCATACCCATACCCATGATCATAAGATCATACCCATAAAAATGTTAAAATATTCCATTAACCAGATAATGCAACAAGCTCTTAAAACATAAGATAAAAAAATAACATGCAATCAATAATTTACCCTAGTCTGTAGCAGTTCCATGGAATCAGAATACAACAGAAAGTAATCAAATTTCCCATCTATACATAGTGTAACATGAAGAATACTGCAGATAATTAATCATGCTCAAATTCTTACCTTAAAAATAAATTATTCATTTCATCATTGATTCGCAGCAATTCAGCAGTAATTTCATCATTTGCCAATTTGCCTATCAGTTCTACCAGTCTATGTTGCATAGCCTGACATGTGCTATGAAGTTCCTGGAAAAAAGAAAAATTAATCCACTATTTATAACTGCTACATAATGTGTAACGGGATACGCTGTAGCGTAGTGGTTGAGGCGCTGCGCTACAAACCGGAAATTCGCGGTTTCGATTCCCGATGAGGTCGCTGAGATTTTTCAATTGGCCTAATACTTCTGGTGGCACTATGGCCCTGGGGTCGACTCAGCCTCCAACAGAAATGAGTACCAGGAGCAATCCTGGGGGTAAAGGCGGCCGGTGCGCAAGGCTGACAACCTTACCACCTTCATGTGCCGAATGTTCAAAATCTGGGAGCCTCAACCTCCTGGAACCCTCTGGGCTTCCATGGCCTGTATAGGGATCACTTTACCTTTACATAATGTGTAACATGCATGTTTATTAAGTGCCAGTATGGTACTTTATGAGATTGTGTGGGGGAAGGGAAAATGTCTGTCCGTCTGTCTGTCCATGAGTCTGTAGGCCTACGCACGATAACTCAAATACGCTTTATTGGATTTTAATGAAACTTGGTATATGCGTTTATAATGTCCATGGGAAGAACCCTATTGATATTGGACCAAATTGGTTGACTGGTACCGGAGTAAAACCCAATTTAGTGTCTACTTTAAAAGCCCCATACACTTTATCGGATTTTCATGAAACATGGTATACACATTTATAATGTCCATGGGAAGACGTCTGTTGATATTGGGCTAAATCGGTTGATCAGTAGCGGAATAATGCCCAATTTAGTGCCTTTTTATGGTATATAACAAAAGGGCCCATAACTCAAAAAAAAAAAAAAAATAAAAAAAAAAAAAAAAAAAAAAGAGTACACTTGAGAAAGGCCTGGAGGGCAGGTTGAAACGTTGTGTGTTGTGAAAGATTGTTTTATCCACTATTGTAAATAAGTATTATTGTTTATATTATATTTTTTTATAATAATATTATAGTGGAAAGAATAGGACCGTAAATTATTTTCAATTGGATATGAATCAGTCAAGAAAGTTTGGTAGGGACTGTGGAAGGTTTGGCAAGATAAATTATCATTCACAGATGTCAAATTAGGATATGAAGGGTGTTCAGCCAGGTTTTCAATCGCTTTCATCCCTTCAGCATCAGGATTTTTTTCAGTATTCTTTGTCATGCTGTAATTGGTAAGGGGAAAACAACTGAAACTTAAACTATATGGCAATAGCAACAAAAAATTTGTGATTCAGAAATTCCCTGGGAATATTGGTATCAAAGAGCAAAGATTTTTCAAAAATTAAAAGACACTCATTTTCTCCAGATTTTCATGGTTTCCGGAGTTTTCCAGAGAAGTGATTTAATTGATAAGGGGCAAACAACTGACCCCTTAATCTAGATGGCAATACCAACACAAAAGCGTATGAGTCACACATTCTCTTTGAATATTAGGAGCAAAGAACTACGATTTAAAAAAATTAAAACAAAGTAATTTTCTCCGGATTTCTGTGGTTTTCCGTGGATATGCTGTAATTGGTAAGGGGCAAACAACTGAAACTTTAATCTAGATGGCAATACCAATACAAAAACATATGATTCACCAATTCCTTTTGAATATTAGGAGCAGAGAACAAAGATTTTAAAAAATTTAAGCAAAGTCATTTTCTCCGGATTTCCGTGGTTTTCGGAGTTTTCTGGGGATATGCTGTAATTGATAAGGGGCAAACAACTGATACCTTAATCTAGATGGTAATGCCAATAAAAAATCATATGAGTCAGGAATTCCCTTTGAATATTAGGAGCAAAGAACAAAGATTTAAAAAATAAAACATAGTCATTTTCTCCGTATATACATGGTTTTCCGGGGATATGATGTAATTTGTAAGGTACAAACAACTGAAACCTTAAACTAGATGCCAATACCAACAAAAATGTGAGTCAGAAATTCCCTGGGAATATTAGGAGCAAAGTACAATGAAAAATTAAAACAAGTTCATTTTCTCCGGATTTCCGTGGTTTTCCGGGTAAATGCTGTAATTGACAAGGGGCAAACAACTAAAAACTTAAACTAGATGGCAATACCAACAAAAAAATTAGGGATGGGTCGATACCAGATTTTCTCGATACTCGATACCGATACATGATTTTTTCCTCGATACTCGATACCTTCAACATTTCCAGTTTCAATAAATAGGTACATTAATTAAAATTTGAGAGAACTGTATAATACCAACTAAATTAATGAAGTCTGCATATTTAATGAGACAAAATTTAATGTCATCAGTAGCCTATAATTATTTTTAAACTCTACATTAAAAATAAAATTAGTTTTTTAAACAGTCCACTTACAAGTTTTTGTTAAAAAATACTAGCATTCTCACTTAATTGCAGAATTGCAGAATTATAAAAGTATCGAAAAAGTATCGAGTGAGTTTTCTGAAGTATCGTTCGATGCCGATACCATGCAAGTATCGAGAGTATCGAGGTATTGAAAGTATCGAGGACCCATCCCTAAAAAAAATATATGTGTCGGAAATTCCCACGGGGGGGGGGGGGGGAGAGGGTTTCATATTAGTGGCCCATGGTCTAACTTACTTAGTTTTAATCTACAATAAAAAAATTAAAACACTATGCAAAAAATTATGAAGCAAAATGTGCTTTGAAAATTGTGGAACAAGGGTCTATGTCGAGCATAAAAGTAATGTGCCTGCTTTCTTCTCACCAAGGTACAACAGTTACATGGTTCAAGTGTTCTACAATAAGCAGCTATACTTGATCCAAGATGTGTACAGAGCGAAAGTAAACAACAGTCTTGCCTTGATTAACTGTGTCCTATCGTTTCATTGGTTAATCGCATCAGCACATACTTCATAATAGTGTTATACGCTCAGTCAGATGTGTACTTCCATTCCACAAACATCGTACAATTATTTATATCTTATGTAAATGTGAAAACATAAGTTTTGTTAAGTGAGTTGTTTGCATCGTATTTATATCAAACAAGTTTTACAACACACATCTAGCAAGCAAAATTCATTTGTTTTTATTGTTGCCATGGCAAATTTGTTGCTTCTGAAGAAAAACAAATGACATAAGTTACTAAATCAAGATGTATAACGTAATTAATTAATTTGTTGTACTTTTCATTTTCATAATGTGTGATGAAGTGCACTACATGTTGTAAGTAAAAATATAGGCATAGCCTCCAATAATTTGTATTATAGAATAAAACTGTGAGCCAGGGCCTTCAGAATTTACCTCACCAATAAAGAAATGTGCGAGGAAAAGATTTGCTCAGCAGCGAGAAGATACAGATTGTAAATATATATGAAACATTAAAAGAAAACCCTTAAGTATCTGCGCAAGATGTAGGAGTGAAGTGGCATTCTTAGGAGTGGTTTCAAGTACGGTTTTCAAAGTCCTAGAAGAATACAGTTCTACAAGAGATGTCAAGTCACCGGTCAAAATTAAACCAAAATCAAAGACATAAAATCTGATGTGCAATTCTCATACCTTCCTCTGCCCAAACAAAAATTAGCATCTTAGTATAATATAAGTATTATGTATGACATTCTCTTCATGTAAATGGGTTGTAAAAATGAAGAGAATGTCATTACCACATTGAGATACATAACCCAAATAAAATCTGATTAATGTACTCTCGTAACATTCTTTGCTTTAAGCATGGTCGATACATTTTTCTCACTTCACGTTCTGATATAGAACAAGAGGCCATATTGCAAAGAGCACATATTGAGAGTGGGTGGCTTATAACTACCCTTCAGATAATTTTTAAAAAGTTTCAAATAAAAGTTTTAGCTCTTAGTATAAGCACCTCATGTGTAAAATTTAAACTAAATTGTAAGAACTCTTTTCAAGAAAATTGCGACTGAAATTTTCTCCATGTCAAGTCCCCTTAAAATAAGAGAATGTCATTGTCAATCTTCATGTCACATCCCCAAAAGGTACCTAACCAAAATACAAAATTTTGTTTTTGTACGATTTTTAGTTACAAGAGGCTGTATTGCAGAGAGTGCATATTCAGAGTATACAGTCTAATAACTACCCTTGAGAGAATTAAAAAAAAAAAAATGTTTCAAATAAATAAAGTATAAGCAATCCACATGTAAAATTTAAAAAAAATCGTTATGAGCCGTTTTTGAGAAAATCGCAAAAAACGAAAATTTCTTCATGTAAAGTCCCCTTAAAAATAAAATAAACTTGTCGCCAATCTTTGAGTCACATCTTCAGAAGGTACCTGACCAGAATACAAAATTTTGTTTTCATATGATTTTCTATTCTGGAGCAAGACACACAGACATCCACATAGACACACACACACAGACATGTTTCCGAAAATAGTATTTTTGGATTCAGGATACCTCAAAACTTGTATTTATGTTAAAAACTCAACTTCGAATTTTGGGGGTCGAAACCAATACTTCCTCTACCTATAGTACCTAAGGTACGGGCAGAGGAAGTTTAAATTGAACCTGGTCCTGTAAGTTTAGTAACTTGAGAGCATCATCAGCTAGTATTTTATTGACCACTGCGAAGATGTCATCAACATATCTGTACCATAGATGGAACATATGAGGGGCCGCTTTGGTGATCTGGGTTTCTAAACTGCTCATGTATAATTCCGCCAGGAAAGGGGACAGAGGGCTTCCCATTGCTAGGCCATCCTTCTGTTCGTAAAATTTTTTCCTAAAGGAGAAGAAGTTTTGCCCAATACACAATCTGGTGAGAGAAACATATTCACCCAATTCCTCTTTCTCCAAACCTGTGGTTGACAACCAATTCTCCAGTTTAATCAGTAACTTGTCAATGGGGACACTGGGAAATAATGATACCACATCAAAAGATACCAAGAGGCTGTTCTCATTTATCTCCATATCTTTGAGTCTCTCTACTAGGTCGAAATTGTTCTTAATGCTGAGGCTATCAAATTTCGATGGTGTCTGAAATTTTTCTACTAGCCATTTCGATAACTTGTAAATCGGAGAATTTATAGTGTTTACTATAGGCCTCATTTTGTTACCCGGTTTGTGGATCTTTGGCAAACCGTAGATTCTGGGTGTGGTTGGGTTGTCCACTCTGAGTTTTTTCTTTACCCTTTCCGTCATTATTTTATTCACTTTATTGATGTTATTGTAGAAGTCCTTAGTGCATTTGGTAATTGGGTCCTTTTCAATTTCTGCAAATTCCTTTCCCTGTAGAAGTTTCTCCATACCGTGTTCATAGTCCCCTTTGTCCATGATGACTAGCTTGTTCCCCTTATCAGCCTTCGAGTAAATTACCTTCTTCTCCTTCAAGGAATTAATCATGTCCATTGTTTTGCGGTCCTGTTTAGACTGTTTATCTGCTGTTACCTCTTTTAAGATTTTTTCAAACTTACTTCTGATTAGGGACTTTTCTTCCGCTGTTTTGTCAAAAATTGCTATTTCAATATCAGCCACATAGTTCTGAATGTTCCGGGAGTAAGTTACACAGGTGCTGAGGCCCTTGTTTAAAACCTTTAGTTCATCTTGTGTCAGGGAAATACTAGAAATATTTACTACATTCTCAGATAATTGCTCATCATCGGCAACAGACTGGATAGGTTTCAGTTGTTTTCTACAGATGTTTGCAAACTTTCTGTTAAGGTTATGTCTCTTTGCATACGAAAATTCAAAAGATCAAAAAATCTTTGTTCAAGGTTTTCCCATAAGATATTTTCCAACGTTTTCACTAATTTCAAGTGGAGACTGTATACTCTCAGGTCAAGATTACTAATAGATTCATAGTGTTTCCTTTTCTCCATCTCAATCACCGCCTTTTCCGCAGCTCATTGTGCTTTGCTGTTGTGGTTATGTTTCACTATTTTTCTGACGAAAATGGGCGTGACTTTTCTCTCCAAGCATTTGTTCAAGAATTCTATATCCAACGAAAGTTTCCTTTTCTTCTCCCTCAGTTTTAGGAACTCCTTAATATCTTGTTTACTTTACTTAATAAGTGAAGTTGAGCGATTAAATAAGTGTGTTGTTTTAATTTAACCACTTCACTGTGTATTCCCGCAGAAATATCGGATATTACAAACTCTATCAACCACTCTCGTAATAGACAGAAAGCAACCTTGATTGTCAGTTTTCTTAAATTATTCATGCAGCGTATATATAACATGATGACTTTAGTTCTTATTAGAGCCCTTTTTATTTTCATTTTTTATTATCTTATTTATTTTTTTTATTCCAGTTGACCACTAGCCACATTACAAGAACAATAATAAGGCTTGCAAATAATTATCCGGACAAACGTAAACAGTAAAACACATTAACCCCAGTGGCGGTTTCTCCTAATGTGCTGTAGTGCTGCAGCACACAGCTTGTTTTCTGCAGGTTGAATTATGTTATTTTCAAACACAATACAACATTATCTTTTACATAGGTTTTGAACTAAATGCAGCCAGGCAAGAATTCATCTGCTCATATCTTGGAAAGTCAGAGTCAGTAATGTGAGTACTTCCCTTACCACCATGCATTGGATCCTCTAAAAGCACCGAACTTCCTACGGTTGTGAGTCACGCCCAAGCGTCAATGTATAAAGGGTACAGGGGAAGAAGGTGGAAGGTCAACCAAAATCGGAAATTTAGTTATCAAGCCCAACTGGTAGCTGACTCACTCTTTTAGTGTTGTTTATGAAACCGGTGAAAAAAGTGTTAGGTAAGAAGAAAATAAATTAGAATTTGGAATTTACAGAAAACCCACACACACAGATTGCTACATCAAGGCCAACAGCATAAGTCCACTCACACACAAACATGCAGTAATAAATTCACTAGCACACAGGATAGTGAATGTTCCACTCAGCAAATCAGAGTATGATCTGGAGTATAAAACCATCGTATCCACAGCCGAAAACAATGGTTTCAATAAAGAATTGGTGGACAAGAAAATAAAAAATTGCCAAAAGAAAAAGCTGACTACAGATGTAACCACCCTAGAACCAATAGAAGTAAATAAGAAATACAGAAAGATAACTTTTCACCCTTCTGCAGACAGAAAATTCAAAAAAGTGTTCAGCAAATATGGTATAACCACAGCCCCAGTAAATAGATTTTCTTTAAAAAACTTACTAAATTCCACCAATTTAGAGCATAGCCATCAGAACCAAAAATCAGGAATATATAAAATTAATTGTGCAAACTGTGAGAAAGTATATGTGGGTAAGACTAAGAGAAAGGTGGAGATTAGGGCAAAGGAACACATGAGACATTTAAAATACGCAAATACGGATAAATCTGCAGTAGCGGCCCATTTTTGGAATGAGGGGCATGACATCGATCGGGATCCAAAACTGATAAAATGTGTCGAAGGTCACAAGGAACTCTCAGTGTGGGAAAGGATATTCATCCACAAACATAAAGGATACCTTATGAACTTCAACATCCCATCAGACGAAGATCTCATCGCCAAATGCCACACACTTCCACCAGAGCGCAGCAAAAACGGCCAGCCGGCAGTTGGTGTTAACCTGATGATTATGAATGACGAGGGTCTTCGAAACTAGTACAGGCATTTATAAAATAAGTGAAGCATAGTGCTAAACCCAACTCAATATTGTTAAATTATAATATAGCTTCACTGTGTAAACTTCCATACAATGATTAATGTTGAAGTATATTTACAAAATGTTGCCAAGTGTCAGTCGGAAACGAGAGCAAAGAAACGCTGAAATTTTGTTATATTACTATTGTTATTACATTAATTTGGCAACAGAATCTGCCACCTGCTTGGATTTGAAAGTGCAAACTACTATTTGCCGTCAATAAACAATAATATAATCCAGCAGGCTCCAAATGGAAATGCCAATAGCAGAATGACGTGACAGTTTGGCGCCTAAATTTCTAGGTTGTGTGATGTTATGTTTATCCAGACTGTTGTCTGGGAATGGTAAAAAAACTGAAAATGAACTACCGTATTTATCCGAATATAAGCCGCCCCTGAATTTAAGCCGCACCTGCCTTTTTAGCAGTACAGTAAAGGAAAAATAATTAAATTAACCCCAAAATGAAAAAAATAAATTGCCTCATTTTCATAATATTAAAGTAACACATTTCTTAGCCGAAATAGGCCTGAAATAAGAAAAAAAAAAGTATCAGCTGACTTAAGTTATGATATTCTAATTATATTTAATATAATTAAATAATTCTGACGGAAAAGAAAACAGAAATCAGTACTTTACACTTCATATGAGTTTCAATGTTGAATTTCGCGCGATTTTTCTATTTTTCATAAGTGCACTTTCAGTTACCATCAGTTCAAAATCGCCTTTATTCACATTCCCATACGTTACGGCATTTTTTTTACTTCTGAGCAGCTCATAATACATGCATATTCTGTAATACCGCTATCAAAAATGACAAAATACGCAAAACATCACTTGCTTATGCATCTTATCGATGCTTCGATTAAAATCGATATATTTTCGATGTTAAATCGATTAATATATTGATAGTCCTGAGGAATCGAGATAATCGATAGATGGCGGTGCTTGGAGGAGGGGAACCAGCTACAATGGATCAACCGGCTATATGGATCATTTTTACCATTATTGCCTAAAAAGACTTGTACGCGATTTTAAGCCGCAGGCATATTTTGCTGGGCTTAATGTAGGAAAAAAAGTGCGGCTTATATTCAGATAAATACGGTATTTTAATATGTTTAAAAAACTAAAACAGGGTTTATAAGAACCTAAAAATCTTGGCATAGTGATAATATGCGCCAAGTGTATCGATTTTACTAACAACACAACCCATAGTTTGTTGTTTACATGTAGAAATATTTTTTTTTCAATTTTTCACTCCACAAAAAATCAGTAATTCCTGAAATTTTAAGGAAAAATCTTTTCTACTCCTTTAATTTTTATAAACCAATTATTACCCACACTGCATTTATTTTGTTTTAGATTTTATCCCACTTTCAAAGGAGAAGTACGCAGACTATGTAAACCATTTGAAGGAATTTTGTTCCAGACAGCTCCAATGTTCTATCAGTCTCTTCCTCATAAGGAATAATTAATGTAAGTAATGTCTCATAATGTAATTAATGTTTCATTACAATTTTTAATAACTTAAAAGTTATGTAACAATGTAGGCGATGACCACATAAAGCATAACAATACTTTTCACCTTCTACCTTAAATTTTTGTGCATTTCATTGCAATTAACGATTTTGTTTACATGTATGAGTTAATTTCAGAACTTTATATTAACACCACATGTACAAAACACGTTATAGTTACTATAGAATTAAAATCTATTCATAACTGATTTCGTACATCTGAGTTGAGAGTGCTCAAACTGTACTGTAACAAACACAACCCTTTCCTCGATTTCTCTACGCTTTTTAAGAAATTTAGCCAATGTAGTTTGCAACTTCTGTCTGTTTCACACCATCATCCAAATCTTTAAATGCTGCTAATTTTGTTTCGAGACCTAGTGATTTTCGTTGAGCAGAGGCCATAGCTATTTTTTTGCCCGTCCACTGAAAAGTAACTTTAAAGACTGGTTAGCTGTTTTAACATCGCCTACCATACATCACAGAAAGTTCAGTCACATGGGGAGTGGAAAGAGGGAAGAAAGACAGCAAAAAGAGAGTGGGAATAAAGAAGAAATATGGAACAACACTTTGGTCAGTGACCTTGTACTCCATCCTCTACTGAGAATAAAATTTAACTTCTGGAATTTCTAAAAGTGGCTTAAAGGTTTGCACCAGCTTAGGACTCATCATATTTACAAATAGACAATATTATTACCCCCAAAAAACTGTTCTTTTGCCCTCCTGAGCATTGTGGGACCAATGATGCAGGTAAGAATTCAATATTCAGCACGAATAAATTATTTACATCACTTTGATATTTTCATAATAAAGATAGTCCATTCTATATTTAAAACTAGCATGTGCCTGCGGCTTCGCCCGCGATAATTATTTCAAAAATTAAAAATTAAGAGCATAATAGTTAAATCATTATATTTATTAACATCTAAATCACGTGGACTACATACCATGATTAGATAGCGTCCCTGGTAAAAGTGACCTCAGATTCGAGTTCCTTGGGCCAGAAAACCTCTGTATAGTGAGTTTCGTCCAAATCAAACAATGTTTAACCATATTTAGGCCTATACTGATTAGGCCTATCCCCCTTCCGTGTAGGTTGAAAATTCCACATGTCTATAGGCCTTGACATTCTAAACAAAAGAATCGTCCAGGATGGACTTACAAAATTAAGCAATGGAGCTCACTGGCCTAGAAAACCCATGCATAGTGAGTTCCGTCTAAACCGATCAATGTCTGTTCATTTAGACCTATAGGCTATTCATTATCCCTCTTCCGTCTATGTTGAAAATTTCAGATATCTGTGTGCCTTGACATTATAAACAAATTAATCGACCAGCATGGGCTTACAACATTGAAGCGATCGTGATGCTTTTATTTGCAAGGTATGGCAAAAATAACCAAAGCCAACTGTAATTGATTTGACATTGAAATGTAATACTGAAAACTGATGCTTTGAAAATGCAAAACTGCACGTTTTCTGCCTGTTTTTCACTCATAACTCAGGAACGAAAGCGAAAATTAAAATTCCGGCTTCGAGGTGCATTTTCCGACCCTTCAGTCCACCTATGTTTAAAATTTCAGATCTCTGCGTTCAGTAGATTTCGCTGGGCATCCCAGACAGACAGAAGGACAAACACTTCCTTTTACTAACATAGACAAGAGAAAAGTAATAACCATTGCAGCAAAAGATTTTGCATTATTTCACGATTCAGAAGTATGTTTTTCAATCTCAGGAATTTCAAGATCTTTTATCTATTTACATAAATAAACTTACCTGAAGCAGTTCCAGATCACTAGGATGCTCCTTTCCAGGTGTCAGTTCACTTAACATTTCACTGAGGACCACCATATTCCCTTGAACGACATCTAATTCACTTTGTAGCTTCCCAAGTTGATCAGATGTTAGCATAGTAGGTGCATTCTGTGTAGGCTGAGTAGGTGGTTGAATGGGAGATCCAGGAGGTACTGCATGTGGTGGCACAACTGGAATCTGGGTTGCTGGTGTATGTGTTGGATGAACTGGAACAGCGATAGCTGGCTCTGTATCTGGAATGCTCTGTGAACAAGATTTGTCAAAATAAATGACAATCAATGGAATCTTTTATATTACCATGGCTACTCTGTTAGGGTTTATGATATTTTTTCCGACAGTTGTGGTTGCCCATCACTATTGGACCAATGAACACGAGTTTGAGGATGACATAAAATTATTAAAAGTTGTACATAAACTGGTTGCTCTGACTGTATGGGAAAAAATCTTCACCCAAAGAAATAAGAATATTTTAGTAAATTTTGACATTCTGAGGAAAGCGACCTTATCTCCAGAATGATCCATCCAACAGAGACATCTATTGGCCCAACAACGGACCCAGCAGTGGACCTTATCTGAGGATGCAAGCAGTTGCTTAACACTTAAAAGTAAAGTTTGAGTGACAAGACAAAGTTTTTTATAAATATATATTATTGTTTAGTTGTATACAGTAGAGTCCTGCTAAACCGGACCTCGCTCGTCTGAACATCCAGATAATCCATATGGGATTTACAAAATAAATTTTGAATTTTGATCAAAAAGATGTTTTGTATTGTTAATCCTACATCAGTTTGTAGGTTAAAAACTTAGGATTACGTATACAGTAGTATTAAAACTAAAATTAAGTTGTACAAGTTATGTCATATTTATGAAAAAAAAGTTTACAGTTTTACCCATCTAAATCCTAAATTATAGACAGTAAAGTACATGAATTCTGTTAAATCTGGACTTTTGGTAATCCGGACAGGGTCAGATCCCATCTAGTTCGGATTAGCAGGACTCTATTGTAGCATCTTTTACTCACCAGGTCTGTTAATGTGTGGTACCTCTCAAAACATTCTCCTCTGTGCAGTGCAACAGTGCAAAAAGAGCATATGTAACAAGATAAACTCTTCTTCTTGTGTGCACTGCAAACCCAGCAAGGTTTTCATGGATACTTTTTCTTTCCAGTCACTGTTACTTGCAATTTGTGCTTCCTCAAATCCCCTGAGAGTCTGCCTGGTGGGTCTTTGTTTGGTGCTCAGAGGGTGGGCATTTTTTCTTCGTCCTCTTCTCTTACATTTTTTTGCGAGTTCATTCCTGACCAGTTGCTTGCAGTTTCTAGGAGGAATTTTTTTTAGGACATTTTATTGTCAGGGTTCTGAAGTTTATATACCCTATACGCATTAAACAGGGCACAGTTTAGCAACCATAACACAACTTTTTTGCTACATTTCACGGTTTTTCTGAGAATAGAGTAATGAGTAATGAGTAATGAGTAATGCTCTGTCGACACCTTTCATAGACTTGTTATATTCAAGGATAGAAGAGGGCTTCTTTACTGTACTTCCCCTTCTATTTTCTTGTTTCGTAATAGTCGCCTGATGTATAGTGCTGACCACTCTCACTTCTCTTTTATCTTTCCAAGTGTGGAGGAGAATGTCACCCTTCCTACAAAATATGCTTTCCCCTGCTTTCAATTTCTTCCCAGCCTCAGAGAAGGACTTTGGAAGACCTCTATTACTTCTTATTGTGCCACAAAGCCTTGTTTTTCTCTCAAGCAGATGTTCTGCTATAGCAACACTGTTATAAAAATTGCCTTGATAGATGTGATGCAATAGATCCAGGTACGGTTCCACAAAATATTCTCTCTTCTAATTTCTTTCTCTCTGCAGCACAAATTTCCATACTGCATATATACCCTGTAATAGCCTCACTGACCATTCTCACTAGAATTCCATATTTCACTAACTTGCCAGGATTATATGTTTTTATCTTGAGATCTCCCCTTCAAGTTTCACTGCCTCATCTAAGGAAAGTTCCTGTGACGGCTTATACACTTGTTGAAACTGCTGTGTTAGGTATTGAAGACCCTTGTACAATCTGTCTTCAGTATTTCCTATTAGTGTGTTGTCACTAAAATGCCAGAAATTCCAAATGTGTTCCCATCTATTTCTACTCACAAGTTTAAAAAAAATTGGAGTTTCTATCAAGGAATTGGTGCTCCAATAGTCCCTAATCATATCTTTTTTTACCTGTCCCATAAAAATTATGATTGATAAAAATTTCTTCATTTCCTATATACTTATGCCATTCCACTTTAGAGTCTCTAGAGATACCTTATGCTTTTCAGTATTTTGGTTTCGATATAGATTTGATTGCTCTACAAAAGGTGAAAGTAGTTGGTCATGATCATCGTAAAATAAGTTCACAGCATCAGGAACAGAGAGATTGTTCAAAATACAAGTGAGACCTCTCATTCCTTTAAAACTTTCAATTATCCTAAGAGGGTCTTCTTTTGAAATACCATCATTAGTATCCATTCCCACAGATGAAAATATGTTCATTTTGTTCACTGTCATTATCTGAAGCCGATGTCCCACGATCCAATTTTTGGTCCAAATCACTGTAAATCATGAAATTGGATCGTGTGACACCGATGAGTGCCGTTGCACACAAATTTCTTCCTATATTTTACATCCAATTCTATTAGATACAACGGAATAGGAACGTTTCTAATTTTTCCATCCAAAAATGAGAAACAACCAATGAACATCGGTCCTTCTGTATGACGTAGAAACATGGCTGCAGTGCGCTTTTCAGCTGTTTACTCTGCTTGTGGGAGGGTGTTGTGCGTGGGTGTTGTTTCACAGTTTTTATTTATTTTTTGAATTGAAATGAAGTCGTACTGGAGCCAGGAGGCCACGATTCGGTTGATCGAGGCCATAGAAGGCTACGAATTTATTTACAATACCAAAAGTGTGCATTACCACAACAGAAATAAAAGAAGAGATGCTCTGGAGAGCATACTGATGGCTCTCCAGCCCGTGAGGCCGAAAACCACAGGTAATTATTTTTATAATTATATATCTATTAGTATGAAATATTATTGTTTTAGCTTTCATTGCTTTACAAGTAAAGGATAGCCCAAGTAAATCCTAGTTAGTTATAAATTCTGCCCATCATAACCTTAACCTATATACTGTGCTGATCATATCCGGACAGTACGTGAAATACTAATTAATGAAGTATTTATACTTAGGCTAGAAATTATCGCAAGAAATAGGCCTATTAATGAACAAGAAAGATAATAATACAGTATTGATGTATTTACCAGATTTCAATGAAGCTATGTTTGGTCTTTGTGAAGGTCGGTCAATGTTTACATTTATGTTAACGAGTGGCTAACTTAAGATAATAGCCAGGAGTGGAATTAGGTAGGAAAGTACTGTATCAATTATTGGATATACCGGTATCATAATGCTTAATTAAGACGAGATTGATGTATGGTAGGCTTAGCAATTACCATCATTACATTACCCCTGATATCTGATATTGTTACTGCTATATGGTAGGTATCTAGTGATGTAGGCCTACTTTTGGCTAGCAAAATTAATTTGTCTATTTTTTTCTGTACAGAATCCTACTATAAATTAACAGATACAGTATCATCTCTTTGCATAAGATTTGTAAATCTAACCTCAAAAGTGCAACTTGCTCCATTCGTAGCGAATATTACATTCAGAAGACTTTATCATTTGAGGACTTTATTACGTTTTAAACAATGTCCTTGAATTGTTATAAAATGTTTAGTGTTAAATTACATCTAGATAGCATTAGCTTAGTATTTAAGCTTCTGGAATAGGTTTACAAGACAATAAAGTTGTAGAATGAGGTACGGTAGGCCATTTCATTGAGTGACTTTAGAAACACAATTGTGTGGGTTTACTTTACAAAAAAATTGTGGTTTAGCTTTATTAGGACTAAATAATTAAGCTCTAGCTTGAAGTAGTCAAGAAGGAATGACTTGATGTATCTGAAAATAATAAAATTATTTTATTTTCCAGTGGAAGACATAAAATCCAAATGGAATTGTTTGAGAACACAGTTCAGCAACGAACTGAGCAAGATACAGGGGAAGCCATCTGGAAGCAGTGGGGAAAGCGAACCCACACTGTGGTGTTTCCCAAATCTCCTGTTCTTGAGGGACCACGTCAGTTCCAGGAAAAGCACGAGCACTCCACTCATGATGGAAGTGGAAAGCATAGAGGGAGGGAGTGGTATAGGCCAATTTGATGTGGCATCTCTTGAGGTTAGTAATAATTAGGCAAGTTAATACTTTGCGACTCACCCTGTTCCCCTTTCCACTCGCCTGCCATGTTACCTAATATTTCACAATAAAAAAAATACCCTTGCACCTCCACATAATATTTCATAATTATAAAAACGACCCTTGCAACAAAATAAGCTATTTCGGATTGAGAGTAGGGGGTGGGGGACTCGGGTGAGTCGCAATGTATCATTTTCCCAATAATTATTTAGGCCTATCAGTGTTATTAGCGGTGTGTTAAAGGGAAGGTAAAATGAAAAAAGTTGTATATTATTATTATTAAATGCTCACACAACTTCACTTCACTTGGATATAAATAGGCCTACCTTAGAACTAGTTTTAGTGAAAACAAATATTTGTGGCACCCTGGCTTTTACTCCACTCTCCACTGCAAAACCATGGCGATGGCCTTTACTTCACCTGGCCTGCAATCTTTCCCCTCGTTGCTCAGGGCCGGCTGCAACCTTTCCCCTCTTTACTACATGTTATACTGCGCTATTAATTGTAATTAAAGTACAATCACCCTTTCACCAAAACAGCCCTTTTCACAGCCAACATAACATTTCACAATTATAATAAACAACTCTTGTACCAAAACGGATATTGTTCATGTATTAAAGCTCTCTACACTTACAGATGAATTTTCTCTCCACCGCTCAGCAATCACTTGTGGCGTAGTGATTAAGGCTGCTAGCTGCGATGCTAGTGGTCTTGGGTTCATACACTGGTTGATGCATAAAATTTACAATTAGGAATAGGTCCAAAATATGTAGGTAGGTAGAGAGGAGGTGAGAGAAAGGATGGAGGAGGAAAAGTAAGACACGAGAAGAAAGGAGAAATGAATTATTTAATTTTTTCCCCCATTTCACCTTCTGCCTACTAGATAATGTTGCAGCCTGACGTTCCTAGTTGTTAAAATTGTACCACTAGGCAGGTCCCGTTCGAGAGTAGGATTCGGGGCTAGGATGCCACAAGTATTTGTTTTTTTCCCCTAGTTTTAACCACCATCATGGTCATGCTCAGCTAAATACAACTGCTAAATACAACCCTTTCTCAGCGAGAACTAATATAAATGTTCCTAACCTAACACTACACACAACTGACTTAGAATTTACCTGTCCACTAGAGGCTTATCTGGATACAGCAGCTTTTTTACCCCTCCACACCTTTTGTAAAACATTGTTACATGGCTCATAATGAACCTTGGGCAATTCAGTATGCTAGTATCATTACACTAAGAAGTTTGATGCCTTTGTAATAATTTCTTATAAGTTAACCCCTACTAATACTGATTTTATTCATCCTGTATTTACCATCATAGCGAAAAGAGTAGTGCGAAAGTGATCTGTGTAGAAACTGCGAGACGACCTAACACCCTCCTTAGGAATAGCACCCCTAAGGAGCTTCCCTAGCTATCCCTGCACTGCAGGAGGCCTTGGCCCTTAATGGGATGTTACAGGCTAATTTTATTTATTTATTTATTTATTTATTTATTATCCCATACAAAATAATATACTGGCACAGCATGTTATATGTAATCCTTAGACTACTCTACCATCTGTTGAGTTCATTCAGTACATGCTCATGTTTGTAATGTAGGCGACAATATACACTTGGTCCAACAAGGTACAGCCCGACTGAGACTGCAGTCATCTAACTCAGGGCTGTCCAACTGCAAGTGCCCCAAGGGCCGCTTTAAAAAAATGCTGTTTTTAGGGCCGTATTATAAATACTTCACACGTTATTTTATTTGTATTTTATCGTTAATGTAAGAATTGTGCATATTTTGTATTTGTGGATAACTTATACATGTTGAGACCCACTCTGCGGTCTGAAAAAAGTGAGGTTGCGGGCCGCATGTGGTCAGCCTCATCTAACTAATTCTGAAGTTTAGCAAGACTGAGCTTTGTTGGCATTGAATGGGCAAGTTTACAGTTCCAGCAAATATGAAGGATTAGGTTAGGTTGAGTTGGCCGCTCCAAGTTATAATGATGTTTAAGGTGTAAAGATAGACTTACTACCTGAGATCAGATTGGCATCTTTTTTTCATTTTGCCACCTGACCGAACATCAGGTAACATCGCCATTTTAGTTGAGTGTTATCTCCTTCATGATTTTACTTATTTAAAATAGGCTACTTTTTTTTTTTTACGGTAGTTTTTTATTATTATTATTTACAATACAAGTTTACATGACCAAAGTTGCAGTCCATTCATGTCTGTGAACTGTGATACGCTTTGTGATGAGTTTTAACCATTAATTCAACACACGTGGATTTTGTACTGATCAGGGAACATCAACCAGGTCCAGCTGTTTAATAACCAAAGGGAGACGGTGTCTGCCCAGACGTCATAAGTCAGCACGCGCACGATATAATAATCTCTGTAGGCCTTCTGTCGTTGGACGTTCTTCTCCTGTCATATAAAACAAGTATCCCATTGCTAGCCACGTTTGCGCAAAGACATTTTGTTTCTTTGAGATTTGCAAATTTAGGATGGCACGACTTATGTCATTAATATTTTCTGAAGGTGCCAATTTGGACATCTGCGCATAGATCCACCTCCATACTGGTTTGGATGGCGGACAGCTAGTAAGCCGATGATGTAGGGTGTCCACGCGTCCGCACGATTTACAAAGTGGGGAGGACACGACATTGTGGCGGAATTTCTTGTCCTCTGTGGCAATTATGCCATTCAGTACAGCATATGCACTCGCTTTCCAGTCGGTCGAAATATGATTCGTAGAAAACGTTTCCCAAATAGTGGACCAGTCCATGTTCGGGTATTTGAGAACTATATTAGGAGGCTAAAAAAAGTTTACATATATGGATTCTACAGGTAATTATGTCTTTAAGGTCTTCCAATCTACTCTTATACCATTCAACGACCCTAAATAGTGTGCTCACTCGCTCGCCTGCTTCGTGAGTTCATCGGGTAAACTCGGCGATGTTCGTCTCTTGCAGTGTAAACTTTCATGACGAATACAAAATTAGGACAACCGTTTCTTTATTATATAGGGCCTAAGTGAAATGAACACAATGAAAAAATATTCTAATTTTATTTTTACTTACAATTTTCATAGCTCTGAACCACAAACATTTTTAATAAGCTGCCAGTATAAATGTAAGTGTTAATAAATATAATGCTTTAATAGTTATTATACTCTTAATTTTTAATTTTTAAATTAATTATCGTGGGTGAAGCCACAGGCACCTGCTAGTTTTGTGACATTGCAGTACTGAAAACAGAATAATAGTTGGTACTCAGATAATCATTTCTCTTTTCCCTTAATTGGGGCTCAGCAAAACCAGTATTCATGAGACAAGATGGCAGTTGATTTGGCTACCAAAGTTGTTCCATGTTCAATTGTCCTCATGTTTGACTTGGTTTCCAGACTTCACTATACCAGTCCTTAAAGGATTGATGTTATATAAAAGTGAGCTTGCACTACAGTAATTTTCAAATGGGAAGCGTTTTGCTCTTCTCCTTGCTTAGATACGCGGTCCAATCAGAGACGTCAAGACAGAAGGAAGACCCTTCCTGATAGCGGTACTACTTTAGCTCGTACACGTGATTGGCGGTGAAGGAAAACGCTTCCCATTTGAAAATTACTGTAAACTACCAGCCCTCTTTTTAAAATTGTTTTAGGCCTAGGAGGAGGGATTACTGAATGGTTAAAACAATGTAGTGTGAAACAGAAGGTGTAAATTTATAACATTAATTTATTTTCTAAATTTAGTTTTAAGAAAGTAGTTAGAGAAAATTATACAGGGAGGCCATTTTATGTGGAAACTTTTTAACAGCGTTGCCCCTGCTCACACTTTCCCTGCTGTTGTGCTTGCAACGGCGGGGACCCTGTTCCGTTACTACTGGCAAATCAATAACTCAACCAATTTATTATCAAAATAGGCCTACAGGTAGAGACTTATTACTCACTATTTATTTGAGATACTGTTGAAAATGACCCCCGTCAGCAGTAAGACATACCTCACATCGTTTAAACAAATTATTTGCCACTTTCTGTAAATCCGCTTCGGTAATACACTGCACTGCACATGTCATTTTGGTCTTAAGTTCTTCTAAGGTATGAGGATTATTTCGGTAAACTTTTCCCTTTAGGTATCCCCAAAGATAATAATCACAGTACGTTAGGTCGGCTGATCTAGGGGGCCATTACCTGTGCTAATTATCCTGTCATCAAAAACTTCACGTAAAGTTCCTATAGAATTATGAGCGGTATGCTCCTATATGGCAAACGACCAAGGCATGTTAAACGGCATACGAGAAATATTTTAAATAATTACAAGCAAAAAAACTTCAAGAATTGACTGAACAAATTGAGAAAACAAAACTTGAAATTGTTGCAGTCCAAGAAACAAGATGGAGTGGAACAGGATTTATTAAGAAAAACAAATGCACATTTTACTATGGAGGAACAAATTTTAAAACTGACTGGTACTGGCTTTTTAATACACCAAAGAATTATGAAACATATAATAGGATTTGAATCACAGAATGAAAGACTCTCTAAAATAAGGATCAAAGGCAAATTTAATAATATATAACTTTAATAAACGCCTATACTCCTACTGAAGATAAAGCAGACGAAATAAAGGAACAGTTTTATAATGATTTACACAATATGTAATTGATCATACGCCCAAAAGTGATACTATAGTCATTTTGGGTGATTTTAATGCAAAATTAGGCAAAGAAACAGCTTTCAGAAAAGTAACAGGTATGCATATGTTACGGAGAATTGTTATGTCAATTTGCCATGGAAAATAACATGATAATAATGAGTACCCAGTTCCAGCAAAAAAAAAAACATACATAAAGGAACATGGAAGGCACCTAACCACAATACAATGAACAAAATAGATCACATAGCCATCAATAGCAATAAAAAATAATAGAAGATGTAAAAATCAATGAGAGGGCCTAATATAGACTCAGATCATTACTTGGTTAAGATCATTATTAATCAAACACTACCAAGTGTAAAAAAGCAAGAAAAACGTACAAACCTTAAAATGGAATAAACAAAACACTCCTTTATTAAAAAAAACTCAGATAATTACCTGAAGAATATCAGATTAATAATGAATGGAACAACATTAAAAAAGCAGTGCAGAACAAACAATAAAATTTCAAGAGTAACCCCCTCGAAATGAATGGTGGGAATGCAAACAAATAATGGAAGAAAAGAATGAAGCAAGAAAGAAAGCAATACAGATGAAAACAAGAACAAGTCAGGAGATATACACAACACTAAGAAAAAAAGTAAAAAAACTGTGAACAAAAAAAAGAACTGGATAAATAACTTAATCTCACAAATTGAAGAAAGCTGTACTGTACTGTTCTTTACCAGGAGCTAGGTGGAGCAGTTTTAATTAGAACTTAAAAGTTACGTGTTTCCACCCTATGTTCCTGCCATGGAACTGCTCCTCCAGTGTTAAAGTACTCTTGAAATTCTCTCCTTACTTCAAGAGCTTCTTGAGAGGTTCTGTTGCCAGCTTGTGCAACAATTTCAGGCAATGGGCATTCCAGGTCTTCTTCCAGATTTTGAATTTGGTTTCCTCTCTGATTCATTTTGATGAAATTATGTAAAATACAACATGAAATTGTGATGAGTTCCACTTTTTCTACGCTTAAATTTATGGGGTTCAGTAGAACTCTGAACTTATTGCACATCTGACCAAACACATTTTCCACAACTCGTCTTGCTCTACTTAACCTATAATTGAAAATTGTTTGTTCATGGTTTAGCCCTCTATACCGATAAGGTTTCATGATGTTCAGTGATAGAGGGAAGGCATCATCTGCCACAACAACATATGGCACTGGCGTTACCCTTCCAGGCAAGGGCTTGGACTGCGGTATGTTAAGTCTCCCCGTCTGGAGTGCCCTACACAAATTACTTCTCTTAAAAACACCCCCATCGCTGACTCGGCCATTTCTTCCCACATCAATATACAGAAATTTATAGTCTGCATCTACAAGAGCCAGGAGGACTATACTGTTAGTGCCTTTATAATTTCTGTAGAATGATCCGGAAGTCCTTGGGGGCCTGAATGTTATATGTTTCCCATCCATACTTCCTATGCAATGGGGAAAGTTCCATTTCTGTTCGTAATCCCTTGAAACCTGCAACCAATCATCCTCTGTTTTTGGAACCTGTAAAATAATGCATTTTATTACTTGTTTGCAGGACACAGAACAGGAACAGGAACGGGAGCAGGAGGTGGAATTGGAGGTAATCCACAGAGAGGAACATGATGTGGGCACACCTTCAGGACCCAGCAAAAAAAAAAGAAAAGTGCTGAGCGGGAATGGTGGACTGGAGGAGTGCTTAATGAAGGCCACGTCCATCATGGACACATGCATGACCAAGAAAAGGGACGACGATGATGAAGATCATGTTTTTGCCATGTTTGTAAAAAGCCAACTAAAGGGTTTGGCTGATAGAAAAATAAAAAACTCTCTGAAGAGAAAGATAATGCTAAGCATCATTGATGCCAATGAAGCAAGCGATGCTTTGCTTTAATATTGTAAAATAAAGCTAGTTAGTTTCTATGTGTGTGTTCTCAGTTTACCTTAATTCCTAATTGGTTATGTGTTTTTGTTATAGTCCTAGAAGTTAGAAAGAAATGTGCATGGAACAAAATTGTGATTGCTGTAGCAAGCATAGCTATGTTCTTTGCAGGCTGCAGAGGTTTCTTTCTAACTTGTCGGACTATAGTCCCTGCTGGTGGTTTTGGTAAGTTATGGGAAAGTTGGAATTCTTCGATTCTTGAAATTTCTCGAGATACCAAGTAGGCTATCATATAAACAAGTATTCAAATAATTTAATGCTACAAGAAGTTATCAATCGAGTCAGTGCTTAGTAGTTCTGATACAGACTGGAGTTCTACATCTCGCATCGTGAGAAGTAATCGGATCTTGCATTCACCCAAAAACTTTTTTATTCAATTCTCTATATTACGGTACTCGATAACAGATTACTAGACTATTTTTGTTACTGCTGTGAAATGTTTATAAAGGAAAAATGCAATTCAGATTGTGAAGGCATGCTGTGTTGTAATATTTACTTCTTCACTGCCTGATGCTAATAACATTAATGTCAAAAACTTACCAAGAAGTAAAATGCAAGAATAGTATGGGGAGGAAAGGTAATATTATTTTATAACTTATGCTTTCATAAGGGGCACAACTAACAGATAGCCTATATCCTATGCAGAAGGGCAGGGTTTAGGAGCCAACAAAATTTTCATTCAGAAGAAAACGTCCGTTGTAACTGTACAATGCTTTTTAAATTTTCTGTTGTAATTTTTTTTTTTTTTCATTGAAGTGGATTTTAGTCTCAATAGCAAAATGAACAAGTGGATGTAAAAGGCGACTAGACTGACAGATGTATTCAGTTTTGCAGGACTTTCAGCTGATATATGTTATTTTAAACCAGATTGTCAAATTATGTCCACATAATTAGTGGAAATATATTAACGCATGCAGTAGGCTATAGATAAACCAGTATTTCCTAGTCTAAATAGGACAATAGTGGTTTCGTTTTACAATGTGTTGAATGTTTCTGAATATGTCGAGGAATAAACCTTATAGAAAAATGTAGGTTCCATAAGATTAAAGTAAAGGGTTCTTCAAGATGATGGTGGTATGTAAAGTCTTCATTGGAAATTATTTGGTTTATATTATAAGCTACTTAATGCTGAAAATTAATTTATTACATAGCCTATAGGCCAACTTCACAGCTCGTTTTGGGATACTTTCTTCCAACTACAACTTGATACATGATACCTACATTTCTATATTATGCAAGCTACAAAGCAACCCTGATTGCAAACTAGTGAAATTTGTTTACCTTGAGGAATTCCCCTTGAAGGCTTTCAATGAGCGCTTTTAGCACCTCGGGAATTATTTTGCTCAATGTGTTGTGAGCTATCCTTGTGGCAAAGCTCAGGCTTTTGAAAGTTTCCCCAGTTGCCAGGAAGCGCAGTGTCACTGCTAACCTGAACACAAACACAACAGTGATTGCAGATATAACTGAAAACATGATGGAAAAACTATGGGAAAAGTTTACAATATTGGTTGTAAAAAATCGTATCCAGTAGGCTTACAATCTAAACTTACCTCTTCATTGCGGGTATGCTTTGCCTCATATTAGTATCCTTGCGTGTAATTTTATGTTCCACCAAGGATAACAAATGCATGAACAGTTCTTCATTCATTCTCAGAAAAGAGAAATAATTTTCTGAGTCGAAAATGAGTTCGTTTTGAAGCATGCTGAGTACCCCTCTGCCTTGTCCCTCCTCTCTTCTTTCCAGCCATGGCCGGGTCCACCAACGTCTTGAATTCTTTTCTTTTCTACCCTTTTTGCTCGCTATAGCAACGCAAGCTAGGCCTACAGCTGCCACAGCGAAAATAAATTCTTCGCACATGTCCGCCATGTTTAATCAGCTGTAACCGCGTAAACGCGTCCTGATCGTCTTCTGTTTTGTGTAACCGCGTAAACGCGTCCTGATCGTCTTCTGTTTTGTGTGGAGCATTGGACCAATAATCGCTTTCGTGTGAACAGCAAGAAACAATTGTGTACAAAAACCATTTCATATAACTTTTTGGACCAAAAAACTGCATCGTGGGACATCGGCTTGACTCTGAATCACTAGAAATTTGTATCAGACGAGGACGTTTCTTTTTACGTGAAACATCACAATCAAAATTACTTTCACTATCACTTTCATTATCACTCAAAACTAATTCACTGTCACTACAGTGTTTTGCAGATGACAAACAGTTTGTCTTTCTCCTTGCTTAGATACGCGGTCCAATCAGAGACGGCGAGACGGAAGGAAGACTCTCACTGCTAGTGGCACTTCATAAGCTCGTACACGTGATTGGCGGTGAAGGAAAACGCTTCTCATTTGAAAAATACTGTAGGAACATCTGAATTATCATCAGCATACAGTGAATCCAAAATTTCATCTTCACGCAAAGGCCTATGATAATCATGATTTTTTCCCCCCTCTCAGACATACTGATACACTCAAAGACCAAGACAAAACTGCAGATAGAAAGTCAAGTCTGCACAGCTGTTTTTCCAAACTGTGTTAAAAAAAAATACACGTAAGAAAAAAGAGAAGCATGGCCAACTAGTAACTTTCTATTTTATGATAAACTAGCTTAAAAGGCCCGGCATCGCCTGGGTTTTGTATTTTGTAATATGAAATTAACTTATGGAGGTCTTTCAATGTTGAAACTCTAGGTTCTTATATAATATGTATGTAGAATTGGAAATGAGGAAGAACGACATATGACACTTAGACTATTCCCTCAGAAAACGCTAGATATAGCTTTTTATGGCTCATAGGGAATGTCGAATGTTGCATTCCATTGCTTTTACACACCATGCCTGGGAGGAGTGCAAATAAGAAGAAAAAGAAATTCCGGTTACATAACATTGTATTGATTGTCTTGACAGTAAATTGTATTTCTGACTGTATTACCATACAACGGTTTCGGGGCTGAAGTAAAAAAGAAATTCAATATCATTTTCATACTTTCGTTCCCAAAAACCTGGGACATAATATACTGCGTGCATAGGACTGAAAATGTTCCATCCCATTTTGTCTTCTTTTAGATGCTTAGGGCCTCTGATAAACATCCCTAGGTTTTTTTTTTTTTTGGTTGATGAATTTCATTTCCGTTTGTGGTATTTAATTTAAATGTCTTGAAAAGTTCCACCTTAAACCACAAAACATTAAATAACAGATATTGTTAACTGGATACACGGTATCTAATTAAATATTATATTCTTGTAAACTTTTATACATATAAACATACAAGTCAAATTGATACAAAATTAAAATAGCGACTGATGCCACGTTAGTCCATATAAGTTATTCTTAAAATTTAAAATAACAGTTTTTTTTTAATTCTAATTGATCCTAAAAATTATAATAATTTATATATTGTACAATTTTATCTATTTTACAAAATCTTATTTTTACTGTTACATATAAACATACAAGTCAAATAAAAATAAAAATAAAAATAGCGACTGATGTCGCGTTAGTCCATATATATTATTCGTAAAATTTAAAATATCAGTTTTCAAATATTCTAATTGATCCTAAAAAATTATAATAATTTATATCTTGTACAATTTATCTATTTCAAAAATCTTACCGATCGTTCTTTTACAGTAATCTAATATTAAAAATGTTTATCATACATATCACTGTACAATTATTTTTAAAGATGTATTGTCTTGTAATCAATTTTCTTATTCATGTAGTCTAATATCATGTATAATACTGCATATATTCTAAAGATATATTGTCTTCTAATCAACTTTCTTATTCACTTATTCTATTGTCTTCACTTAAGTTGATTTGTCTATTATTTATGTCCAGAATACCTTCTTAAAATATATATGTATGCATTAATGTATTGTTTATGCACTACTTTGAAGTTAACCTTTATGATATCTTCTTTTATTTGTGATAAACTGTACACAATTTATGTCCTGAATATCTTGTTAATTATAACCATGTGCATTAGTTTACTGTATATGTACTAGTTTGTAGTTAACCTTTTTGTTGTTATCTTCCTACAATATTCTTTTTAGAATCCGTGTATCTAGTACTTTAGCTGTTAGTGTTATTTGGATATGTGCATTTCGGCTTATTATGCCATCTTCAGTCCTTGGAATTGAGTGCGAAGAAGTCTTCACCACATGAGTATTAGCCTACTACATATACAGTAAACTAATGCACATGGTTATAATTAACAAGATATTCAGGACATAAATTGTGTACAGTTTATCACAAATAAAAGAAGATATCATCATAAAGGTTAACTTCAAAGTAGTGCATAAACAATACATTAATGCATACATATATATTTTAAGAAGGTATTCTGGACATAAATAATAGACAAATCAACTTAAGTGAAGACAAGAATAAGTGAATAAGAAAGTTGATTAGAAGACAATATATCTTTAGAATATATGCAGTATTATACATAATATTAGACTACATGAATAAGAAAATTGATTACAAGACAATACATCTTTAAAAATAATTGTACAGTGATATGTATGATAAACATTTTTAATATTAGATTACTGTAAAAGAATGATCGGTAAGATTTTTAAAATAGATAAATTGAACAAGATATAAATTATTATAATTTTTTAGGATCAATTAGAATATTTTAAAACTGATATTTTAAATTTTAAGAATAATTTATATGGACTAATGCGACATCAGTCGCTATTTTTATTTTAATTTTAATTTGACTTGTATGTTTATATGTAACAGTAAAAGTAAGATTTTGTAAAATAGATAAAATTGTACAATATATAAATTATTATAATTTTTAGGATCAATTAGAATTTAAAAAAAAACTGATATTTTAAATTTTAAGAATAACTTATATGGACTAACGCGGCATCAGTCGCTATTTTAATTTTGTATCAATTTGACTTGTATGCTTATATGTATAAAAGTTTACAAGAATATAATATTTAATTAGATACCGTGTATCCAGTTAACAATATCTGTTATTTAATGTTTTGTGGTTTAAGGTGGAACTTTTCAAGACACTTAAATCCCTAGGCTTATTTCTCAACTAATACAAAGCCTAGAGCTATGAGTGACGTATCAGTGGATAGGATTTGTTACAGACTTCCAATATATAGCATACTCATTGGAACACACTTAAGTTGTCCCTGCAATACGACCGCTTATTCTACATCAAAATGTGAAGTGAGAAAATGATATTTTTCATGTCGAGGGTAGAGAAAGTTATGTGACTGCTTTATTTTCATGGATTTTATTCTTCAAGAATTATTTTCACAAATGTATTACTTACATCGATAGTATCAGAATTTGTTAAAGCCCAGTATTATAATATTGTTTCCAAAGCCCTATGTGAAAACCGTAAACAATACTTTTGTTATGTAAACAATTGACAACAGAACTCTCTAACTGTGCCTCATTTCACATTTCCGACTTTTCCCGTGGATTTTCCAAAAATTTTCTTTCGTACAAACCTTGCCCTGACAATTACGAAAAACAAAAAAAAAATCAGCCAAAACAGTCGAGCCGTTCTCAAGTGATGCTCTGTCATACATTTTGGAAATTCATTTTATATAGATTACCATATTTTGAAACCTACGACTTAAACTATAAAAGTTAACGTATGACAAAGCAACCCCATCTGTAAAAACGAAGATTTCCATGACCCGTCGCCTGGTGCTGGCTGAGGAACTACGTAGATTTCCGTGGCTCATCATCAATGTGTTAAAGAATCAAAGATTTGGAAATCTGATGGTGACAAAGCGAAGGGGGTTGCTGAGAGCAGGGGTTTTGCTTCAACATGATAATGCCCGTCCTCATGCTGCTCGTGCAACCATGAAAACCATTGATGACATAGGCTTCAACTGCCTCCCACATCTGCCATACTTGACAGGTTTGGCACCATCAGATTTCCACATCTTTAGTGCACTAAAGGAGCTCCTTGGAGGGCAAAAGTTCAAGTCTGATGAAGACATCCAATCGGCGGTGCATGAGTGGCTACAGTGTTAACCAGAATAATTTTTCTCATGCAGTATTGAAGCACTTCCTATCTGATGGCATAAGCGCATTGAACTGGGAGGGGACTATGTAGAAAAATAATGTACAAGCAAACATTCTTCCTGCAGTAAAATAGTGGAAACAAATTAATTGTGGTGGTCATTTGATTCTCCCTCGTATATATATATATAGCCTACACTTGTTGCCATGACAGCTCCAATGCAACCCATAAATGAAATAAGAAGATGGAAGCTCCCAAGTCTTACTACAACATTGTTCGGCTCATTACTCCCATGGGTGTTCACAATGATGTCTTGTGCTTTCATGTAGGGAGGCTGATCAAACAGGACAAAGCACATTTTTTGTCAGTGGGCTTTGGTTTTGTTATATAATCACGTTCAATATCACCACCTTATACCCTCACAAAAATCAAACTTAGGATTAGGCCTACTTGAGAATAATAATAAGATATTTCAGTACTTAATCTATTTTATTAATTGTGTATCTGTATACGACGGTATATAAAAGCCATGTCAATAAGTTATAAAAATGAAATTTGTTATAATTGAAATTATATAGCTGTTTACCTTAAAAATCAAATTCACCAAAGTGATATGTATAAATGTAGTAGATTAAAACTTTGCCTTGTCAATGTTATTCTAAAAATTAGATATAGGCCTATTATAGTACACAGAATTAAAAATCATTAAGTTATATACACAAATATAAAAAAAAAAACTTCACCAAATGATATATAAAATATGGTATGTTACAACTTGGTTTGTCAATAATATTCTAAACTATTTTTGAGAAATAAAATCTATTGAGTTGCATATATATATTAAAATGTTGTCCTGAAAACATATGCACAGTATGCTGTGAAATATGTTATCTATTCACAGTTTTAGTCACTTCAGATGTAAAATATGTACTTAGGCTATGATGAATGCTATTTATATATTTCAGATGAGTCAGTTCACTATTAATTGTAACTAAACTACGATTACTGGAAAAAACACTGTAGCTGGAGTTCGGTACTCTTGGCTGAAGTTACACAGCTGAAATATCTTATTGTTCTCTTGAATCTTTGTCGTTTTTCTTTAATGGAAGATGCATTTCGGCCCAAGTTCCTAAATGAATGAGTGGAGTACTAACATTGAGGAAATTATGAGAAAACTAGATATTTGTGAGATTGAATGCATATAAATGTTACTAACCTTGAGCCATTCACTAACCCGACCCGCTGCTGAAAATCAACATACTGAGTGACTAATCTCACGAGCTTATGAATTTATTGCTATTGGGTATGTTCTGTAATTAATTCAAACAGAGGGTTATATTCAATCGGATCCTCGTTTATAATTTCATGTTTATGCTTGTATATCTCAAATGATTCTAGGGAATTCAGTCTGGGTCCTTTATTTTGTTTATGCATAATTTCAAGTGTTCTTTCCATAGTGTTCGATTGATGCTTTTCGTTCAAAAGGTGTTTAGCATATGCCGATCTTTGTTTATTAGTTCTGTAATCTAGAATATGTTCTTGAAATCTTTGTTTAAATTTTCAACCGGTTTGTCCGATGTAAACATTATCACAACTACCACATTTTAGTTTATATATACCGTTTCCACTAAATTCATCAGTCTTGTTATTAGTTACTTGGTGCAATTTATTTTTTAATTTATTGTTTGTTTTATATGCTATTTTAAAGTTGCTCTGTTTAAGCACTTTTGTTATCTGATGTACCTTATTATCAGTATAATTAAAGATAGCGTATTTTTTATTGTGGTTGTCTTCCTTTATTGGGGTCAATTGGCTGATTTTATTTTGCTTTTTATATATAGACCTCTTTTGTTTTTTCAAAAGATTTAAAATTGTCTTTTTGTTGTATCCATTATTATTTGCAATATTTATGATAGTGTTTAGTTCTTTATTGTAGTTCCGTTTACTCATTGGGACATTAAGCATCCTGTATATCATACTATTAAAGGCAGCCATCTTGACTATAAGGATGGTTTGACTTTATGTTTATTACTGCGTCAGTGTAAGTAGTTTTTCTGTAAATGTTGAAACTGAGCTTGTTATTACATCTTGTGATATTTAGATCAAGGTAGTTTATTGTTTTATGCTGTTCATTTTCAAGAGTGAAAATTAGCTGATTGTTAATTTCATTAAAATTTTTCACAATTTCATTTACTTTTGATTCATCAAATAACAAAAGAATATCATCTACTTATCTATAGTACATGGTTATATTATGTTTTTTTATTAGTTATGGCACTGCCTTCTATATCTTACAAGCCATGCTGCTTGAAATCTGACAACACAGGAGGTAGTCCTATCTGTGGTGGTCTGTGGGAAGCATTTGAATACGTTTTTAATACAGATATTTTTCTCTTTCACAAATACCGAGTTTATTTAGGCGAAATCAGTAGGTCTATTATATATTACATAGCATATACTTGTGATGTGCATAATACCGTAATGCACGGTGACTCCACATAGCCTATCTGAAGGAATTTGTAGTTTTCAGTGTCTCCTCATACGTTATGATGTCGCGTTTTTTCTTATTTTATTGGTAATAACCTCACTTATCCTGGTAGGCCTACGAGCTCTATTATTTGATCCACAACAGAGTCATATTTTATTAAGCTGCTACACTTCTCTGGGTCATTTTGTACCACCACTGAGTTAGTTGTCCCAGGTTTAATATAACCTAGAACACTGATATCTCTTTTCTTGTCACATGCACTTTGTGGAAGACTACGCTCATGACTGTCGCTGAAAAGAATAACTTTGCCTAATTCCTTGGGAACACTCAGATTTCCGTTATTTGCTGTCAAGTCATTCATTCGTTCATCCTCCGGTGGAGAACTGTGTTGATTCGCCAGCACTTTTGAGGTTAAGGTTTGAATCCCGTTCATTATCTTCACCAAACTGTAGGAAAACGCTGGTAGTAATATTGGGAGGATAGGAGATTGCATATATACGATTTGGCGTCTGCCACATTGAGATGAATTAGGCCTACTGTGAGCAGCTTGATAAAAGTTCTTACCAGTAGAAGTGACTCTATTTCTTTTCAATTCTTCTTTAATACCAGCCAATTCTTCCTTAAGGACACTAATATCATACCGTACCTCACTCTGGTATTCATTTGTAGCTGATGAACACGAAATTCTTCTGTGAAAAAATGTTCTCTGGTGTACTCAATTAGAGGTGACGGTGTATATAAATATCTCATTGTGTACACGGTTTTTACCTTCTCTATGCTCTCCAGTTGCTCTTCAGGTGTATCCAGATGTTCTCTAAACAATAGGCGATGACTGGGATTACTTTAAGCTGAAATATGCTTAATATTTCGATAATTCTGATGGAGTATATTGCTTTATTTACGACATGTTCATAGCCGATAGGACTACCGATGCGATGTTGCCAGATTTAACATCATGGCTTGTAAGAAATAAAGAAGGCAGTGGTTATGGCCATATTCTTCTTCAGTATTTTGTAAATATGTTTCTGCTAATATCCCTGAAAGAGGCGAGCCCATAGCTATTCCTTCTTTCTGTAGGTATATTTTTTCATTGAATTTGAAGTAGTTTTGTTGCAATATTGTAGTTGTCAATTTTATTATTTGCTCAATGAGTAGGGGATTTTCTTTATTTTTAAATAAATTATTTTCAATTATTTCAAGTGTTTCTTTAACGGGAATATAGGTGTATAAGTTTTTAATATCAAGTGATAGAAGAACATCTTTGCTTCTAGTTATTAAATGTTTAGTTTTTTCGATCAGATCTATAGAGTTTTTTAAAGTATATCTGTTATTTAAATTTAATTTTTGTTTAAGAATTTTAGCCAACTTTCTTGATATCTTGTATGTAGGTCGTCATCATCATCATCATATGGCACTACAGCCCATATCGAGCCCTGGCCTCCCCAATCTTTCTCCTCCAGACTTCTCTATCCACCGCTGCCGATTTCCAGTTTCTGATTCCTAGCAGCTGTTCAGCATCCTTTCTAACGGCATCCTCCCATCTATTTTTTGGTCGTCCTTGGGACCTCTTCCCATCAAATGAAGCCTTCATTATCTTTTTCGGTATCCTTTGTTCTGGCATTCTGTGCACATGCCCGGCCCATTGTAGCCTCTTAAGACGAATTACAATGTCTATTGGTGTTCCATACAGTTGTTTAAGTTCAGTATTATTTCTTATTCTCCACGTTCAGTTTTCATTGATGGGTCCGTATATTCTTCGTAGTACCTTTCTCTCAAAAATATTTATCATGTCTGCTCCCTTCTGGGAAAAGGTCCAAGCCTCACATCCGTACATTAGTACTGGTTGGATCATAGTTTTGTATAGGAGGATTTTAGTTTTCCTATGAACTACTCTGGACTTCATTACATTGATAAGGCTAAAATATGTTTGGTTTGCCATGCTGATTCTTTTTTGAATCCCTGTCATCTCATTATTGTCCTCTGTAATACAGGTTCCCAGGTAACGATCTTGTATGTAGGTGCTGTTGTAAAATTGACTACCGGTCTTATTGGATGTTTGTCCTTGTGTGTCTTTATTTGTCCCATCAGGATAGGTGCTTTAGGGTTCATGTTGAGATTATGCTTAATGTCCATTTCGCTTAAGATTAAATCTGATTCTTTCATGACCTTCTTAATTTGTTTTTGAAATTTTTCCGTGGGATCTTTATTTATTTCTTCTATATTGTTTTCTTTTATGAAATTAAGTGTTTTGTCTATATATTCTTCATTTTTAATTAAAACTATACTATTACCTTTATCTGCTTTTGTATGTTTTATGTTGTTGTCTTTTAACTTATTATTTAGTTCTGTTAATATACGCATGTTATGTCCATCATTGGGTGTTTTTGTTTGTTTGTCTGTGTATATTTCTTTGATTTTTGTTGCGATTTTATTTCTGATTTCCTCTTGTTGTGTTGATTGTAAGCTAGAAATAGCCGTTTCGGCATCTATAATATTATTCTCGATTTTTTCTATGTGTCGTGGTGTGAAGTTATGTTTGTATCCTAGTTGTAACAATTTGCTTTCTTCATCATTTATCTTCAAATTTGTTAAGTTTACTATCCTAGGGTAATATTTTGTGTCAGATTTCTGTTGTTCTTGCTTAGGTAGATTTTGTTTATGACTAATTTCTTTTTCTTTTCTTAGTTTTTCAATCTTATTATTAATAACTTTATATTTTGTTTCCATTTCGTTTTCCAATTTATTTACAATATCATTGTTTATATGTACCCATTCTTGATTGAATGTTTTTGCTGCCTCTAAGTGTAGTGCGTATAATTGCTCATTGAGATAATGTTTCTTTCTATATAAGAACTTTATTTCATTATTTAACCGAAGTTTCTTAGCTTGGTGAATTGTTTCCTTTGCTGTTGTGTTTTGTGTGTTAGAATGTATATTAATGTATTTTGGAGTGAGATTTTCATTTTTACTATACTATAATAGGCCTAGTACTATATAGGCTTAGGCTACTATATATATATACTATAATAGGCCTAGTATACTATATATATAGTATACTATACTATACTATATAGGTGTACTATAATAGGCCTAGATCTAATTTTTAGAATAACATTGACAAGCCAAAGTTTTAATCTACTACATTTATACATATCACTTTGGTGAATTTGATTATTAAGGTAAACAGCTATATAATTTCAATTATAACAAATTTCATTTTAATAACTTATTGGCATGGCTTTTATATACCGTCGTATACAGATACACAATTAATAAAATAGATTAAGTACTGAAATATCTTATTATTTTCTCAAGTAATCCTAAGTTTGATTTTTGTGAGGGTATAAGGTGGTGATATTGAACGTGATTATGTAACTTTACCCTCATAGGAACAATATGAAATTCATTAATTTTGGTTTTGTTGTTGGCCTCCACAAGAGCTATCAATATAGTGTTATAATCTGTTGGTGGAGCACGAATGAATGGTAGGAAAATTACTCTTGAACGTTGAAATGGGAGGCCTTCAGTAACTTGACCTCTTATTCTACAACAAAATGTGAAGTGAGGAAATAATATTCTCCATGTCCAGGGTAGTGAAAGTTATGTGATGCATCATACCCGATATTTTACTTGTCAAAGCCCAGTATAATGCAACTGAAAAAGATCTATGTGAACACTGCAAACGAGGTTGTCATGAGAACTGAATTACATTTGAAGAATTGAGTGTAATGTTTTCAGAAAGAAGGCCCCTAAGTTTCTTTCTACTGTCACAACAAGGATTTCAACCTTTAAACCATCTCTAGACAATGCAGATTATTTTGCAAAAAACAACGTAGTTTTTAGTCTATCAAGGACACACATATTAACATTGCCTTTTATATATAGAGAATTTGCTTACCTTTAATACTATTTGAATAAATGTGAGTGAGGTATCACTTTATAAAATATAAGTTTATAAAGAAAACATAAGAGATTATCACAAATTATTATTATTTTTGAAAATAAAATAAACTCAAGGTACACTGCTTATGAAAATAAGTGAAAAATTATATCATAGAAAAGGGTAAATACTTTCTTATGATTATTCCTAGATAAACATCTGGAATTTTAAGGTACCTGAATCATAAATAAGCATTAAAACTTCCAAAGCTAAGGATTTTTATAAATTCCCACTTTTTGTGAATATTTCCTGGCCAAGAAAATATTCCCGGAAATATTCCCATTTTATAAGTTCCTTCCCGCTGGGAATATTTCCAGCCCACATCACTACCTATGTGTGCAGTAAAATATTGTGCCCCAGATTTTTGGGGAAGAATATGTGAAAGTGATATTGATTTCTTTTGATTTTAACTCTAAATTGGTTGTATGACAACATAAAAGTGGGAAATAAAACACCCCATAAACACAGTAAAATGTTATGTTACCACAATTTCTGTTTCTTCTTATTTCAACCCCTACCAGGCATGGTGTGCAAAATCAATAGTTAGCAAAATTTTAAGTCCTATATGAGCGACAAAAGCAATATATAGGCCTATATATTTTTTTAATTTTTTTAAATTTTTTTATTAAGGGAATAGTTTGAATGTGATAAGTCGTTCTTCTTCACTTCAAATAGTATATCCCTTTATATAGCGACATACAGCTTGAAAATCAAAAGTCCTCCATAATTTAATTTTGAATTACACACATAATACAAAACACAGGTGACACCAGGCCTTTTAAGCTAGTTTAATATAATTGCTAATAATTGGTATTTAAATAAAATGCAAAAAACCAAAACCTTCAAGATTAACAATTTTTAATATTACAAAAACACAAATTTTAATATAATAAGTTTACAGTCTGTCACAAATTTAACAAAAGCAAACTTAATTCTAAAAGCTGTTTTTGTATTGTTTATGATTACCATTGTAATTTGTGACTAATTAATAGTCAGTTTGTTCAATGAACTCTTTTGTTAATGTTCTTTATTGACCTTCAAGAACCAGGGCATATTTTAATTATTAATTACCTCATTTCTGAAAACCCAGTAAAACATTGCAACACGTTTTGTAAACAATTAATTTCTGTTCATTTGTATGTTCTTTCATTAATTATATTTTAATACAGCAGTTTTGGAATTTTATTTAAAATAATCATGATTAAATTCAAGTATTATTTAATAATTATTTGTTACTTCATGTAAATAGGCATATTTGAGTTATCCTGCTCGTAAATAATAAATTTCCGGGAATTTATGAATTTTGGGAATATTTCCTCGAGTTTAAGTTCCTGGGAATTTTACATCACTAGTCCTCATGTGTTGCAGTTATTTTGTGGTGTATCTAGAAATTAGTGGCCAACTTCACTTGTGGTACATATCGACCAGTTGGGTCAGTTGTCAGCCAAATCGCTTGCCATTTGAAAAACACAGCAGAAAACATGCTGAAACATCAGATGGAGTGAAATGATAATCATCTTACTTGAAAGTTTTTGTTAATTATTATGAAACTTACCCTCTGAGGTGTATGGATGGGAGCCATTGTATCCAAGTCTGTCATTGGGAATTCTATTCCTTTTTGTTTCAAATCATGATACACTTGCACAACGCCAGATAATTCAGTCTGATGACGGAATGCATCAGCCCAACTTTGGATTAAGCTTAGAACTTTTTCTTGAACTGCTGTTGGTGGGTCATTCTTTGGACCTGAAAAAAAAAAGTCTGATGTAAAACTCACAAACTTCCTATGACCGAATAAAAGTTAGCCTCTTGGTATAATATATTATGTATGACATTCTCTTCATGTAAATTGGGTGTAAAAATGGATAAAATGTCGTTACCCCATCACATCGCATTGCCAAAGGATATATAACCCAAATAAAATCTGATTAATGCACTCGTTTAAATTTCTTTACTTTAAGCATGACCAATACATCTTTCTCACTTCACATTCTGATATAGATCAAGAGACCACATGGATGCAGAAAGTGGGAAGTCTGTCTGGTTTAATCTATAATAATTAGACTTCGGACTTTTAGGTCGCTAAAAATGCTGTTTTAAGTACCTAAAATAGGCTCTAAAAATTGGAAAATAGGTTCTAAAAATCGTAAAATAGTCTCTTATAAAATCGTTAAGTTGCCAATTTTCTGAAATATCTCAATTGCAATGCAGAATATTATATTCATTGAAGTCACCATTAATCAATAATATGATAAAACCCAGATATAGGCCTATGGTACACAGAATTATATAGACCTATTACTAGGGCCTGTATTACTACCATAACAGTGCAAACCTAATCCCTGTGCCCAGAAGCTACGCACGCTAGCATATTCAACCCCTTGTATCCCTCAGTAATTCAGAGAACTACTTTCTTTTATTTATTTATTTTTAACTGGATGTGAGAGTCGGGAGAAAAACGCTACATTTTCTTCGAAATTCCAAGGAATTTTTCTACTGAAGACGAAACATTCCTTACTATTTAACCACGTCACAAATGTGTCATATACCGTATTGCACATTGCGAGCTAAAAATTTTGTACAAACTGAAAATAAATGCTAGAATTTATAGCAAAAAATGACTTATTTTGAACTTTAGAGGAAAAACAAGCAAAAAGGCAATATTAGGCTCTAACATAAAAATAGGCTGTTTTAGGTCCTATAAAAATATCAGTTTTAGGCATAGTCACTTATGAAACATGCATATACAAGTTTTCGTCCATATATCACTTAAGGATTAAAATAGGTTTTTACCTAAAATCCGAGTCTAATAATAATAATAAGGTATTTGACCTGATTTGTCTCCTTCACGGCCTGGCAGGTACACGAGTCAGATTCACAGTTGATATCAAGTAGTCTTACGCACAAGTTTTGATCCATTATTAATTGTGGAGTACCAGCAGTTGTTAATGAGAATGGAACACAGTTTGTTTTATCTATATTTAATACTAACCTATTGCAGTCAAGCCAACTTTTAACTACTCTTAATCCCTTATTAGCCGATTTGTAAGTTGGAGCGGAAAATAGCAATACGGTATCATCGGCATAAGAGTAAAGATGGCCATGGAAATTATTTAAGTCCAAATGCAGCAACTCATTTATGTAAATAATGAAAAGAATTGGACCCAAAATTGTTCCTTGTGGCACACCAGTATCTACTTCTCTGACATCACTAATCTGATCCTTAATTTTGGTTATTTGCGTTCTATTATGTAAATAAGACCGAAATAAATTTAGTGCAGTGCCTCTTACTCCAATTTGCTCTAGTTTTTCTATAAGTATCTTGTGGTTTACAGTGTCAAAAGCCTTTTGCAAATCCAAAAAAAGACCTAGACTTTTATTTCCCGCATTTAATTCTTCGATAACTTTTCCTGTAACATTAATTATGGCAACGTCTGTGCTCAAGTTATTTCGAAAACCAAATTGACTTGAATTTAATATTTTATTTTTATTTAAGAAGTCCACCAGTCTATTTTTTATACATTTTTCTAATAACTTAGATAGGCTAGGGAGTAAGGATATAGGTCTATAGTTATTTAAACTATGTTTTTCTCCGGATTTGTATATAGGTAATACCATAGCTTTTTTAAGATCATCTGGGAAAGTTCCTTGTGATAAGCAAAGATTAAAAATATGTTCGAGGGGCTTTGATATATATTTAGAAATTATTTTCAAGGTGTTGTTTGTTATTCCGTCCGTACTAGGGGCAACATTATTTTTTAGTGAGATTATCATTTTATTGATTTCATCTTGGGTTACAGGGAGAAGAAACATTGATGAAAGCTGAGCAGATTGTGGTATAAATTTTTTACATTCAGGGATACTGTTTGGTGCTTACTTAATATTTGAGGTGATTCTTTTTCCTATTTTCCAAAAAAGGAATTAAATTCATTTGCAATTTGGTCACTTTGCTTAATATTTGTCCTTTTTCATTTATGATTTCTAAGATTGGAATTTTATTATTTGAATTAATATCAGTAGCTTCATTGACAGTGGACCAGAATTTTCTAGCATTATTTTTATGTATTTCAAATTTATTTTTGTAATAATTAACTTTCATGGCTCGTATAGCTTTTGTTAATATATTTATGTATCTCTTGTAGTACAATATTAGATTTTCGTCTGTAGGGTTTCTCCTAATATTATTTGCCAATTTGTCCCTTGTCTGAATAGACAAAATTATTCCTCTCGTGATCCACGGCTTGATTTTCTTTAATTTGGAAGGAACTTTTTTTATTGTCAGTATATGAGCATTTATTTACATAATTTTGCAGCAATTCATGTAATATTCGAAAGCTATTTTTATCCACGTTTCTTTTTCTAATTCATAGACTAATTTGTTATAATTTACATGCTTTTGCGTATATATATATATACGGGTATATATATCAGATTCACAAATTTGTTTGGAAGAACTCATATTTATGCTGGTAGGTGAATCATTAATTTGGAACAAGGCGAAAATTGCATAATGATCAGTTATTGAGCTTTTATAAATTCCGGGTTGAAAACTACCATTACATTCATCTTTGTAAAATATGTGTTCAAGACAAGAATTAGATGCAGGTCTAGTAATGGAATTTAGATACTTTTCGAAACCATATTCATATAAGATATTTGTATATCGACTTCCAAACAAGTCTATATTTTCTTCTAGCATCTGTAAATTAATGTCTCCAACAATGACATGTTTTTTGCATTCTTTAATATTGCGTAAGAATTGTTCTAGGCAATCGAGAAAGGTATTTTTGCAACAATTTGGAGATCTGCAAATTGCTGTTAACGTAAGTAGATTATTTTCGTATTTAATTTTGAGATGAATTGAATTGCATTCGTCAATGACCATTTTTTCTTCTACTGTCACATTTAAACTATTTTTGACATAAACAACTAAGCCATCGCATTTACTATGTTTATTAATTTTTGTATTTTTTTTTTTTATATTCAGGTAATTGATAGCCAGTGTCATGATTCAACCAGGACTCTGTTAAAATAATGATATCGAAATGCAATGAGAAACTTTGCAGTAATGTACAGAGTTTCAGGTAGTGTTTATTTAAGCTGTGTATACTTAAATGAATTAATTTAAAGTCATGCTGTTGGGATCGGATGAAACTATTACAGTAGTAAGGTCATTAAAGACAGCAGTTTTTACATTTTTTAAATTATAATTATTGCTTAATTGGTTTATGAAGTTGTCACTCATTGTTGGAGGTATTAATCACAGATTTAAGCGAAACAATAACATCTGTACAATAAGAGCTTTGTAATAGGATACATGGTAAGAATATATGATCAAGACATGAGTATGAAGCATGTCTAGTGACAGCATTTAAAAATTTCAAGTGGTTTTCTATAATGTGTATAATTATATTAATATCCCCAGCAATCACGTGATTATTTATATTCTTATTGTTAACTAAAAATCTTTCAAAATCTTCTAAAAATTCATTTCAACAGTTATTCAGTGATCTGTAGATAGCGGTTAGTGTGAAATCTGTGTCAAAATACTGAGAACTAAAATTTAAATAATTGCATTCTGTTATATCAATATCCAGTAGTGTGACATTAATATCACATTTAAAAAAGAGTATTATTCCATCACATTTGCTATACTTATTAATTTTTATAAATTTTTTATAGCCTTTAATTTCAAAACCTGCATTAAAATTTAACCAAGTCTCAGATAAAATTATGACGTCAAAAGGGAAAGAGAATCCTTGTAATAATGTGCATAGTTCTGAATTTTTTTTACTAACATTTGGAATGTTAAAACTTAATAATTTTAAATCTGGATGTGAGTTATTAACGAAATTGTTACTGCATATTTGTTCTTCATAATCATCAGTGGATTAATTATTTTTATCACTTTTTTCTATGTAATTTTGGAAATCAATATCCATAGTAAAGTGTAAGAACTGGATTAATCATGACTAGACCTACTTACAGCTTTTCAACGTCTGAGACTGATGTTATTCTTATGACTCCACTTCTTTCATCCCTACGAACAAGAATTTTTCCATCTTTTGTCCAGACAAACTGGTAACCCTTAGCTCTGGCGGCATCTCTAACTTCATTGAGAAGATTCCTTGTCACGGCGATCAGATGCTCCCCTGCAGTGAATCTTGCCGAAGGCGATCCTAGTTGATGGTTGATCTTACTCAACAGCAGTCCTGGCCCACTGCTGTTGCCATTAGCTGCTTGTTTAAATTTCTGCATCCATTCATCCCGGCTCCTCCTCCTCATAAATTTTATGATTGGTTTTGATTTCCCCGGTCAGGCGGGTAACCGATGTGCAATGCTGATGTCCTGTACGAGTTCCTTGGCATTAATCAACTCCGACACTTTATCTATTACTAGGTCAACATCTTCGTCTCTAGTTTCGAGAATACCAAACAGCACAACATTGTCTCTGTATGAGTACTGCTGGAGTTCATTGAGCTCAGATCGCAGCCGGGATGTTTTCACGTGTCAGGCACTCAAATTCATTCTTTGTAGCTCTCAGTTCTGCCTTTGTCTCTGCAAGTTCTCGACAAAAGTGTCGAATTTGCTGGAGATGAAGTTCATAGATTTTTTTAATATCTCCTACTTCCTTCTGGATGGTCTGTTTGAATGCCTCAAACATTTTCTTGATCTCATTTATAACAACCTCATTGTTTGGTTCGCACTCCACTTCCTTGGAGGGAGACTGTTTCTTGGATCAACCCATTCTACTGATTTATTACCACAAGCCTCCGTTACAACACAAACACGTCTGCATGGTCCCACGGTCTGAACTGAACTGAATTACATTTAATGTTGTAATTATGTTATAGTGAATTTTCGTTAACTAATATAATCCTAAAATATTATGGAAATGAATATTTTCATTTATTATATTACTTCACTTTAAGTTTCTTGTGTATACAAATTGTATTATAGTGATTATTATTGTAAACTTAAAAATTCATTATTCCAAATTACGAAAATAATTATCTTGTTTCTATTCTAGTATTGAATTTTGCAGATTGATGGGTTTGTTTCGTGCTCTATTATTTCCAGGATTTCATTCTTCCACTCGTTCAAAACGTGGGTTTGTTCCCAGTTTTCTTCATGTCTCTTATTTTTTATTCTGGTTTTCATCATTTGTACTTTTGTACTTGGATTTCCCTGAAATTGAAGCCAAATTTCAAATTTATATGTGTAACAACTACTTTCATTGCTGCTTCCTTTTTCAATCAAACTACTAGCAATTACTGGGATTTTGAAAAAAGAAGTATTATGTTTTAAAACTTCAGTGAGACCTGATAGAATTATTTATCCTCCTCTTTACACTGATGTGGCTGTGATTTAGATTTAAATGCCCTACTGTGAGAAGACCCTTGTTTGTTTTCTTAGCTTTGTTTATGCAGGTGGATGTTCTGCGCGGGTTGCCGGAGTATAAACTCTCTGCTCTGAGTTGGCACTATTTTGTCGTTGCAATTTTTTATGCATACGACTAATGAGTGACTTCACTTCTCAGCAAGAAGAAGCTCACACTTTATGCTTACTTTTATGCATATCAGCCATTATATTGTCTTGTATTTATCTTATCCATATAATGGCACATGTTACCAGCTGTTGTTGCTAGATGGCTCAGTCTGGCTAAGTTGAGTGTTCCAGCTGTCCATAGCTTCACTCACTACTCCCGCCTGGACGGATTACGGGAGAGTTTCCACTTAGCGTAGGTAAGCATAGGTAAGCTCTTCAGAAGTGGCATGGCATCTTTTCCATCCAGACCGTTTTTGGTAGCTCCATCATGATATTATTTTAACGTGTTTTGTCAGTTTTCATGCGTTTGTTTTGGTGAAAATGTAGTCCCAAGTTCTGCATCAAGTTTGCAACTGGTTTTTAGTTTGTTTCCTTCTAATTTCAGTCAGTATTATATAATTATAATACTCTCTGCTTGGTAGCCATTAGTCCATTATATTAAATTTGTAGTGCATTTTGAGTAGATCCTTGGTATTTTGGTGTAGTAAAGCATGTAGTTTCTGTCTTCTTTGGTTTGTATTACTTCTTCAAGGGATTTTTAGTTTATTTTAGTTGTGGGTGGTTTCTTCTGATAGTGTGTGTTGTAGGCATCAACAAGCTGTAATGGCAGTTTCCTTTCTTTCTCTCCTTCCCCAACTTGCCTGCTCTCAAACCTGATGGTTTGTTTCTTTAAATTCATTTATATTCTAGTCTGTGTTCAATTTTGTTTAGTCTTTGCCAGATTTTAAAGGCATTTTAATCGGCAGTAATGTTTCCCGCCTTTTCTAAATTTTCCACCTTTTGAAAATATTTTGTAGGCCTACATGTTCACTTTGTTTGGCATGTTTGGCATGCTTGTTTGGCGGTTAAGAATTCTTGTGTAATTAAAGCCATCATCACTTGTTTTATTTTTGTAAATTTTGAAAGTAAATGTAAAGTCCTTTTCTATTTAAAAACTATATTTATGAATATGCCTCCTTTTGTGTTGTAAAAATATGAAATACTAATATTTAATTGTAAATTCATATTTCTAAAGTTGTGTTAAGCACACTCTATTATTTTATTTTCAAGGAAATGTTTAGATGAAATAGATATGTAAATTATTATTGCTTTTCTTCTTCAGGCAAAGCTTTTTGCAATTACTATCTTCATGTATACTTTTGTTGTAAATTATACCCGTTTGTTATTGTAGTTGGAAACCACAAACTTTTACTTAGTATTTTTTACCTATGGCCCTTTTACAGGGAATAGTTTAGCTTCCCTGGGTTTGGTTACCTCAGCATCCTTCCACACTTATATCCTTAGGTATGGGGTTGCAGAAGGTGGTATAGACTGTATACAATGTACACTAGCAGCAGTCTTACTAAGTTGTAGCATTGTGAATGCATCAATCATTCCTGTTTCGGAATCTCAATGTGTTATTTTTTTTTACACATAATGAGTGTATTTATGTGCAGAGAACAGAGATACAATGGACTACATATTACGAACAATATACAACGTACTACTGGAGTTATGGTATAGATTGCATATAACATACTCTGGCAGCAGTGTTGCTAAGCTGTAGCATTGTGAGAGCAGCGATCATTCCTAATTTGGAACCTCAGTGAATTGTTACTACGAGGGCTATCCAGAAAGTAACAGACGCTTTGAAATAAAAAATAAACAAAGTGAAAAAACAGATTTTATTACATACATTTTGAAGGTAGATTCTTAGCCTATTTTTCTACATAATCGCCATTCAAATTAAGGCATTTATCATACCGTGGCACAAGCTTTTCGATACCCTCTCTGTAGAAATCCACCGCCTGCGATTTCAACCACCAAGATTATAGACTACAATTTCATGAACTAAACTCCGTGAAATTTGGGGGAAATGTTCAGAGAGTTCCAAAATCGTGAAATGATAATTTTCACGGATTTTGTCGATTTTCACCACTAGTTCATCAGTCACAACACTAGGCCTAACACTGCAGTCCCCATCGTGAACATTGGTTCGGCCATTTCTTAAAATCAATGCACCAATGCCTTACTCGGCTTTCACTCATTATTCCTTTGCCAAACACATCACAAATCTGGCGATAAATTTCAATTCGTTTGTGATTTTGCCAACCAAAACCTTATCACAGATGGCACTTCACAACTGGCGGGATTTTCAATTGCAGAGCTCAAGGTAACACTCCACTGCAGACAAGGTACGAAAGGCATAATGCTCAAGCTAACAAAGCTGGATGTATACTGAGTGTAGTAACGCGCTGATGCTAAAATGGTGGCGCTAGCCCCAACCACTGTTGGGCCAGGCCAAAACGTCTGTTACTTTTTGGACAACCTTCGTATTTACACATAGTGAGTTTATTTACATGCAGAGCTCAGTGTTGTGGTCATTATGGATTGCATACAACATACTCTTGCAGTGGTGGTATAGACTGCATACAATTCACATTAGCAGGAATGTTGCTAAGTTGTAACATTGTGAGCACATCAATCATTCCTGTTTCGGAAGCTCAGTATTGTGTTATTATTTAGACATACCAAGTTTATTTACATGCAGAGCTCAGAGCTGTGTCATTATTTTCATTTAATGGTAAAATAAAGCCAGAAAACTATCGTGGAATTACATTACTCAACAGTACATTGAAAGTTTTTACTAAGATAATAAGTAATAAATTAAACACAATAATACACATTAAAGAAGAACAACAAGGATTCAGGAAAAACTGATCTACGCTGGATGCAATATATATAATTAGACAAATTGTAGAAAAATCATGGGAATTTAATAAACCAGTATTTTTATGTTTCGTGGATTTAACAAAAGCCTTCGATAGAGTAAAATTGCAAGATGTTGTACAAATATTCCAAGAAAAAGAAGTGCCCATAAAAATGATCAAACCAATTATAGAATATAACACAGGCTGTAAAACAATAATTAAAGTAAAAGAACAAACAGCAGAAATAACAATTTCCCAAGGTATTAGACAGGGTGACTCTTTAAGCCCATTCCTATTCAATCTTATAATGGACAAAATAATCAAGAACTTGCCAAAACATTGGGGTTATAAAATGGGAAACACAAGATTTCATATAATATGCTATGCAGATGATGCTGTACTCATACCTGAAACCGAAGATGGATTGCAAAGGCTATTACATCATTTCAATACAACAGCAAAAAAATACAATATGGAAATAAATACACAAAAAACTAAATGCCTAACAGTATCGAGAGAACCATTAAGATGCAAGTCAGAAGTGGAAACAAAAATAATTGAACAAGTTTCAAAATTTAACTACCTAGGAACTCTGATAAAAAACACTAGAAATCTATTTCATGAAGCAAAGAAACAAGCCGACAGAGTAATGCAGATATCAGGCTGTATGAAAGACATAATTAGGAGAAATAAGTACATGGCGATAGACAGTAAAGTGCGCATTTATAAAACAATATTAAGACCAATCTTAACATATGCAGCAGAAATGAGAGCAGACACAAACAAAACTAAACAGATATTAAAGGAAAAGTAAACTAAAAATTCAGTATCATTTTCTTCATACGGATTGAAAGAAAATGTTTTTAAGAAATGATATTCACTGTTAGAAATGTTTTACACCTTCACATTTATTCACAAAACGAATATATTTATTGTAAAGCGATGGGCGCTTGACGTCACGCTTGACGAAGGCTTGGCTCAGTCTCGCCCGGTGAAAGACATTTCACAGTATTCTGTCTACTGTTACAGTTTTTAAGTGAGTATCTGTTCAAACAATGGTTTATTGTTGTGTTGTGGGGTGTACAAACTCATCGTCGAAGAGTGATAACACACTTAAAATATCTTTTCATCGATTTCCCAACAGAGATAAGTCATCCGAACGTAAATAAGCAATGGCTGATAAAAATAAAAAGAGAAAAATTTGTTCCTACTAAATACAGTACGGTTTGTTTACAACATTTTGAAGAAAATGATACCGAGCTTTCGGTACAGTTACGAAAACAGTTATCTGGAGAAACCCCGCAATCTGTTTAAAAAAGAAGTGCTGTGCCATCACTTCTTTTGCGTGGGAAATCTGAAACACCGCCAATGAAGTAAAGAAAATCGTCGTACTCGAGGAAGAAGGAAATGAGAGAGTTATTGCAAGATTTGAACAGTAATCCTTCAGTATCCGGGAATGGACAAATCATGAATGTGGAATCTAGTATTTATGACGAAAATTCAGTTTCTAACAGCGTAGGCGTTCAGTGTTAACTAGGAAATGATACTTAGCCTATGTCAATGTTTGCACAGATTCATTGAATGTTTCTTCTAGAAATTGTGATTTGGATTAGATAGCTCTTTTAGCATTTCAGAAATTTCTACTACCGCAAAAGATGATTCTGAATCTGAATGTGACTCTGTTCGTATCTTGAAAAAATATTTTGTTTTTGAACTGTATTAGATCTAAGTATTAACTGATAACGCCTGGCAACTAGTGTATCTTTAGTTATAATAACGCTATCGAATGAGCAATGTCGTGTTATACAGTCTACAACCCCCTTCTGTTCACAAATTACTTCACAGTCCCAACAACACACACTTTCGTGGCCCGTTTTCATATGTATACACAGCCCACATTTACACCATTCCGTATTTTCTTTTCTTCCTTGCAATTCTTTAAATAATTCCTTGTCATTTTCTTTTCGTGTGATATTAATTTGTGAATACCGAGATTTGTCCTTAGAAGGTAACATTGCAGGCATCTCTGTCAACAACAAACACAAATGAGACTTGGTGGTGTATTAGAAACACACGCTCGAGCATTACAGCAGCTGTTGTCCTGCTAGCGAGTTAGTCAGGTGTGACGTCACAGCAGCTTTTCACTTCACCCGTACAAGGCGTAATATTGGGCACCTGAAGTTCACGAGATCACCATTCGTTTCGTAATTCAAAGCTCCGTGCGATGAGATTAAAATAAGAAAATGGTATTTTTTTAGTTTACCCTTCCTTTAAGCGCATGTGAAATGAAGGTGCTAAGAACAATTCAGGGGAAAACTTTATTAGATAAGATACACAATACAGAAATTAGGGACAAATGCTAAATTCAGGACATAACTAAATTTTCCAATGACAGAAGAAAATTTTGGAAAGAACACGTTCATAGAATGGAAAACAATCGCCTAGCAAAAAAGGCTCAAGAAAGCAGACAAGACAGAAAAAGATTAAGAGGAAGATCTGCTACGAGATGGAAAGACAGTACACATGACTCATCTGAAGAATAAAGGGGAAATAAACAGGATGCCATCCTACATCACAAGAAGAAGAATAAGAATAAGAATAAGAAGAAGAAGAAGAAGAAGAAGAAGGTAAAATTCACTTAATAGTTAAATTTCTTAATGATAAAATAAAAAATTTTCCCAGCCCGTGTGACAGGTTTAGTTACCTAATTTTGTTAACATAGCTGCAAATGTTAGGCACACAATGTCAACCAGTTTCCCTTCTATAGGGAAGGCTCGCAGAATACTGTCATCAATCTTCTTATGCACAAAGACTGACTAAAGCAAGTTATTAATGAACTTAAAAATTCCTATCCAAGTGGCTACAACTCCATAACAGACATTACTGCTACAAAAACTTTATTACAATGATCCACTCACAGACTCTTCACTCCTCACTGGAATTTTTTCTCAGGTATTTAGAATAGAAGTCCACCCAAGAGTATAAGAAAGGTGACAGGAGAAACATTGAAAATTATCGACCTATCTCACTTTTCATTAAAAAAATCTTAGAATAAGTAATGCACGTTAGGCTCATATCATATGTTGAAAAAAACAATATGGTATCCAAAGAACCGTTCAGATGTTTTTTCATGACAGGACTAGAAGACAATGTTGTTTTAATTATTAAACACGTAGCAACATAATGCACATATTGGAAATCTTACAGCCTGCACTACCATCATATTGTGAGTTGTTTGCTTCTGTAGACAAAGAGCATCACATGCTGGATGCACGTAAGGGGAAAGCAGCAACTCAATTGCACGCCAAGGATAGCATCACCCTGCCATGACAGTTCCGTGTGAGCTACAGCAATAGTGAGACACAGGCAGACGGTAATATTACTTTTTTTTTTTTTTTTTGGGGGACGATATGGCAACAGTTATTTCAACAAGCGTTAAATCAAAAGCAGCCATTGCAGCAACACAATAAGCCATGTCCCAACATCAGCAGCAACATCAACAAAAACAACAATATCAGCAGCAAAACAAACAGCAGCAACATCAACGAAAGCAAATAACATCAGCAGCAACAGAAATACCAATAGTAGCAACAGCAACTTAAGCAACAATGGCAGCACCAATGGATGCTTGCAACTAAATCTGGGTGACATGTTTGCTTCTGCCTCTGAAGACCTCATTCCGAAGCGGAATGATGTGGCAATATAATGCACACATTGAAGTCACACAGATTGCACTACCACCATATTGCATGTTGTTTGCTTCTGCCACCGTAAAGAAAGCAGCATGCACTGGATGCATGTGGAGGAGAAAGCAGTTAGCTCAATCACACACCAAGGATAGCATCACTCCGCCATTACAGTCCGGTGTAAGCTAAAGCAATAGTGAGACACAGGCAGGCAGCAACACTACAACATCAATGTATTTTTTTGCCTTTCATACTATATAAGTTAGTTCAATAAATGATATTGGCTTAATTACATACATGTGAGTTATCTCTCAACACACACCTAACCACTTAATCTACATACATCTTTATCTACATAGTAAAATGCCCTGAAGATGATAAAACAAGTATCAAATGGCCTAGGCACAAAACAGAGACATTGTTGAGCTGATAGTATCAATTATCCATTTTACTTTACTTTGTTGCTGCAAGCTGATTATTCTGCGATCTTGTTAAGTAACCCCTACACTCTGTAGTACATTCACAAAAAATGTCATACTCACAGTTTCAAAATGGTTTGAGACTACATATATGGGTCATTCTCCAAAAAAAAGCAGATTTCAATGTTAGAGTTTTTTTTTAAATTATTTTTTATTTTGGACCATGAAATTTTTTTTATGTAATATTTCTTTCTGCAGAGTACTACTGAGGTACTTGCCCTACTTACCGAGTGGTATTTTGCATTAAATTAACAAGGTTAGAAAATGGTGCATTCATGGAAGTGAGAAAATAGTAAGAAATAGTAATTATATAGAAGTTATGTGAGAATTAGATTTAATTTACTGTATTAAATGTTATCATGAAAAAGAACAATATTTATTACCATACAAATGGATTGACACATAACTTTTTACTTATTTTGATCTATGTTAAAATAGATTATCACCTTAAAATCAAAACTTTAAATCAGAGCATGATAGGCTATATTGTCATAAACTATTAGGCTATACCAGTATCTTCTTTAAACAAAAATAATAAATGCAGACAGTTAAATATGTCATCAATTACAACATTAATTACACCTCCATGGATAGGACTCGAGAGTAACAGTAACGGAGGTGAGGGTAACGGAGGTGAGAATTTTCTCTATTTGTCAAACAGCTTGGGAACATTTGAGGTTAGAAAATCTCAGTTCTAGAGTCTAACTTTGCATTCCTTATTATTATAATTTATAGCAAAAGTAAATATAAAAACATACAACTTTACCGTTGGGTGTAGGTAAAAGAGGTGAGGAAGTCCAATTACCAACTCTGCATTTAGCCCTTTTACACAAACAAAACAACACTTAAAAGCACACTGTCAGCTTGGCTTTATATAAATCAGGGATGGCCAACTGGCGGCCCGCGGGCCGCTTGCGGCCCGCGGTTATGTTTTATGCGGCCCCCGAACAACTTTTTAAAAGTATTACGGTAGATATTTTTTAACAGAAATATAAAATACAAAATTTCCTACAAGAGTCCAGGTTAAGTTCAAATTGTATATAATTACGACCTGATAATAAATTTTTTAACAACTAGCAAAATAAAGGTTTAATTACTTTAAGAGAATCAGTAGGAAGTATACTTTGAGTAGGCCTATAAGGCAAACACGCCAGTTTGATGTCGCACGGTGTGGCAACTACGCTTTCCGAAAAGACTGACTGCACGGTTTGGCAACTGCGCGTTCGGAACCAAACAAAACACTCAGTGACTCTGAGATACTAAGACTGTGCGCACGCGAGGCTAGCTACTGTCAAACTGCTGGTGCTTCATCACTGTGTTTAGTTTTAACTTACAAACCTAATTACGTTATTTCACGATGGGTAAGAAAAGAAAAGTTTCAGAAGAAAACAGAGTGTTTCAAGACAAGTGGGAAACCGAGTATCTATTTGTAAATAACAAGGACAATAAACCCCAGTGTTTAGTGTGTTTGCTTGTACTGTCTGTCCATAAAGAATATAACCTCAATCGGCACTACACTCAGCACCATGCAGCTAAGTACAAAGATTACACTGGACAAGCTAGGCTTACTATTGTATCTGACTTGAAGAAAAAGGTTAGTGCTCAAAAAAACCTATTTAATAAATCCACAACTTTGCAAAAAAATGCACTCTTAGCTTCTTATATTGTAAGTGCAGAGATAGCTAAAGCCAAAAAACCCTTCACTGATGGTGAGTTTGTAAAGAAATGCTGTATAGAAGTGGCTCAAGCTTTTGGTGAAGAAAAATTTAGTAATGAGTTTAAAAACGTCTCACTTTCAAAACAGACTGTCACTAGAAGAATTGAAGAAATAAGTAAACATGTTTCCAGTGTAATAAGTAATATTGTTTCTGAGTCTTCCTACTTTTCTCTAGCCTTGGATGAGTCCACTGATTTAACAGACACTGCTCAACTGTTAATTTTCATCAGAACAGTAGACAATAATTTCATGATAAATGAAGAATTACTGGCTCTAGAGTCACTGCATGGTCATACTAAAGGTCAACACATTTTTGATGCACTTATGAAAGCCCTCAACAGCTGTGAAGGAACAAAAAAGTTGTCAGCAATTGTAACAGATGGGGCCAAAGCTATGGTTGGCTCTCAACTAGGCCTAGTGGGCTTGTTAAGAAAGGCTGGTATCAGCTGTCCATCATTTCACTGTATTATACACCAGGAAGCTCTTTGTGGGAAAATGCTGGAAATGGAAGACACAATGAAAACAGTTATGAAATGTGTCAACATGATCAAAGGAGGAAATAGGTCATTGACTCATAGAAAGTTCATGGCTTTTCTAACAGAACTCGAAGCAGAGTATGGAGACTTGACACTCTTCACAGAAGTACGCTGGCTAAGTAAAGGGAACTGCTTAAAACGATTCTTCGCTTTAAGAAAAGAGGTAGCTGAGTCTCTCAATGCACATATAAATACGCCTATCTCCAAAGAAGTTCAAGAAAAACTACTAGATTCTAAGTTTTTATGCAATATGGCTTTCTTAACCGACATAAGTCACCACATGAATGAACTTAACTTGAAATTGCAAGGTCGAAATCAAACAGTACCTCAGTTAGTTGGACACTTAGATGGATTTGTAAATAAACTTAAGGTTTTCATATCAAGCCTAGAAAAAGCTAATCTAGTACATTTCCCATCGTGCAAAGAAATTATGGAAGAAATTCCAACCAGTGATTTCAGTTTTTGCATACCGAAATTGAATATGCTTTTGGAGTCATTCAATGAACGATTTTTGGATTTTAATGAACTGCGACCACATCTCTTCTTATTCAACAATCCCATGACATGTGACATTTCCCAGCAAGATGACGACCTACAGTTGGAGCTCTGTGATTTGCAAAGTGACCAAGTTTTCCAGAAAAGACCAGAAACTGGTGTCGAATTCTGGAGTAGGCTGCCTGAGGACAAATATCCCAAACTACGTGATTTTGGTAAAAAAATTGTTTCAATGTTTGGAAGCACCTACATTTGTGAGAGCACTTTTTCCTCGATGAAATTTATAAAATCAACTCACCGTAACAGACTTACAGACAACCATCTTCAAGATTTGCTTAAAGTGGCCACCACCTCGACAAGAATTGATTTTGACAAACTTGTGAACGATTGTGCCCGCCCTCAGTGTTCTCACTAGTGGTTTTTTTTTTCAGTAAAATTGTTGATTTTGTTCTGCTCAACTCTTGTATGATTAGTAGTATATATTATTTCAACATTAAAGTATGTTCAATATCCATAGCATTTGTTTATACATTAATTTATATAGCCTAAATTTCCCTTTAAGTTCTTGTGCGGCCCCTGCTTTTAGCGAAAGTATGGAAGTGGCCCTTTGGGCAAAAGAAGTTGGCCATCCCTGATATAAATGATAAGAAAACTGCCAAAAGTTGGAGTCCAAGGAAAACAGAAAGACTGCAGTGCTATCTCTGTGGAAATAATTGAACTTTTGGGCCATATTGTTTCACGGAGGTGAGGTCTCACTTTGGGACAGGCATGTTTAGTGCAAAAAATTGTCTTTACAAAATGATATATTTTCTTTTCAGTTATTGATGACTCATTTTTTGAGCTGTTTGTTCTTGTTATAACACTAAAATGGAATAAAAATTAAAGCCTGTTGAATTATGAAAGAATGAAAATGACAAGTCAGGCATTGGGACATGACACGGAGGTGAGATCTCACATACTGTGCCCTAAAATGCAGAAAATTGTAACTTTTGTTTAAAAAGTGGAATATGGGATTAATAGACCTTATTTCAATCTAACTTATCATAATAATAACATAATCCATAAATACTTATTTTACACCAGAAAATCAACTGCGACATGAATCTGCCCTTTTCTGGAGAATAACCTATATTGAACATTTTACACTAACCTGAAAATAGAATATTAGAAAATAGCTTAAAATTTACAGGCCTATATAAACAGTGGATCATCTAAATACCGGTACAACATCAATGCCATTTCCAACTATTGCACAATCACTGACTTAAGAAAAAAAAATGTCCCAGAGTTACCAACATTTCATCTGTCACCACACTTTAGATCAGGGCCAAAATTTCAAGTCTGAAGGTAGAAGCCAAACCAAGAATTTTAGTTGCCATTTTTGTTACTGGTAGCCTACATAAGATATAGCATTACAGCTTTTGGGAACTATTAAGAACAACCAGTGCTTTTTTTGTGATGGTACGCAACGGTATGCAGTACCGGCACCTTTTAAAAAAAATAAAATTTGGATATTACTCAGAATATTTCTATCACGATTCCCATAAAGTTATGTTTTATTTAAAATCAAGCTTGTTTGTTGGTTTTGTTAGATTTCTACATATATAATATCCTACATACAAGCCCATTATAGTTTCTGTAAATTGCCGTGGCTACTGAACTGCAAGAGAGTTGGGGTTGGTTTTTCCAGCCCTCAGCAAACTGCTCCTGTGGCCAAGGCCATTCTAACAGTACAAGTATTGCACCAAGTGCAGTTAATGCTAATGTAGTAACAAACAAGTAGTAAATAGCTAACCACCATAGTTAATCAGGGGTTAGTGCGTGTTTAAATTTAACTGCATTCGTTGCTTACATATAATTTGAAAAGAAAACCCTTGGTTTGTGTTGCAGAGGCAAGTGAATCCACAATAATTGTTTAGTACGGTTGTAGGAACAAGTAGAGAAGTGAAATGAGTAAAATAGCCTAATTAATTATTTTGTACCGGTGCGTAATAAAAGAAAGCATGACGATGTTTTTGAAGTATCTCATAAACCTGCCATCAGTGAATAAACTAAATCTGAAGAGTACGTTGCAAGTACCGGTCATTTTACTACAATTCAAGGAAGAAACATTTCTGGCCATGATAGGCCCGATTATTGAACACTAACTCAGAAAAATGTCTTCTGGGAGAAGTGTGGGAGCTCCCGTGAGATTCAGTTAAAAAGTTTCTATGAGTACCGCCACCTTTTTAGTTAGAAAAAAAGCACTGAGAACAACAATTATTAAGAAAACATAAAATATTAGTGCATATAAAAAATTAAATAAACAAACTGCAACTGAACTTATGGTCTACAATTTCCGGGATGTTATGCCGTGGTCTTAGGTTTTTACGACCTAAAAACCTCGTAAAAACCTAAGACCACGGCATAACAGCCCGGAAATTGTAGACCATAATGACTCAGACTGTGAAAGCTTACGTATGTGCAACTGAACTACCTACCGTACCCCCATATAAAAAAAATAAAACTTAGTAACTTGTATTTTTGCAACATGCTAACTAATTTATAACACATTATTAAAACAAATTAAATATTTTGGAAGTATTTTGATTGATTTTTGTACAATTTTAGAATTTGGTCAGTGAGTTCACTAAATACATCCCTGACTTACTTTCAAACAATAGTTAAACAAAAACAATTTTTGTTTCCCTAGAGGAGCTACAGTAACGAATGGCTAACACACAAGGAACCAAAACCAATTCGAGTCGCATGGCAAATTCAAACTATATTGTAACTTCCGTATATTTTCAAATGCTTCCGAATAAATATGAATATTCAGTCACCTTGAGAATCTTGACAGTCTGTGGAAATATCTACTAATAAATTTGAAACTAAATACCACTCCCACTTCTAAAATACTAAGGAAACTAAAATTTTAAAAACAAATAAGATAGCAAATTTTTCAAAAATGAATTGTTGTCGCCTGCCTCAGAATTCTGGTCGCCAATGCAACCGGAAATTTTGGGCTCTGCTTTAAAATATAGAGTTAATTTTTTTAACATAAAATATTGGGAATACCAATAATAAGTAACATTCTTATTTATTGAGACTGTAATCTACTACCTCTCTAAGATAATTCTGACTCCAAAATACTATCTGCATGTGATTTAAGATATCTTACACACATGTGACCGAGCAAGAGAAACAAATCTGCAATAGTTATTCCATCCACTTACCTATTAGCTTCACTAGTTCCTGGACAAATTCTTTGCTGCACGCAAGGACATGAAACCGTTTTCCACAGTTCTTAACACATGTTTCCAACACAGTGAGGGTGTACATAACAACTGTATAGTTTTTCCCTGCATTCTGTGCTAATCGTTTCCTTATAGCCTTTATTGCATCTTTGGGCCCATCTTCAGTATCATTTATGATGTCACATATTTCCATGTTCAAGGCCCAATTCTCCGATGCAAGGGCAGCATCTGTAGCTTGTTCTGTGGACAATTAAAGAACATAATTATTAAAATTAGTAACACTGCAAATACCGTACTGTATATACTGCTCAATGAGCATTATCAAGGTTAAGTCATCACTTGGACATAACTTTTATCAATTTACATCAGATGGATATTAAAACATCAGGAAAAGTGTTTCCCCCCAATTAAAAGTAGTTTTAGATTGATCCTATTTACCCCTTTTCTATCAAATGCTTCTATGAATACAACACATTGAAAATGACTGTATTGAATACCAAAGCTGGTTTACTGCCTTAACACTTAAAACAAAACCTCAATACGTAAAAGCAAACTAAATTTCCCTAAACTAACGTCACATCACAACTAGAAAATGTTACCAGTTTATTGTTGAAAATATAAACAACTCTCAGGCCTAGGTGAGGGGGTGGCGGGAGGGTATGCATCACAATGAATGTCTAGATGAGTCTGACTCATTCATTTGATGACAGAAGTCTAGCACTCAAACCTAAGAACCTAGGTCAGTTTCAGGTTCAGGAGCAAAGGATTGGGGGGAATAGGACACACAATAAGTAGAGGGTTGTATGAAATTTCCTTGTAAATAGTGTCTTCTATATTATACATGCATTCATTTGAAGTGAGCAAAAGACATGGACAACAAACCGAAAGTTATTTCCCTTAACAAGCAAGGTTAAGATTAATTTCTGAAATGATTATGCTCGATGAATCTAGAAGTTCTAGGCCATATCCATCACAGCCCCCCCCCAAAAAAAAGATGCAGGGATGGAGAGTGGGCATGGTGAAGATGATTTAGAATTGCCTTACCAACATGAACCACTACACATTACATTGAAAGAGTTGCCTTCTTCAGTTAAAGGAAGTGGCCCCATTAATACACCAATCTCCTCCTTAAGCCTCAGTTGCTTTTCTTCCATTCATTTGCAAACACATTGACAGGGACAGAGGGCCATCTTACCTACTTTCTCTCGGTTCGATCGCAAGGTTTAAAGATTTAGTAGAATGTCGTAGTATACTAATCCTCCCTGCTTTGTGTCCTTTGTAGGCCCACATTATCATAAAATATGAATATTTATTTTGAAAGATGTCAGCCTGGTTGACACACCCTGTATGATGCTGGCTTTCAATGACCAAGGCTGTGGGTTCAATCCCAGCCTAGGTCGATTGCATTTATATGTGCATAAATGTGACAGGCCAATGTTGGTAAATTTAAAGGCATGTAAAGGAACTCCTGCAGGACAAAATTCTGGCACATTAGTGATAGTCATAGGCAACTTGCAATGCATGCTCATAATTAAATATCCATGTATTAACCAATTTACATTAACCAATTTACATTAAAATAAAGTGCCTGTTTAAGTGCCTCTTTTGACAAATTTTAAGTGCTATTTTACCTGCCTATTTCAAAGATAGCGCCTAACAATCTCAGTCCAATCAAATTGTGAAGAATGGATGCAAAATTTCAGGTAGAGCTAATTTTTTTATATGATGTCTGGGATGGTTTTGATAGTAATTTCTGACATTTTGCCAACAAAATTTTTTGCCGCCAGAGCCGCCATCTTGAAAAAACTTCAAAATTTTCTATTTTATTTCTGCTTTTTCCCATTATCTGCCTAAATACGCACCTGACAAAACTGTTTTACTATCTATCCTAAAAGTAGACTAAATTTGCTACAGTTTGAGATCAAATTGAGTTTTCTGCCATTAATAGTTTCGGAGATACAGCTCTCCGAATTTCAGCAACATTTTGCAAAAAATTAAAAAAATCTGAACATTCAACTAGTTTTTGCTCGCTATCTTCTAAATGACCAAACCCATAGTAAAAATCCATATGGAAACTTAAACTAGAGGTAATTTGCAACTCGTCGAGTACTTTCAACTTATGCTACCTCTTACAGGTCACAAGATACAGAGGTTTAAAAATATATGTACAGCAACGATTGAATTACATGTGCATACAAGTTAGGAGCAATAACAGCACAGGACATTCGTTTGTATACAAAAAGATTTACTTAGCTGGAGTTCTGCTGAAACATTGCATTGAATGACTTGTTTGTTTATAGTCTTCGGCACTTAGAGGGACCGGGCAGTTGACATCTGCTATTTCGTCCGTGATGTTCACACTCTGGCCAGTGTTGATAAAGTTCTCTTCAGCGTCTTCTTCTAAAAACAAAATAAGTGGGTCATCAGGAGTGTCGTCATCCTCACTGTCGGAGGACAGGACTGTTAGTATGTTTTCACACGACTGCCCACTGCAATGTTTACATATGGTCGTGCACTTTAATCCAGCTTTACGACACCCACAAGCGTTTAAACACCCCTTCTTGCAGGTACAGGAAATACTTTTCAGAATTGATTCTGGAGCTGGCTCCTTCTTGGCTTTAAGGGGAAAAAGGACCCTTGGTGTGTTCACCCAGCCCCAGTTCATAGGGTCTTTGTATTCACCGAGCCATGCCTGAACTTGAAGGTATGTTCGCATGGCATGAAGTTGAGCCGCATCACTGGTTGGGGGCAGCCTCGCTAAGTTAAATTTAATTCTTCCTGCAGCTTTTACAAATATTCCGTGCCAAAGTTCGTCAAGTGTTTGTGTAGCAGGGTCTCCTCCATATAAGTGAACCAGAAAATGTTGGCCCACTTCCGCCACTTCTGACGTAGCTTGACGGTTCAGAAATACATTAGCCTCCTCTTCTAGTTTAGGATGCTTCAAAATCAGCGAACAGAAGTGGTTTTTCCCACGGTCAAAAACTGCAGATGTTGTGTCACAACCACTGAAATCATGGATGAACAGCAGCATGTTGGAGAAGCTGTGGCGAAATGACTGGCTTGAATAGATGTCTGCAGCTTTGCCTCTTCCGCACTTTTGGAGATATGTATTCTTTATATGAGAGGATGGTAATGCAGTGAGGAGAATAAGGAGGCCTATGTCCTCTGCAACTACAAAGACAGTGTCGTAGTTGACACTACTGCCATTGAGAAGGCAGTGCTAACAAACAAGACATCTGGATCTTCAACAGCCTGTTCCACTTGTATTCCAGGTTTTGCCAATTCATTTTTTAGAAATTCTACGAAGCGCCTCTTGTTGTTTTCAATGGCGAGAAAAGTTTCTTGTGAACTTTTCAAAACACTAGTTCTTTCGAAGACGACATCAGGAGATGAACGAGTAGCTCGTCGGAGTCTTTCACAATTCTTGGTGCTTGTTTGATTAGCGTCTGAAGGATAACCATCGAAGATAACTGAAACCTTTGAGCCATAATGTGTCTGCAAATATTGCAAGTACGTGTCTGCAATGGCTGCAAAAGAATTTTGTCGATGCCACACTACTTTATGCAGTAAGTGACCACCATCAATCACAAAATATTTGCTTCCATCAAGAATGTCTTCTTTGGTGATTGGTTTGAATGCTTCATAAAATGAGGATTTGATCCCCTTGCACATACCCTCTTCTGAAAATAGAGACATAGGATATGGAAATAACTCAAAATTTAAAAATTCCTTCAAATCCCCATCAGATTGTTTGGCGATGCACTGATTTTTAAAATGCAAAAACGAAATGCCTAAGGTTGCCTGGTACAAACACATTAAAACAGATTTATCCGGAGAGAACGGTGTGCGGAGCCGTGACAAAGAGCCTCTTAGCGCCACTCCTCCGATAACATGTTTCCATTTTCGGAGAACTTTATTATATCTGCTATAGGAAATAACTTTTTTCAGAGGACACTGCCGTTCTTTCCAAATTAAAATGCTGTACCTATACCAACTTTTCTTATTATTTTCTTTTTACATTGGTTTTTTTAATCTTTTATCATTATAAATTCTTGGAAATACTGTTTTGGTTGTTAATTACAATGTAAAACTTAACTATAGGACAACACAGGTTTTACGGTGTGAAACACCATTTAGAACATCCTAGGCCAGGGATCGGCAACCTGTGGCTCGCGAGCCACATGCGGCTCTTTGGATGTGAAGCTGCGGCTTTTTAGTTCCATACGCAAATATTATTTATTTTATAAAAGAAAATTAAAAATCGTTCTGAATCGATTAACGAGGATTAGGCACCGATTCTATCTCTCAGCCACTTGTACCCGCTTTTCACCGCACCCCTCCCCCGTGACACGCGTCGTCACTGTCAGTTCGTCAAAGATTTGCCACTATCCGCTAAAACAGTACAAGATAGAATAGCTAAAATGTCTTCAAATGTAACATATTTGCAGGTGGAAGATATTCAACTTTCTTCTGCCTTATCACTTGCTATAGATGAGTCTTGCGACATAAAAGACACGGCACAAGTTGCCCATTTTGTCAGGTATATGTCTTCCCAAGGTCCAAAAGAAGAACTTCTAGGATTGGTACCGCTCTCGGGACAAACTAGAGGGGAAGATATAGCGAATGCCGTGCAAAAATGCCTTGTAAGACAATAAGATCGATTTAAATAAAATCGTTTCAATAGCAACTGATGGAGCCAGAAGTATGACAGGAAAAAATAAAGGGGCTACAACGATTCTTCAGAGCAAAATAAACCACGAAATTCTTACGTTTCACTGCATAATACACCAAGAAGCGCGTTGTGCCCAAACATTTCCGGCCGAAATAGTTGAGGTCATGAATTTGGTAATCAAGATTGTTAACTGCATCTTGACAAAAGCACTCTACCGTCGTCAGTTTAAAGAATTCTTAAACGAAACGGAGACTCAGTATTCAGACCTCCTTCTTCACAATAAAGTGTGATGGCTTTCCAAAGGTAAGGTGTTGAAACGTTTTGCTTTGTGCTTGAATGAAATAAATACATTCCTAAATGAAAAAGGCATTAATCCCCCTGAATTAGAGAACGACAATTGGTTGCAAAAATTTTACTTTATAGTGGATATCACAGCGAAATTAAATGAGCTGAATCTAAAACTGCAAGGAAAGGGAAACCCAGCCTATGTTTTGGTAGAAGAATTGGTTTGTTTTGAAGAAAAATTAATTCTTTTTGCAGAAGATATTCAGAGCGGTAAATTACTTCATTTTCAATTTTTAAAGCAATATCGCGATAAAACCAGTGCAACTGTTGACACGAATTACTGCAGCACAGTTATAAAAAAAATTAAAGATGAATTTGCTGACAGATTTGACCAATTCAAAACCACTCTAGCATTCATAGTAAATCCTCTCAACACAAATAGTAACGAAATCCACATTGAGCCATTTGGAATTGATACTGGATCTCTAGAAATGCAATTGATCGATTTAAAAAGTAAAGCTTTGTGGAGTGGAAAATTTACAGAGTTGAAAAGCAAGGTGGAAGAGTTGGAGGTCCAGAAATGAATGTACGTAGGCCTATCGCAACAAAAGTGGACAGCTTTAAAAGAAATGCCGCGAGTTGAGGCACTTATATTCGACGCATGGAATAGTCTTCCAGATTGCTACAGTGAGGTGAAGATGTTGGCATTTGGAGTGCTGACTGTCTTCGGATCGACATATTCGTGCGAGCAAGCGTTCTCTTGCATGAATATAATTAAAAGTAAAGTAAGAAGCCAACTAACAAATGAAAATTTAGAGTCGTGTTTGAAACTTAATACAAGTTATGAGCCAAATTTATCCACACTTTCTAAAACCATGCAAAGCCAACGCTCCCATTGAATTTGTTTGCTCAAATGTATGTTATTGTTTTTTATTTATTTTAAGTATAAGTTACATAGCTTTAGTTAAGTTTAAATTTTCTGCATGAATAACCATGCAAAGCCTTCGCTCCCATTGAATTTGTTTGCTCAATTGTTTGTTATTGAAGTACAAGTTAATGTTGTAAGTAAATGTTTAATTGTTTTAATTTTTTACTTAAATAATAAGTAATTTTTTTTTTTTAGATAATAAAAATTGAATTACTTATTATTACTTATTATTAGATAATAAGTAATTATCTAATAATGCCATATATATTATCTAACTTGTTGTGAAAAACACCACTTATATATGAATAAATAAATATTTTTTCTTATGAATAAATAGATATTTTTTTCTTATGAATAAATAGATTAGTTTTTTATCAAGTACTATGCGAGTACTATTTATTGTTGGCAAGAAAAATTTTTTTGGCTCTTTAAAAACTTTGAAACTTTGTAAATTGTAATTTTTGACTCTTCCGACTCAAAAGGTTGCCGACCCCTGTCCTAGGCAAAACTAGACTTTTCGTACCTTTGATAAGTTTTCTGAAATGTGAGGAGTTGTGATACCTCTGTATCTGGTGACCTATAATAGGTATCAAAACGTCAAATACTCAACTTGTTGCAAATTTACTCTAATTTAAAAGTTATCCTTCGAAATTTTACTGAATGTTTGGTGATTTAGAAGATAGCAAGCAAACACTAGTTGAAAGTTCAGATTTTTTTATTTTTTGCAAAATGTTGCTGAAATTCGGAGCTGTATTTCCGAAACTGTTCATGGTAGAAAACTAAATTTGATCTCAAACTGTAGCAAATTTAGTCTACTTTTAGGGTGGATAATAAAACAATTTTGTCAGGTGCGTATTTTGGCAGATAATGGACAAAAATATAAACAAAATATAAAATTTTGAAGTTTTTTCAAGATGGCGGCAAAAAATTTTGTTGGCAAAATGTCAGAAATTACTCAGAATACCATCCTAGACATCATATAAAAAAATTAGCTCTTCCCTAAATTTTGCATCCATGTGGCTTTTTTTGTGCCAATTTGATTGGACTATCTGGTCCCTTTTTTATAATAAGATTCAATTTGTAACCATGTCATGAACTTTGACTGTGTCAGTTGATGTTGTCATCACAGAAAGCTGAAGATCATGTGTTTACATCCAGGTGCCAAGTAATTTTGATTATGTAACAATAATAGAACATAATGCAAGCCTTTTTAAATATTGTGCATAAGTCAGCTATAGACAGTAAAATCAATTACATAAGGCATTTTATTTGTTACTAAAGAATTAAAAACATGTTTATAGAAAAATTTCAGGACTATTTACTTGAGAATTTTCCAAGTCATTAATTAATTAATTATTACCAACCATCCTGATCTAAATAGCTTAAACAACAAACAATTTAGGTCTAAAATTAGAAAATTTATATAATTATTACTTCTGTTTTCTACTATTGCTATTATAACATTTTTCATATTAAAATTTAAAATTTGGATAGAACTTAATTTTTTTTTGTTTTTTACTAAAACTTGAACAAATAAATTGTTATGTATTAATATTGTATTACCTCGTACCTTTGTATTGTAAAAAGAACATGTTCTAACCTTTTATACATGTATTCTGTCATACTTCTCTAAATTTTGTATGGTTTTAAGTAATTATTTAGTATAAGTTTTTCTCATATATAGAACTGAACCACCCCCGAACACAAGCTCTGCTTCTTCGGGTGGTGTATCAACTTTTTATGTATATTTTTCGTGTAATTTGAAACAATAAATTGTAATTGTAATTGTAATTAATTTATATTAATTGTTTCACCTTCTAATATGTGGTATAAGAAGTCATAACACAGGATCTTTTAAATGGAGGCCTAATTATCTAGTAGAATTTTATTGGGTGATACTTGATTTTTTTTAGCATTAAATGGATAAATATGAAAATATGGCAAACATTAATGTAAACTGTGTTCAAAATTATATTGTACCTGGGCTTCACCAATTGTTCATCTGAATCATTATTAGGTCTAGTATCTTAGGAACAGAGAATCAGCTTGGTAACATCTCTTTAAGTGAACACTGAGCCAATTCATGAGTTTCCTTTTTATAAAATCGATGATTATAGCTTAGAAAATAGTTACAGCAGAAAATCACATAGGCTATGAGGGAAGGTGTTGCAATTTATGTTAGTAACTTACTTAACTATCCTGTCAGTAAATTAAACTTAGATTCCCTGTGTGATGAATTAAATTTTGAAGCTGCTGGAATAATCATCAAAGATTTGAAGCTGGCAGTAGTCTCTTGTACAGGGCAGTGTTAATATACTTTTAGAAAATTTTTACATGCTATTAAACATTCTAAGTGAGACTAGATGGCAAAATTGTGATATTATTGTGGGGGCGGGGATTTAAATTCAGATTTTGATATAACTACAGATAAACATAGTGTTACAGAATTAAAAAAAATTATGGGAATTTAACCTAAAACATGTCAATGACAAACCGACTAGAGGTTCTTCATACTTGACAACATGTTTACAAATGTTAATTTCACAAATAAGTCGTATGAAGTAACAGTATTACTTAATTACATAAGTAGGATTGATGATGGAAAGAATGAGGTAGCTTGAGGCCAAATTTTAAAGTTGTGACTACCAGGCCTGTAAGTGGTGATAAGATTGTAACTTAAAGCTCAGAAATGCACTCACTAGTATGAACTGCTTTGATCAATGTTTCTTAGTGGTACCACTGACTTTTCAGCCAAAGTAATATTTGAAAGGTTATTTAAATTGTTTAATGATAGTATTCCTGTAAATAAATGTACAACAGCAGACAAGAATTTCAAAAGAAAGGTGGCAAGTAAAACTAATTCTCGGTATTCTCCAAATTCTCGCCTGTAATATTCTTAGTACAATAAATAAAAAAAAATAAAAAATAAAAAAAAATTTAGATAAAATGAAAAATAATGTTATGTTGTTACGAGATATATATATCACATATATGACCGACAATGCCAAATCATGCTATGCCATATAAAAAAGCCATATTTGAAGCCAAAAAGCATATAACTTTATTAAAAAAATCTAACAAATGTATAACTGCAAGGAACTTAATAAATAGTATTGCCAAAGACTCAAGAAAGGATAAAATTAACATTCCTCCACAAAAATTCAACGAGTTTTTCATTTCTTCTGTTGAAGAAATTGGCAATTCCATCAAAAAACCCATGAGATCTTCTAGCTCAAAATTTTCAAAGGGCTACACATCGTCCAATTTTTACTTTTTCCGAGGTATCCTGTGAGTTAGTCCTAAGCATTGTCAGAAATTTTAAATTATCAGACAGTCGAGATGTGTATGACATCTTGTAATTTATTTAAAAGAGTGATTGATTGCATTGTTTATCCTCTGACATACTGCATAAATAAGTGTATCTCTGAGGATTGTTTTCCACATGAGCTTGAAGTGTCCAAAGTCATTCCTATCCATAAAAAGGGGGAAAAAGATATTCCTTCAAGTTATAGTCATCTCAAAAATCTTGGAAGCTATTATTTTTAGTCAATTATTTCTTATTTTTCAGATCATGGTATACTTAATGAATCTCAATACGGTTTTAGAAAAAAACTGTCAACCATTGATGCCATACTGCCAAATGTTGGTTAAATATGTTCTTCAAGTGTTTGAGGACAAGGGTCTTGCTCAGTCCACGTTCTGTGACCTGAGCAAGGCCTTTGATTGTGTAGAACATGCAGCAGTCTTAAACAAACTTAATTTTGATGGGGTTAGAAACAACGGCCTAAAATTTTTGAAATCTTATCTAGAGAACAGGAGTCAAGTTGTGTGTGTTAATGGGGAGCAATTCGGCTCAAAAAAGATCAAGATAGGTGTTCCGCAAGGATCTGTACAAGTTCATTTTCTGTTTCTGATAATGATAAACAACCTGCCATCTTTTTTAAGCTCCCACACAGTGTTGTATACAGATGACATGACTTTCCTTCACTCTAGTAAGGATATCAATACCTTAAAAATACTTGTAAAAGAAACTATTACACAGTCATCACTCTGGATCAGAATTAATGGTTTTCTGCTCAATGAAGCTAAAACCCAGAAAATAATTTTTACTTTAAAAGATGAACCTCTCAGAATCAAGTTTTTGGGTGTGCACTTGGATGGTAAATTGTCATGGAAACAACATATGAGATATATTAGCAGTATGATGTCTAGGGTTATTAAGTGCCAGTATGGTACTTTATGAGATTGTGTGGTGGACGAAAAAATGTCTGTCCGTCTGTCTGTGTGTCTGTACGCACCATAACTCAAATGCACTTTTTCGGATTTTCATGAAACTTGGAAAACACATTTATAATGTCCATGGGAAGAACCCTATTGATATTGAACCAAATCGGTTCACCGGTACCGGAGTAATGCCCAATTTAGTGCCTATTTTAATAGATTATATTAGAACGGCGCCATAACTCAAATACGCTGTATCGGATTTCCATGAAACTTGGTATACGCATTTATGACGACCATGAAAAGTACCCTATTGAATTTGAACCTAATCTGTTGACCAGTACCGGAGTAAAACCAAATTTAGTGTATATTTTAAAGGCGCAATAACTCAAATATGCTTTACCGAATTTTTATGAAACTTGGTGTACACATTTATAATGAACATGGGAAGACGTCAATTGATATTGGATAAAATCGGTTGACCTGTTTCGGAGTGATGCTCAATTTAGTGCCTATTTTATGGTAATATACGTATTCGAAAGAATTTATGAAATGCACATCAGTTATCATGACAACATAGTCAATTGTTTTACTGTGATTTTATAAGGCTTTGGCAATTAAAATACAGTTAGCTATGACAACACTATTGCTTTAAATGCGCTTATCCAACTAGACAGTTAAACTGACCCAGGTGGCTGAGATGGTAACGTTTTGGCCTCACATTTTGGAGTTCCATGGTTCAAATCCCGAAACCGGCCAATTTGACTTTTTTTTTTTTGTATTCTGCATATCATAACTGCAATAATAACTGATTAAACAAAAACATACTGGCACTTTGTTACATCAGTTTACCTGATTTTATTTACTTGTTAAGGTGTCCTAGGAAGTATGTACCTGACAATTATATTAGAGTTTCTTATTTTTCATTTTTCCAAAGCATTTTAGTGTACAGTATTATTGTTTGGGGCAACTCCAGCTGCATGAGTGATATTCTGAGAAAGGCAATTAGGGTAGGCTATTGGAACTTCATGCATGGCTCACTGTAGACCTTTGTTTCCTCAACATAAAATTATGGCTGTAATAAATTTATACATTTACTAGGCCTATATACTAATTCTGTGGCTTGGTTCTAAAAGGGCCAATGTCAATTTCATGAAAAAATGAGATGTATGCATTATTGAGCTCGGCTAGTCTTTATCTTTCGAATACTAAAAGTGCCAATGTCTGTTGCTATTAATAGACATAATACAGAAACCTTAGAGGCCTATGTTGGAAGTTCTCAGCAAAAAATGTTAGGGGAAACTCAGGAGGTTTGACCATAGTGGAGGTTTGACCCACCCTTGCTAAAAAAAATTGTATACATTGGTATGTGCTGCCACATGGTGTCAGATTAGTGAACTACATTGGCATCATGATCAGCCTTTTAGAATAGTGCATGGAGCCATTCAAAGAGTGTGAGGAGGATTTTAATGTTTGGAGCAAAAAAATTGTGCTTTTCTGGTTTTCTCTGCAAAGATAAAGGTAAGACAGTTTCACAGTATTATGAAATGTTTAATTTGCATAATATTAAGTAAAGGTGACTTTAAAATTCTGTAGTAACAAAAAATTGTTTTAATATAACCTTAAGCAGTATTTTCTTAGTAAAATGTAATGATGCAGGGTAAGGAGGTTTGACCCACTAAGTTGAAGGTGGTTTGACCCATTACATATCCATAACTTTATGTTATTTTTAATCAAGTTAAGATGAAATTTTACATAAACATAACAATAATAATGATTCCTTTTTTCTAGATGCCACTTTTCTGGAAACCAAAAGAATTGGAAGAATTAAAATTCCAGCAGACCAGATGTAAGATTTCTTTAATGTTTTAATGTTTGCATCTGCTTCGACAGGAGAAACTTCTGAGGGATATTCAGTGCCTGCATCTGCATTAACAGCAGAACCTTCTGGGGGGATTTCTGCAACAGTGTCTGTGACTCCAGAACAGATCAGACCCTTCCCTAAAGCTGGTCCAAAGAAAGGGAAAGTTGAACGGAGGCCAGGAAAGTCCCGAATTTTAACTTATACTCCTGTGAAGGCATCTGCTGAAGCAGAACATGCTATGAGGATGAAAAAGAAAATGAAAAGAAACATTCCTGCTGCCAAAAACGTGAACAAATGTCTATAATTTTCAAATAGTAGCGAAGAAAATGAGGACGTCACTAATTCGTCATCTGAAACAGAAGATGCCTTGGAATGTGTTACAGACAGTATAGAAAAGCATAGTTATAGTGTTAATGACTATGCACTTGTGAAATTGGCATCAAAGAAGGTTATTTATTATTATGTGTGTAAAATCATGAAAAAATACAATGATTTTGAATATTAGGTTAAATTTCTCAGAAGACTAAAGGAAGGCTCCGAATTCGTCTTCTCTGACCCTGAGGATGTGTCTGATGCAGTATGTGACATGATTAAACTACTGAAGCCAGTAGAATGTGCTGGGACTGAAAGGTAGACGTCAAGACTCAAATTTGTCTATGATTTTCAAAATTCAATGTGCGTTAGGAGAAAAAATTGTTATGCTCTTAACGTCAGTGGTCCTAGTGCAACTTTATGTTTTCTTCTCAGTATTTTATTGGTTAATTACCAGAATTGTAATTAGTATTAATAAATTGTAATCATCAATGAAGTTTTCTTAACCATTATTATTTTTTCCTGTAGTTATTATACAGTGGGCCAAACCTCCCATACCATGGGTCAAACCACCCTCACATCGGGAGGTTTGACCCATTTCTGTATATTTCATATAGTTCAATGCATCATAGATTCTACTAGTAGGAATCAGGTAAGTATTTTTTATTTACACACAAGTGGATGGCACAAGTACACACATGCCAAAATAAATTGCTTGGAATGAAAAGGAAAGAGGAGAAAAATATTTAATGTGAAAGTGGGTCAAACCTCCTGAGTTTCCCCTACTTCTACAAAGGCTTCAAAGTCAGTTATCTCAAAAGCAAGTTTTATGACATTGGCCCTTTTAGAACTAAGCCTCAGAATTTACACAAAGAAAGAGTTGCTACTTTTACAGTTCAGCGATAACATACACTCTTACAACACAAGAAAAATAGACTATTATATATATACATCTTAGTTTGTCCAAGTCAGTCAATGGTTATGAGATTATAGGGCATAAATTATTTAACAAGCTTCCTCCTTTGTTACAAAATCCAGACATAAGTTTACCCATTTTTAAGAAAACCTTGTATGAATGGTTAGCCAATCACCCATTAATGAATTGAAGGAATATTTTTATTTTGTAGTGTGATGCTGCGAGTTTATCTCAGCTTAACTGCAATGAGCAGGACAGGAATCAGTTTATTGTACAGTGTGTTTTATTACCATGGGCATATATAATTTTATCAGTGATAGAATAAGTTGACGTCTATTGTCAAAGTGACTTAATGACAATAACATCTATTATTATTATTATTATTATTATTATCTCATACTTGACCAACATTAACATAATTCCTAACACAGTAACTTGTCTATTCAAAAACATTCTAAATGGAAATTCACTGCAGCATGACACATCAAGCCTGACCTTGGCTTTGATAATGAATCATGTAAGACAAACAAGGACAAAACAAAGTGTAACAGGTGAATAAGAGCATGACAGCTCCATTTACCTACCTTGAGAATTCTCAACATTTACTAAGATTTGTCTCAGTTACAATAAAATAAACTCCCAAAACTACAGATATGGGGGACACGCAAGCATTTTTTAAATTCAAATGTAGTCAAAATGAAAGACAAATAATTTTTCCAAACAAATACAGAAAAAATAGGGTAAAATAGGACTCTTGCACTTGGAGATTTAATAAATAAATAAGTAAGAAAATCCACAAGACAAATTTTATTCAAGAAAATCACAAAATAACTTGTTAAAACAAATGAAATTTTAACCAACTGCAAATTATTATTAGGCAGGGAGAATATTATAGGAGAAAAATTCCTCCGACACTGGGACTTGAACCCAGGACCTTTGGCTATTCGCGCCAATGCTCTACCAACTGAGCTAAGCCGGAGTTCAATTCACAGCGCCGGATGGAACCTCTCTCCTATGACTGATTGCCCTAATGGTCTACCTCACAGACAGACAAGTCATGTCATATCCAGTACTGTGAGGCACACTAATTAGTGATTTTTGTGACCGGGCTCCCACTGTTATTGTACAGTTGACATACTGGATATGACATAACTTGTCTGTCTGTGAGGTAGACCATTAGGGCAATCAGTCATAGGAGAGAGGTTCCATCCGGCGCTGTGAATTGAACTCCGGCTTAGCTCAGTTGGTAGAGCATTGGCGCGAATAGCCAAAGTTCCTGGGTTCAAGTCCCAGTGTCGGAGGAATTTTTCTCCTATAATATTCTCATGTAATGTCCAACAGAGACAATAATCTGTGGTTCATGAAAGCTTATATATCTATCTTGAATGTCAACTGTACAATAACAGTGGGAGCCCGGTCACAAAAATCACTAATTAGTGTGCCTCACAGTACTGGATATGACATAACTTGTCTGTCTGTGAGGTAGACCATTAGGGCAATCAGTCATAGGAGAGAGGTTCCATCCGGCGCTGTGAATTGAACTCCGGCTTAGCTCAGTTGGTAGAGCATTGGTGCGAATAGCCAATGGTCCTGGGTTCAAGTCCCAGTGTCGGAGGAATTTTTCTCCTATAATATTCTCATGTAATGTCCAACAGAGACAATAATCTGTGGTTCATGAAAGCTTATATATCTATCTTGAATGTCAACTGTACAATAACAGTGGGAGCCCGGTCACAAAAATCACTAATTAGTGTGCCTCACAGTACTGGATATGACATAACTTGTCTGTCTGTGAGGTAGACCATTAGGGCAATCAGTCATAGGAGAGAGGTTCCATCCGGCGCTGTGAATTGAACTCCGGCTTAGCTCAGTTGGTAGAGCATTGGCGCGAATAGCCAAAGTTCCTGGGTTCAAGTCCCAGTGTCGGAGGAATTTTTCTCCTATAATATTCTCATGTAATGTCCAACAGAGACAATAATCTGTGGTTCATGAAAGCTTATATATCTATCTTGAATGTCAACTGTACAATAACAGTGGGAGCCCGGTCACAAAAATCACTAATTAGTGTGCCTCACAGTACTGGATATGACATAACTTGTCTGTCTGTGAGGTAGACCATTAGGGCAATCAGTCATAGGAGAGAGGTTCCATCCGGCGCTGTGAATTGAACTCCGGCTTAGCTCAGTTGGTAGAGCATTGGTGCGAATAGCCAAAGGTCCTGGGTTCAAGTCCCAGTGTCGGAGGAATTTTTCTCCTATAATATTCTCATGTAATGTCCAACAGAGACAATAATCTGTGGTTCATGAAAGCTTATATATCTATCTTAAATGTCAACTGTACAATAACAGTGGGAGCCCGGTCACAAAAATCACTAATTAGTGTGCCTCACAGTACTGGATATGACATAACTTGTCTGTCTGTGAGGTAGACCATTAAGGCAATCAGTCATAGGAGAGAGGTTCCATCCGGCGCTGTGAATTGAACTCCGGCTTAGCTCAGTTGGTAGAGCATTGGCGCAAATAGCCAAAGGTCCTGGGTTCAAGTCCCAGTGTCGGAGGAATTTTTCTCCTATAATATTCTCATGTAATGTCCAACAGAGACAATAATCTGTGGTTCATAAAAGCTTATATATCTATCTTGAATGTCAACTGTACAATAACAGTGGGAGCCCGGTCACAAAAATCACTAATTAGTGTGCCTCACAGTACTGGATATGACATAACTTGTCTGTCTGTGAGGTAGACCATTAGGGCAATCAGTCATAGGAGAGAGGTTCCATCCGGCGCTGTGAATTGAACTCCGGCTTAGCTCAGTTAGTAGAGCATTGGCGCGAATAGCCAAAGGTCCTGGGTTCAAGTCCCAGTGTCGGAAGAATTTTTCTCCTATAATATTCTCATGTAATGTCCAACAGAGACAATAATCTGTGGTTCATGAAAGCTTATATATCTAATAGGATCAATGTTTTGCTGTCCAATAATTTTCAGAAGTCTTATAAAGCAGGTGAGGTTCTACCTACAGGTCACATGCCCCCTTATCACCATCTATTTTGATCGTTAGGAATAATATAATACGTGATAACTAGACTTCGGATTTTAGGTAAAAACCTATTTTAATCCTTAAGTGATATATGGACGAAAACTTGTATATGCATGTTTCATAAGTGACTATGCCTAAAACTTACACTTTTATAGGACCTAAAACAGCCTATTTTTACTTTAGAGCCTAATATTGCCTTTTTGCTTGTTTTTTCCTCTAAAGTTCAAAATAAGTTATTTTTTGTTATAAATTCTAGCATTTATTTTCAGTTCGTACTAAATTTTTAGCTCGGAATGTGCAGTACATGACACATTTGAGACATGGTTAAATAGTAAGGAATGTTTCGTCTTCAGGAGAAAAATTCCTTGGAACTACCAAGAAAATGTAGTGTTTTTCTTACGACTCCCACATCCATAAGAAAGAAAGAAAAAAGTTCTCTACATCATTGAGGGATACAAGGGGTTGAAAATCCTAGTATGATATGCGTAGCTTCTGGGTGTAGGGATTAGGTTTTCACTGTTATGGTAGTAATGCAGCCCCTTGTAATAGGTCTATATAATTCTGTGTACCATAGGCCCAACCTATATCTGTGTTTTATCATGATCAGGGCCCGGATTCTAATGACATGTCATCTTTTTAATGATGCTGCATAGACATTGCCAACTTGTGGATAAATCCTAATCATGGCCTCTAGATTATAGAAATGCATTTTTATTATGTCATTTTTTGTCATTTTATGCAATTTTATATTTTTAGGGCAATTTTTTCAATTTTAGGTCATTATTTTGTCATTTTCGTGTCATTTGCTTCTTTATTTAGTCATTTTCATGTATAAACATCAATATAACTTTTTTCGTCGCTAGCGGTGCTGTCTTTGAAGTGTTGTTTGTTTAATGCAAGAAGAGAAAATTCAGCGTTAAAGTGTTGATATGTCTCAGTCAGAAGTGAGAATCAAAGAAACGCCAAAATTTTGTGTTACATTACTATTGTTATTAGTTTGACTTTGCACCAGAGTCTGCCACCTGCTTGGATTTGAGAGTGCAAACTACTGTTTACCCTCAATTAAACAACAATATAATCCGGCAGACCACAAAAGAAATGCCGAATTTTGACTCGCCAGTGCCTCAGTGCCAGTATAAATTTCCGTGAGAAAAGAACATTCACAACATTACAGTTATTTACAGTTTTTACAATTATGTACAAACTAGACTATAACTTTGTGTGTACAATAATATTTTTTTATAAATAAAATATCAGTTTTTAGGTCATTTTTTATAATTATTAAGTCATTTTCTTTAATATTTAGGGTCATTTTATAGGTCATTTTTCAAACAATTTTAGGTAATCAGAATCCGGGCCCTGATCATGATTATTGATTAATGGTGAATTCAATAAATATAATAATCTGCATTGCAATTGAGATATTTCAGAAAATTGGTAACTTAACGATTTTATAAGAGACTATTTTACGATTTTTAGAACCTATTTTCCAGTTTTTAGAGCCTATTTTAGGTACCTAAAACAGCATTTTTAGCGACCTAAAAGTCCGAAGTCTAGTGATAACATCTATTTCAATTCAAGTGTCATGCTTTTACTCAGTTTCTGTATATGCTCATGGGATAAGGCAAGTTTAGCAACAGAACACAATTCAGTGGCATAACTGAAGGCTCTGCAGACTCCATTATGTGGGGGAAGGGGCAAAATGACAACAGGAAAAATATAAACATAAATAGATTGTTTTAATGGGGGAAGGAAACATGCAAAGAAGCAGCCCCAGGACCTGCTCTAGAGAGACCCCAAAACAAAAAGGAAAGAGTTAAGCCTTTCAGAAAAACGTTCTAATTTCTTCTGGGGATTCAATATTTTGAAATGATAAACCATCATTCTGTTAGACATTTGGGCAATTCCACAGAAATGTCAACCAGAGCAGTAAATTTTAAAACTAAGTAAGTGCTGCAATATTAGGCACAGAATTAATCAGCAAAACCTGCTCTTTCAGGTTATGCAGTTTATACTGTCCCCCAAAAATACTTACCTTTCCAACAATTGTCCTAAAGAGACATTAAAAAAGTTTACTGATACACAGTGCAGTTTTATAAAAGTTCCCAACATGGCTGAGCTTTCATTCATTTGGTTTCTGGAGGTGTAAATGGGTTAGTTTCACATACAATATGTAATCTTTAAGATTTTATTTTTAAATTTCCAAAATTATTTATTTAAATGTATTAAAAATCTAATTTTTGAGTGCTCCAAAATAATGTCAGTCCGTTACTTAAAATTAGAAAAAAGTTTTTCTGCTTTAAACCTAACACTCTTATAAATGATATGCATAGCATTTTTCTTCCTATACTAGGTGCCTTTCAAGCCCATGAAGTAATAATTATTTTGTGAAGTCATAGTTATTTTATTATTTACAAAATTAATTTAGTCAGTCTGTTACCTTTTGAGTAGAGAAATGTGTCTAGGCTATTACTTGCCTATAATATTTACATATGAAAGTAAATTTCCATTGCAAATTACCATACATATTATATAATCTTTGTTTATTGTTATTATTATTACTATTATCATTATCATCATTATTATTATTATCATCATTATTATTGTTATTATAATGATTAGTATTATTATTATTAATATTATTATTACCATTACTGTCAAGTGCCATGAATTTATGAGTGTAAAGCCATGGAACAAGTTGAGTAGGAAAGTATTTGGCAAAGTGGTTGTTTCAAATTTCCCTCCTCTGGAACTCCTGGTCATTAAGAAAGGAAATCAGCTTTTTTTCCCCCTGATGGAGCTACAAGTCAATTCAAACAAAAGTACACTCTTTGCAATATGACGTACCTGCTCGAAGCCTATAAGAGTATTACTTGGAGCTTCTTTGCCACATCACATGGCAAAGGGGCTGTTGATGGGATAGGTGGTGAAGTGAAACAATTGGCTAGGACAGCAGTTTTATCAGGGAAAAAAGAGAATCCAGAATGCTGAAGACTTTGCCAACAATGTTGTCACAGAAAAGACGAAGAAGATAAATGTGAAGCATGTTCCTAGTGTTGTAATATTAGCAGAGCAGCCTGAACTTTAACGCAGATGGGCAGAAATAAAGTCTCTACCTAATACGCACAAAACACATTATGTCGAGGCTCGGAGCCCAAACATAAATTTATGCAAACAACATAACAGATCTATTGAAGCTGAAACTCATGATTTCAAACCCGATAGTGTCAGCAGGGTTCAGCTATCTAAAGAAACGAGTAATTAAGGAAGAACATTATTATGCCATCTACTATGATACTACTTTCTATATTGGGAGAGTGGTGGAAGTGACTGTAAAATTTCTCGAGGTGCTAAAAAAGGAACAATCTATGAACAATCAATGAACAATCAATGAGAAGTTCATATTTTTTGGAACATTACAATTAGTAGGAGCTGAACCCTTTTCAATTCCTGAATTGCATGCTGTGAGGAAGCAATACAGTGAAATTAAGAAGCTGCAGAACTCTCTGAGTATGCTGTAGGCCTATAGACCTATCTGAATGTCATAATTCTGAGTATATTGTGTATCTTGTAGTGGGTCAGCAGTAAATATATGAGCCTGACTGAATTACAATCAACTCTTGAAATTACATACCAATTTACAAGATTGTAAACAAAAAATTCAGAGACTGTCAGTCCGTTACTCACCATGTCAGTTCGTTACTTTGGACTTTCTAATTAATTGCTAACAAAGATTTTAAATCAGACAAATGATATTTATATGAGATGTTTCCAGACATTAGTCAAATAAATTAAGGTGGTAGCCAGTATTCTCATTCCCTATATTTCAGAGCATCAATTGATAGAACTTATATTCCTGAATCTATGGTTGACAAGCTGTCAGTCAGTTATTTGAATTTCAAAGGCGAGAAAATAATTTTTATTGAGGGATATTTCAAAATAATGGTACACCAAAATGAAGCTTAAAGTCTAGTCTTTAAAACAGTATAAACACATCTTAAGAAAATAAATTAGAAGTAGCAGCATTTGACGTTTAACTGAAAAAAATGTTGTGCTTTGTCAGTCCGTTACCCGTGGAATTGCCCATTTGTAAGAGCGTACAATATTAATGCCACCTAGTGAACTCGTAACATCATTAAGGCTACTTAAAAGAAACTTATGGTGGCTATCTGAGGCCGAAACTATGTTTTAAAATTAACAATTAGCAGATATGAATTCATATACCATTAAACCAAAAGCCTGGGTGTCCTACATCTATATATATAAAAATGAATGTATGTGTGTCTGTGTGTCTGTGTGTGTGTCCTTTATGCATTACTACACCATTCATCCGATCGCCTTGAAACTTTGGGAAGTTGTTGAGTACATTCCCGGGAAGGTTTTCGGCATATTACATTTTTAGTTTTTGCTTTCGTTATTGAGTTATGAGTGAAAAACGGGCAAAAAACGTGTATTTTAGCGTTTTCGAAGCATCAATTTTTAGTTACACATTTCAATGGCAAATCAATTACAGTAGGCTTTGGCTATTTTTGTCATAAAACCATTACGATCGCTTGAATGTTGTAGCTCACGCTGGTCGACTCATTTGTTTATCATGTCAAGGCACGCAGATATATGAAATTTTCAACCAACACCGAAGAGGATTATTATTAAGTGCCAGTATGGTACTTTATGAGATTGTGTGGTGGACGAAAAAATGTCTGTCCGTCTGTCTGTACGCACCATAACTCAAATATGCTTTTTTGGATTTTCATGAAACTTTGAAAACACATTTATAATGTCCATGGGAAGAACCCTATTGATATTGAACCAAATAGGTTCACCGGTACCGGAGTAATGCCCAATTTAGTGCCTATTTTAATAGATTATATTAGAAAGGCGCCATAGCTCAAATACGCTGTATCCGATTGCCACGAAACTTGGTATACCCATTTATGACGCCCATGAAAAGTGCCCTATTGAATTTGAACCTAATCTGTTGACCGGTACCGGAGTAAAACCCAATTTAGTGTATATTTTAAAGGCGCAATAATTCGAATACGCTTTTTCGGATTTTTATGAAACTTCGTACACGCATTTATAATATCCATGGAAAGACGTCTATTGATATTCGACCAAATCGGTTGGCCAGTACCAGAATAATGCCCAATTTAGTGCATTTTATGTTAATATATAAGAAGTCGCGATAACTCAAATATGCTTTATTGGATTTTCTTGAAACTGTGTATACCCATTTATAATGTACATGGGAAGAAGTCTACTGATATTGGACAAAATCGGTAGACTGGTACCGTAGTAAAACCCAATTTAGTGTCTATTTTAAAGACGCGGTAACTCATACACTTTACCGGATTTTTATGAAACTTGGTATACACATTTATAATGTCCATGGGAAGACGTCTATTGATACTGGATAAAATCGGTTGACCTGTTTCGGAGTTATGCTCAATTTAGTGCCTATTTTATGGTAATATACGTATTCGAAAGAATTTATTTAAAAAATGAAAATCAGTTATCTTGACAACATAACCTTTTGTTTTACTGTGATTTCTAAGGCTCTGGCAATTAAAATACAGTTAGCTATGACAACACTATTGCTTTAAATGCGCTTATCCCATAACTGACCCAGGTGGCTAAGATGGTAACGTCTTGGCGTCACATTCTGGAGTTCCATGGCTCAAATCCCGAAACCGGCCAATTTGACTTTTCTTTATATTCTGCATATCATAACTGCAATCATAACTGATTAAACAAAACATACTGGCACTTTGTTATATCAGTTTAGCTGATTTTATTATTATTATTATTATTATAAGAGGGATAATCAATATAGGCCTAAATATGGTCAAATGTTGTTCGATTTGGACGAAACTCACTATACAGGGGTTTTCTGGACCAAGTACCTCGAATCTGAGGTCGCTTTTACCACGCGACGCCTAAATGGGGTCAAACGTTGTTCGATTTGGACGAAACTCACTATACAGGGGTTTTCTGGGCCAAGTACCTCGAATCTGAGGTCGCTTTTACCAGGCGACGCTATCTAATCGTGGTATGTAATTCACGTGATTTAGGTGTTAATAAATATAATGATTTAACTGTTATGCTCTTAATTTTTAATTTCTGAAATAATTATCGCGGGCGATCGCTTGATTTTGTAGGTCCATCCTTGACGATTCATTTGTTTAGAATATCAAGTCCCACAGACGTATGAAATTTTCAACCTACACGGAAGAGGGATATTCAATATAGGCCTAAATATGGTCAAACATTGTTCGACTTGGACGAAACTCACTATGCAGGGGTTTTCTGGGCCAGGGAACTCGAATCTGAGGTCGCTTTTACCAGGCGACGCTATCTAATCGTGGTATGTAGTCCACGTGATTTTGGTGTTAATAAATATAATGATTTAACTATTATGCTCTTAATTTTTAATTTTTGAAATAATTATCGCGTGCGAAGCCGCGGGCACACGCTAGTTCAACATAAAATGACGGCCATTGAAGCATTTTCGGAAGAGAATTTATTACTGTATGAAATTTTCTGCGGTCGATGACATGCTACAGAGCCCATATGTTTGCACATGTATCATTTTGTTAGAGGACCCAAATTAAACTTTTTCTCCATCATGGCCATGGGTCAATCCATAACAAATCAACCAATGGGTGCTGTTGACTTACTGACTTACTTACTTACTTGCTTCCTCTCCCAAGGATTAGGCTATTACCCTGTTCTGACCTCAGTTTTTCTGCCATCTCTTCATAGGTCAACCAACATCTCTCCTTCCAATAGGATGATATCTAAGGGCAAGCTTCCGATTTCTATTGTTTTCTATTCTAAGAATGTGGTTTTCCCAAATTCTCTTATTTTGGGAAATTCTGTCATTCAATGCAAATATATTTAATTGCTGCCTTATCTCTTCATGTTTTGTTTTTTGTCTTTTAGGAAGTATCCATTCACTTATCTTAGGTTCCACATTTCAGATGATTGTATTTTGCTTCAGTACTTTGTTTTGTTTACCCACGTCTCACTCCATACAACAATGTTGGCACAGCCATAGTCGTATAACATTTCAGTTGAGTCTCTTCTCTCACCTTACCCTTCAATGTTCGCCGAATTGTTCCACACATATATTGAAACTGTGTGAAGCTTTTTCTTCACTTCGTCATTGTCGTTAAATGACAAATCACAACAAAGATAAGTGAATTTTGAGTAGTATTTATTTACCTCCTTATTCCTTCTGATATTAAAATAAACATACAACACACTGTGACGTTGATATTTATGTATAGAATACCAAAAAGATAATTAAAAGTATATGTACAGATTAAAAAATTAATCACAAATTACACAGGTCCATGTAGTAAAAATACTAAAATGTGTATAAAATGAATTTTCCTATTGCCGGGAGTCCTTACACCATATATATGATGGTGATGTCAAAATCTTCAGTATTGTAGTGTTCTTTCTTGATTATTTGGTAAAATTTCTTACAGAATCGGATGTCCAGTGTGTTGTAGTGTTGTTTAAAAATGAATATGCATTTCGGCGCAATAGTTCCGCCATCCTCAGTTCCTATTAAAAATCAGAGTAAAAACTAACGTAAGAGGTAAACTAGTATTTATAAGTGTTTTTAAATTATGTATGGACCAGTGGCGTAGCGTAAGGGTAGACTTTGAGACTGAGTCTACCTAAATAATATAAGGAAATAGTGGATTTATAAACAAATAAATAAAGGCAGCAACAACCAAGCCATTAATCATTATAAACTCATTAGCCGTGACACCAAAACATTTTTCGCCGTTGCATTCCCCAATCACAACGCATAAAGCGTAAATTTGTGGTGCCGCGTGCTTAGGCAGCCTGGAAATCTCATGATGCGGCAGTAAAGACAAGCGAGCTGAGACTAGCGATGCTTCAAGCCAGTCCAGTTTCATCAAGTGCGAGTTATATGACTTCTCCCACTAAACGTTAACTTACTCGTTGTGAAGACAGGCCAATTTGTTTCGCAAGAGCGGCATAAAGTCACCACCAAAGAAACTGAAGAGGATTTTGAGAACGCTAGTCTCTTCGAAAATGGCGAAGAGTTGCTTCTGCAGCTGTGACGTCACCTCCTGCATCATGCCGCCAAATTTGAATGTTAAATTCACGAAAAGGCTTTCACAACCCCCAGCATGTGTTCTGCCGCTCTTGAAATAATCACGCGACTTTCTCTACCTTAATAAAATTGTTACCATTTTCTCTCGTCTGATTCCAGCTCTTAGAAAACACAACACAATGTTCTCTACCTTAAACGTTAAAATTACAGTTTTCTCGCTCCATCTCTGGGATTTCTCACGCGACTTTTCCTACCTTAATAAAATTGTTGCTATTTTCTCTAGCCTTATTCTACCTCTTGAAAACTCACAGAACGTTTTGTGCCATAAGAATTAAAATAACTATTTTCTCGCGTCTTCTTCCATCTCAGGGAGCTCTCACACGACTTACTCTTTCCTAATTATTTTTTTCCTATTTTCTCTAGTCTTATTCCAGCTCTTTAAAGACTCACACACTTTCTCTAACAGAAGCATTGAAATTACTATTTTCTCATGTCTTATTCCATCTCAGGGAGCTCTCACACGACTTGCTTTACCCTAATAATTTATTTGCCATTTTCTTTCGTCTTATTCTTCCTCTTGGGGAACTCACACAACGATCTGTATCTTAAGCAACAAAGTGCCGGTAACTATTTTCTCGCGACTTATTTCAGCTATTAGAATAGTCACGTAATTTTGTCTAACTTAAGCACTGAAATTACTATTTTCTCGCCACTTATTTCACCTCTTAGAACACTCGCACAACTTTCTCTAAGTTAAGCATAGAAATTACTGTTTTCTCGGGGCTTATTCCATACCTGACAACTCTCGCATGACTTTATAACCTTGTTAAATAATTGACTGTGTAGAGATAATATTATGTAAAGTTAAGTAATATTGAAAGAAGGAAAGAAATGATGCCATAAGTAGTCTCTTCAGATACCTGCTTTCTTGAAGAGCGCTAGAGTATGAAGCCGGACAATAGATTGAATAAAGGGAAGGGTACGGTAACATAAACATTACATTCCTCAGTCACTGGACTGAGTGCAGAGTTAGTTTATCTTAAAATTGTGATTATTTCCGTGTAGCACGTTTTAATATAATAGGTATGGATAACACCGTTTTCGACTCTATCGTATGAACTAAAGGGTAAAAACCAACTTCAAAGCTTGGCTCAGGCGTTTTTCTAAAATTGAATCTTATACTTTATTTTTTTAAATCTATGTAACTTAGTTTAGTTTAAAATCCACTAAAATTCGATAAAAATCAATAAAGATTGTGGTACTAATACTAATACTACTACTAGCCAACTAGCAATAGTAGTAGTAGTAATAATAATATACTTACATAGGTATATACGAAATTGAATCCATGTGCATTATATTAACATTATTTTATTATTTTAAACACTGGGAATTCGTGTATCATTTGAACAGGTATAAATTCATATTTTAAAATCCAGTTTACCCAGAACCCAATGTCAAGCTACGCCACTGGTATGGACTATTACTAACCTTATGTTGTGGAGCCGGAACTTGACTATGAAGTAACTTAACTGATAGTGGTGTAAGGTGCTGATATTTATGGAGGGTGGGTGTGTTCATAAGTGATTTGGAATAGTGGGTTGAAATCGATTTGGTCTTCGTTTAGTATTATATCCTTGTGTTTATATATTTCGAGTTGTTCCAGAGTATTTAGTCTGTGTCCTTTGTTTTGTTTGTGTAAAATTTCCATTGTATTTTCAACATTGATAAGTTGGTGTTTTTCTGTGTTTGGCAGAAGCTGATTTTTGTCTGTTGTTTTTAAAATCTTGAGTGTGTTCCCGGTATCTGGTTTTGAATTTACGGCCTGTTTGCCCTATGTAAACCTTGTTACAGCTAGTGCATTTTAATTTATATATGCCATTCTCATTAAACTTTTCGTTGGTGGCGTTATTATTGTCCGTACTATGTAAAATATTTTTTAGTCTATTGTTAGTTTTGAATGCTACTTTTAGATTATTCTGTTGTAGGCTAAATGCTTTGTTATTCTATGTACCCGTTTATCTGTATAATTGAAAGTTACAAATTTTTTACTGGCGTTCTTTCCTTGTTTTATGGGGGATAACGTAGTATTATTGTGTTTTTTGTTGTATAAGTTCTTTTTTTGTTTTTTAAGCAATTTGATGATAGTATTCTTCTTATAACCGTTATTGGTTGCAATCTGTATTATTGTGTTTAGTTCTTCGTTATAATGTTGTTTTTTCATTGGGATATTGAGAAGTCTGTAAATCATGCTGTTAAACGCTGCCATTTTTTGTGTGAAAGGGTGATTAGAATTATTATTAATTACAGTGTTTGTGAAAGTTGGCTTTCTGTAGATATTGAAGTTAAGCTTGTTATTGTTTCTAGTTATGTTGATGTCAAGGTAGTTCAAAGTGTTGTTTTCCTCTTTTTCTGATGTAAAGGTCAAGTGTGTGTTTAGTTTGTTGAATTCTTCAAGAATTTTTTCTATATTATTGTTCTTACATATGATAAGAATGTCATCAACAAATCTTCTGTAAACTTTTATGTTGTATTTAGTTAGTATATTTGCTATATGTTTCTCTTCAATGTACTGTAAGAAGATTTCTGCCAAGATGCCTGAAAGTGGGGAACTTCTGCCAAGATGCCTGAAAGTGGGGAACCCATAGCTATACCTTTGTTTTGTATGAATATTTTGTTGTGGAATTTGAAATAGTTTTGCTTTATAATTGTCGAAGTTAGGTTTGTTATTTGCTCAATGACTAGTAGGGTTTTCATTTTTACGGGCTAGGGATTTTTCTATGATACGGATAGTATCTTCTATTGGTATATAAATTTTTTATATCCAAGGAAATGAGGATATCATTTTTTTCCAGATTGATATGTCTAATGTTGTGGATTAGATCTACTGAATTTTTTACATTGAATTTATTGTGTAGACTAAGTTTTTGTTTAAGCATTTTGGCTAATAGTTTTCAGATTTTGTAAGTTGGTGCTCTAGTGAAATTGACTACTGATCTAATAGGATTATCTTGTTTATGAGTTTTTATTTGTGCTTTGAGGGTGGGGGCTTTAGGGTTCATGTTGATATTATATTTCATGTCCGATTCACTAAGAATGAGGTCTAAATTTTTACAGTATTTTTTATGGCCCGTTGAAATTTTTCTGTTGGATCCGTATTTACTTCTACAATGTGGTTTTCATTAATGAAGTTCATTGTTTTCTCAACATAATCATTTTTATTAAGGAGGACGATTGTGTTTCCCTTATCAGCTTTTGTATTTATAATGTTATTGTCCTGAAGTTTTTTGTTCAGATTTTTTTAGAGTTCGTGTGTTATGTTTAGTATTTGGTGGTTGTTTGTGTTCCTCGGAATAGATGTCCTTTATAGTTTTTGCAATTTTATTCCTAACTTCCATTTGCAGGTTAGGAGGGATTGCAGTTATGGCAGTTTCAGTGTCAACTATGTTATTGAAGATTTGTTGCTCTTTTTTATGTGGTAGATTATGTTTTTGACCTGATTGTAGAACATTCATTTCCTCTTTACTTAGTCCTATATCGGAAAGGTTGAGCACTCTAGCACTCTAGGTTGGTTTTCGTGTTATTCTGTGTAGGTTCTTGTCTACCTTCTTTCTCTTGTTTTAGTTTTTCAATTTTCTTGTTTATGGTGTTATATTTATTTTCAATTTCTTTTTCCAATTTAAGTTGTATGTCATTATTGATATTGACCCATTCGTGTTTGAAGTAGGAAGTAGCTTCTAGGTGTAATTTATATGCTTGAATATTTAGAAAATTTCTTTTCTTGTGTAGAAATTTTATTTCGTTGGATAGCCAGAGTTTTTTAGCCTTTGTAACTGTTCTTTTTGCTGTTTCATTTGAAGATTTCGAACGTATGTTGATATATTTGGGAGTAAGTTGTAGTTCCCTACATGTTTTGTTTAATTTTATGTTCGCTAGAATTTTTAGAAGTTTCCTCTTAACGTTAGTATATTTGTTGATTATTTTAGCATGGTTGGCTGTATGTGAATTAATAAATTTCATATTTGCCGCAGATGGAGGATTATTTTGAGTAGTATTTATTTACCTCCTTATTCCCTCTGATATTAAAATAAACATACAACACACTGTGACGTTGATATTTATGTATAGAACACTAAAAAGATCATTAAAAATATATGTACAGATTAAAAAATTAATCACAAATTACACAGGTCCATGTAGTAAAAATACTAAAATGTGTATAAAATGAATTTCCCTATTGCCGGGAGTCTTTACACCATATATATGAAAGGTGATGTCAAAATCTTCAGTATTGTAGAGTGTTCTTTCTTGATTATTTGGTAAAATTTCTTGCAGAATCGAATGTCCAGTGTGTTGTAGTGTTGTTTAAAAATGAATATGCATTTCAGCACAATAGTTACGCCATCCTCAGTTCCTATTAAAAATCAGAGTAAAAACTAATGCAAGAGGTAAACTAGTATTTATAAGTGTTTTTAAATTATGTATGGACTATTACTAACCTTATGTTGTGGAGCCGGAACTTGACTATGAAGTAACTGATTGTGGTGTAAGGTGCTGATATTTATGGAGGGTGGGTGTGTTCATAGTGATTTGGAATAGTGGGTTGTAATCGATTTGGTCTTCGTTTGGTAGTATATCCTTGTGTTTATATATTTCGAGTTGTTCCAGAGTATTTAGTCTGTGTCCTTTGTTTTGTTTCTGTAAAATTTCCATTGTATTTTCAATATTGTTAAGTTGGTGTTTTTCTGTAATTAAGTGTTTGGCATAAGCTGATTTTTGTCTATATAAATTAAAATGCACTAGCTGTAACAAGGTTTACATAGGGCAAATAGGCCGTAAATTCAAAACCAGATAACGGGAACACACTCAAGATTTTAAAACAACAGACAAAAATCAGCTTATGCCAAACACTTAATTACAGAAAAACACCAACTTAGCAATATTGAAAATACAATGGAAATTTTACACAAACAAAACAAAGGACACAGACCAAATACTCTGGAACAACTCAAAATATATAAACACAAGGATATAATATTAAACGAAGACCAAATCGATTACAACCCACTATTCCAAATCACTTATGAACACACCCACCCTCCATAAATATCAGCACCTTACACCACTATCAGTTACTTCATAGTCAAGTTCCGGCTCCACAACATAAGGTTAGTAATAGTCCATACATAATTTAAAAACACTTATAAATACTAGTTTACCTCTTACATTAGTTTTTACTCTGATTTTTAATAGGAACTGAGGATGGCGTAACTATTGCGCCGAAATGCATATTCATTTTTAAACAACACTACAACACACTGGACATCCGATTCTGCAAGCAATTTTTCCAAATAATCAAGAAAGAACACTCTACAATACTGAAGATTTTGACATCACCGTCATATATATGGTGTAAAGACTCCCGGCAATAGGGAAATTCATTTTATACACATTTTAGTATTTTTACTACATGGACCTGTGTAATTTGTGATTAATTTTTTAATCTGTACATATATTTTTAATGATCTTTTTAGTGTTCTATACACAAATATCAACGTCACAGTGTGTTGTATGTTTATTTTACTATCAGTGGGAATAAGGAGGTAAATAAATACTATACTCAAAATAATCCTTCCTCTGCGGCAAATATGAAATTTATTAAATTAAGATAAGTGAAGTTTGAAACTTGTTGTATTGGTTGATTGTCAATTATTATCTTGGCTCTAATTGGGTAATTTCCTCTCCATGACATCATGTGGACTGTTTGTGGTAGACTTAAATGCACAGCAATATCAAGAAACTCATTTACTACAAACTGAAGAAGACTACATGCAATGGCACCGTAGATTAGGACATATCAGCTTTAAAAATCTACAGAAAATTCCTGTTCTGTGTGAGGGAGTGCCATTAATCCTGAGTGAATGTGGAACAGACCATTTGTGTGAACATTGTGCAGTAACAAAAAACTGATTAGAAGTCCAATCAACTCTACAAGACAGAGAGGGAAATCATACATACAGATGTATGTGGAAAAATTGTTCCACCAACATTTGATGATGAAAAAAAGAAAGAAAAAAAAGCTATTTTATGACATGTGTTGATGATTAAATACACACTTTGTTCATATATATCTTCTACAAACTAAAGATGAAGCTGAAGATTACCTCAAAGAATTTACTGTTGAAGCTGAAAATTATCACAATTTAAACGTATCTAAGATCAGACTAGATAATGGTGGTGAATATAATTCAAATAACTTCAAACCTTGGTGTAAAAAGAAGGGAATACAACTTATATCATTGCTCATTTACCTCAGATAAATGGAACAGCTGAAAGAATGAATTTAACACTTTCTAATAAAATGAGAGCCTTACTGTATGACTCCAACCTACCGAACGAAATGTGGGGAACAGCTATTGAAACAGCTGCATATCTACAAAATAGAAGTCCTACTGTAACAATTGATACAACTCCTGCTGAAAAGTGGTTTCACGAAAAACCTGATCTATCTCGACTGCAAATTTATGGATCTTTGGTCTATACAAAAATTCTTGGTAACCTCAAGAAATTAAACCATAGAGCTAAAAGGGGAATATTTGTAGGTTATGCAAAAAATGGGTATACAATTTGGGATAAAGAAAACCAAACAGTATATACTTCAAGAGATGTTAAATTCTTTAGACTACCTGATAAGGAAAATGTGTTAAACAAAACTGTTACTATTGAAAACTACAGTGATATTGATGATGAAAAATTGGAGCCAAACGAAGAACAAGAAAATTTGAGTGACAATTTAGAGACAGTATCAAGTGAAGATAATCATAATTTAGAATGTGAATTACCATCAGAGGAAAATGTGAACTCAAACGTTCAACAAATCCAAAGACCACAAAGGAATAGGCAATTAAGTTACCAAAGAAATATGAAGATTACCAGTTAGATTATGTGCTACTTTCTGAAGATTCTACACTAACTTATGAAGATTGTATGAGGAGTAACGAGAAAGGAAGAAAGAGATTGCTTAAATAGGAACCAAACATGGGAACTAGTCGACAAGGATTGTATTCAAGGAAAAGAAATAGTTACAAGCCGTTGGATATTTAAAATCAAAGATGATGGCCATTATAGAGCTAGACTGGTAGCAAGAGGCTGCCAACAGATAGAAGATCTTGAATATAAAGACACTTATAGTTCAGTGATACAGACCAGTTCTTTAAGAATGCTGTTAGCTATTGCTGCTGAAAAGAATCTCAAAATTATGACTTTTGATGTAAAGTCTGCATTTCTATATGGTGACCGACAAGATGAAATATACATGCGGTTGGCTGAAGACTTTGATCATCCTGGTAAAGTGTGCAAACTGAAAAGGCAATTTATGGATTAAAACAAGCACCTCAACAATGGTTTAAAAGACTTACAGACTTTTTAAGGTGTGAAGGACTGAAACCTATACAAACTGATCAATGTGTATTTAAATCTATATATGGTAAAAGACTATTTATAGGAATTCATGTAGATGATGGTATTGTAATAGGAGAAGATCAACTACAAATGAAAGAACTTATGATGAAAATGAAGAAAGAATTGCACATCACATTCAACTGTAAACCCGACAACTATTTGGGCATACATATCAAACAGACAAATGATGGAGTATTCATAAATCAAGCTAGTTATGCTGAACATATTGTAAATGTCTATAATATGCGAATGGGAAAACCTACAAGCACGCCGATGTTTCTGCTGATGCAGCAAAAGACTCAGAAACAAAGTTTCCATATCAAGAAGCAGTGGGAAGACTTTTGTATCTGTCCTGCAAAACACAGCCTGATATTTGTTATGCTGTCAATTATGAAAGCCGTTATACTAAGAAGCCTACCAAACAAGATGTAAACAATATCAAGAGAACTCTGAGATATCTTAAAGGATCATCAGAAAAAGGGATCCAATACACAAACAAGGGAAGTACAAATACTCTAGAAGTGTACTGTGATTCCGATCATCCTGGGGACAAAGAAGAGTGCAAGAGCACTGCTGGATATGTAATATACTATGCAAATGGCCGAATTATTTGGTGCTCTCGTAAACAATCTATTGTTGCACAAAGTTCTACCGAAGCTGAGTACATCGCTGCAGCTTTATGTTGTCAACAAATGAAATATGCTAAATCTGTACTTGAAGAGCTACTGTTAGAGAAAATTGATGTGACTCTGCATATCGATAACACAAGCTGTATCAAGATGATAGAAGTCAATCAACTTACAAGAAAGTGTATATATATTGATGTCAAATATCACCTGATCAAAGATGAATTCAAGAAAGGATGCTTAAAATCAAGTAGGCCTATTGTGTAACTAATGAAAATGTGGCTGACATTTTTACCAAACCTTTACAGCCTGTCAAGTTTGAGAAAATAATGAGACGAATTATGTCTTGAGTGAACTAAAGAACAATGTGTCAGTTTAAATCAAATTTGAACAAATTGTTTATTTCATATATATATATATGTTTTAAGGGAGTGTAACCTATATGTTGCAAATGTTAATTTATATTATGTTAAAATGTTTTGTATTAGTTTTTCCGTACTTGAGGGAGTGTGCTGGAATATGTTAAGTTGTCAAGTATGCAAAAACTGTGTAGCTAATTATGTTACTATTGGTGCTGCTGTAGAATCAGGGTTGTAAAAAAGCCGGCTAAAATTGAAAGACCTGACCAGCGGTTTTTTTCAATTTTAGCCGGTTAAAATCATGATTTTAGCCGGCTAAAATCAAATTTAGCCGGCTAAAATCAATTTTTCCTGGTTGGGGCAGGTGGGAGTGGGTTGAAATTTTGAAAAAATTATATTTAGGGCCCTGTGGGGTTTAGAGGGAAACTTAGTATGCATAAATTAGACACCAATGATTCAGTGGTTGTAGGGGCATAGGCGTAGCGAGGGGGGGGTTTTGGGGGTTTGAACCCCCCCCATTGAATAAAAAATGGAAAATTGTATAATTTTTTTAAGTCTGCCCATAAATTGCTTAATACAAGTATAAAGCGTGGGAAGCTTAAAACTCGTTATTTTGCGTCTTAATTTTTAAAATTTTCCGGGGAAGGACCCCCGGAAGCTTAAAACTTGTTATTTTGCATCTTAATTTTTAAAATTTTCCGTGAGAGAACCCCCGGAAGCTTAAAACTCGTTATTTTGCATCTTAATTTTTAAAATTTTCCGGGGGAGGGCCCCCGGACCAACCCTCTCCTTCCATACTCGCCAGACCCCGCGGATGTTATAACCCCCCCCATATGGTCGGCCTGGCTACGCCTATGTGTGGGGGTGAGGGTGGAAATTAAAATTTTTTAAAACCATGTTTGTGGGGTATCGTTGAAAAGCTCTTGATGAGTAATCTCTAAATCAACAACTAGTTTCTCAATAGCGCTCATATAAGGAGAGATTTGAATTTTTGAAAGTCAAAAACACTTTAAAATATACCTCAGCCAATAGGCATGCCGAAATGAATTCATGAGGACCAACTGAGGCTAAAATTACCAATGAAATAAAGTTTGGAATATTAAAAATAATAGTTAAATATCTTTAGAACAACAATCCTTGGCCAAATTAAAAATGAAATAATAAAAGATATCAATTAATACATAATTAACAACTCTCTTTTTATAAAAAAAATATTTCAGTTTTTATTCTACACTTACCCCAATAAATTCATAAAAAGCACTATGAAATCTACCTCAGCCTGTGCCCTGTAGGCCTACCTAAAGGGAATTTTTATACTTATTTCTCCATCAATTACACAAATCTGAAGCGTAATCACCTATCGCTGGAATTTTGTCAAGCCATAGAATCTTTACATTGTATGCCAGCCAGTTCTGCATCAATCGAAAGAGTATTTTCTTCATTTGGGTTAATACAAACAAAATTGAGAAACAGACTAGGCAATGAAAAAGCCCAGAAGCTTGTAGAATAAAGCAAATATGCAAGAGTCTTATGATGAATGGTGAATTTACCATATTTACTTGAATATAACGTGCCCTATTTTTGTCCATTTGTAGATTTCAATACTGAGGTGTGCGTTAAATTCTAGTACAAATCCGTTTCGTAGGTCGGAGGTAATATTGATCTACATAACAAGGCACTGCTATAATTCTCGACTTTGTTCATTTTATCATTAGCCTACACCATATGAAATTTAATTTCTGAAACATAATGAAAAAATAGTTTTTGTCAGTTCTATAGTGCAAATGTGGAATATTGTGCATTGTCGATTTTAAACTCATTTAAGAGTGGTATAAGCTTTTATTGTGAAACATGCATTTAACATTTTGTTTGTCCATTTAGCAATAAAAATAAGCACCTCCGAAGATTCCAGTGATGAACACATTAGTGAATATTGATGAGCCATGCCTATAGGTCTACTTGTAGGCCTAAAACTGTCAGTTAACTGTAAATGTTTATGTGTTGGTTCATTATTCTATAAATACTAAGACAAAATTCTAAATAAAATATCCTATTGATGCGCATTACATTCGCTAACAAACTCCTTTTTTATGATTTTAAGTTTCAAAATCAGGGTGCGCATTAAATTCGAGGGTGCATTATATTGGAGTAAATACGGTAATTAACTATTGCTGGGAATTACACAGTGAAGTGGTACAGTGAGTCCCACGCAAGAGTTGGCCAATGACGTGGGATTCTGCGAAGCGGCGGGCACAGCACCAACTCCCGAGCGATCGGGTGAAATATCTACGCAAATAAAGCCGCGATTGGAGTGATGATTCAGGTTCTCATATTTACAGTGAAAATTACAATGAAAATAACCACATACCTCATCACAAGAGCTGCTGGAAATGTTCTTCTCTTGCATCCACACAATACTGGCACCTTTTCAGGAAATTTTCTTTCACACGCATAATTTCAGCTTCCGAGACAGAGTTAATTTCTCTTGTAATATTGTTTTTAAGTTCTTCTAACAGCATGTGACTATTATTTATGGGGAAACTTCAAAAATAAAGTGTATAGGTCAATTTCCCATACGTTAGAAGAACTTGAAGACAATATCACAAGAAAAATTAACTCTATTTCGGAAGCTGAACTTAATGCGCGTAAAAGAAAATTTCCTAAATTGGTGCCAGTATTGTGTGGATGCAAGAGCAGAACATTTTTAACATCTCTTGTGATGAGGTACGTGGTTATTTTCATTGTAATTTTAACTGTAAATGTGAGAACCTGAATCATTACACCGATCGCGGCTTTATTTGCTGTGCCCGCCACGACGCAGAAACCCGTGTCATTGGCCAACTCTTGCATGAGACTGACTGTATTAAATTACACTAAATACAATTTTAGGTTTCTGAGCTTGTATCTTTTAAATTTGTGATGTTTGGAAATAAGAACATGAAAGAAACTTCAATTATTTTTACTCAATTTGATTTTATCCAGATAAAATGCCTGGCATTTTTCAAGTGGATAAGACTGGTAGCTCTGTATTTGCACTCAGTAGGCCTAAGTAGGCCTACTACAGGTTCTGAGCTTGTAACTTCTAAATTTGTGATGTTTGGAAATAAAAACAAGAAAGGAACTTCAATTATTTTTATTCAATTTGATTTTAGCCGGATAAAATGTCTGGCTTTTTTCAAGTGGATAAAACTGAGGCCTACTACAGGTTCTGAGCTTGTAACTTTTAAATTTGTGATCTTTGGAAATTTAAACATGAAAGGAACTTCAATTGTTTTTATTCAATTTGATTTTAGCCGGATAAAATACCTGGTTTTTTTCAAGTGGATAAAACTGGTTACTCTGCATTTGCACTCAGTAGGCCTAAGTAGGCCTACTACAGGTTCTGAGCTTGTATCTTTTAAATTTGTGATGTTTGGAAATAAGAACATGAAAGAAACTTCAATTATTTTTACTCAATTTGATTTTATCCAGATAAAATGCCTGGCATTTTTCAAGTGGATAAGACTGGCATTTGCACTCAGTAGGCCTAAGTAGGCCTACCTAAGTAGGCCTACTACAGGTTCTGAGCTTGAAACTTTTAAATTTGTTTTTTTTTTTTTTAAATTTAATTTCAATCGTTCAGCATTACATTGCTATGTCAGATTGGTGATAACCATTGGAGATTTGTAACAGTAGGCCTATTAGTATTCTCGCTATAGAGGTGAGTCAATGTTTGACCCCTCACTCAAAATTACGCTTTAAAGTTATCTGACATAGGCTAATTATGGTCACAGGCTTGAACTTAATCAAAGAACTATATCTTGAGGCAAACGAGGTTTAAGTCGCCGTGCATTGTGGGACTTTTGTCCGAGGCCATAATACTGTGCCCCTGAAACATGTTCTAGATTATTAAGAAAATGTTTAGTCAAATTAGAGATGTGTTCATGAATATACTGTACACCGAGTTCACTGTGTAATTGGTTGTTTCGAATAAACCAAGGAGAGTTCACTGACATTCTTAGAACCTTGTTCTGGAATATTTGGAGACGCTGAATTTTTGTTTTTGATGCACTACACCATATAGGACATGCATATAGCAGCAGAGGCCGGAGTATGCTTTTATAAAGCAAAAGAGTATAATCCATTCTGAGAGACGATTTCCTGTTCATAATTGGGTATAACTTCATCAGTCGGGCATAAGCTTCATTTAGTTTTGTGTTTATATGGGTGTGCCAAGTCAGTCGTCGATCTAAATGTAGTCCCAGGTACTTAACAGATTTGTCTGAAGAAAGCCAGGTTACTGATGAATCATACATCTTGATATCAGGGGGAACTTCAGGCCTTCTCAGTGTAAATATTTTCAGTTGACTTTTCTGGGGGTTTAACTGAATGCGCCATTTTGATAACCAGTGTAAGAATAGATCTAATGAAGACTGTAATTGTGTAGTAGCTGTAATTATATTATGATGAGAAGTATATATCACTGTGTCATCTGCAAATAGAGCTGTATGCACAGAAGGCAAATCTGGTATATCGGCAGTATAAATACTGAAAAGAGTCGGAGACAAAATGCTTCCTTGTGGAACTCCAGCAAGAATTGGCCGCTTTGTAGATTTATGGTTTCCAATGCAGACGGAAAAAGTTCTGTTCTTCAAAAAACTGGCTATTAGGTCTTGTAAGTACATTGGAAGACCAACTTCGCGTAACTTATAAAGTAAACCTTCAGGCCATACTCTATCGAATGCTTGTGTGACATCTAAGAACGCTGCTACAGTATGTTCATGCTGTTCGAAACCGTGATATATGTGTTCTGTTAGTCGCAGCAATTGATGATTGGTGGAGTGATGTCTTTTAAATCCAAACTGGTGTGGAGGAATAATAGAAGCATCAGATGTATATTTCTGGATGCGGTTAAGAATAATTTTTTCCAATAATTTCGACAAGGTCGATAGGAGACTTATTGGCCTGTAGCTGCTTGGAGAAGATATTGATTTCTTTGGTTTATGAATGGCCACAATTTCAGCATGTTTCCATGCCGCAGGAAAGTAGCCAGTGCGAAGAACTGCATTGAATAGAGAAGCGATATATGCCAGGGATTTCCTAGTTAGCTGCTTTAGCACTGTGTTTGGAATTTTATCATATCCTGGAGCTTTCTTATTTGGTAATCTTTTAATAATGTTGTTAATTTCATTGATTGTAACAAAATTAATGGGCTTTTCTACTGATGATTTTTCAGCTAGTGAAGTTTCTTCAACATATGAAGTGAACAATAGATCTGAAGTCAAGTTTGGTACAAATGTTGATTCGAAATAATCTGCAAGTGCTTGGCATTTTTCTATGTCACTATTGTACACCTTGCCATGGTCTCGTAGAGGTGGAATAATAGTAGGCTCACAAAGGATTTGCTTAGTAGCCCTCCACAGGGAATTGTCATAAGTTGACACATTAGATATATATTGTTGATAACTTCGATATCGATACTCATCCAATTTATTCTTTACTTGTCTAATGAGCAAATTTAGCTGTTTACGTTGCCATGGTTGACGCCAGCGTTGCCACTGATGGCGTGCTTGATGTTTCTTTTTTATGAGTTCGAGAATATCCTTCGGTAATTTCATTTGGTGTGAAAGAGGAGACGAAGGATGCTTTTTAATTAGTGAAGCCTTGATAGATGTCTGGATTGCATAAGTGATGTGTTCTGTAGCTTCATCAATGTCCTGTGAATGTTTTAAGGATCGACGTATTTGTAGCGTAGAGTCTAGTATTTCCTTAAATGCATTCCAATTCACTGGACCCGTAAGCAATTTGTCAGGAGTACTGTGGCACAGTGAATCATAAAAAAATGTTGTAATAACAGGACAATGATCCGAATCTAGCTCTGGTAGAGGTTGCATATATAAGGGAGCAGTAAAATTTTTAATTAATGCGATATCTAAAATATCGGGCTTTACTGTAGGATTGAAAGAATAATACGTTGGTTCCTGAGGAGCAATGACTTGAATGATGTTTGGAAATAAATGCATGTAAGAAACTTCAATTATTTTTATTCAATTTGATTTTATCCGGCCTGGCTTTTTTCAAGTGGATAAAACTGGTAGCTCAGTAGGCCTACTACAGGTTCTGAGCTTGTAACTTTTAAATTTGTGATGTTTGGAAATAAAAACATGAAAGAAACTTGAATTATATTTATTCAATTTGATTTTAGCCAGCCTGGCTTTTTTCAAGTGGATAAAACTGGTAGCTCTGCATTTGCACTCAGTAGTCCTAAGTGGGCCTACTACAGGTTCTGAGCTTGTAACTTAAATTTATGATGTTTGGAAATAAAAACATGAAAGAAACTTCCATTATTTTTATTCAATTTGATTTTATCCGGATAAAATTGCCTGGCTTTTTTCAAGTGGATAAAACCGGTTAAAACCGGCCGGTTAAAATCAGGCCGGCTTTTTTCATAACAACCCTGTGTAGAATGGTAAAGACAGCTGTAGTAATGCCATGTTAGTTGCTAGATGAGTTCTGTAGTTGCCAATGTGTCATGACGTGGAGTGGAAGTACTCAAATGTGGTGCAGAAATAAACTCAAACTGTCTGCTGTGCTAAATCAAACCTAAATGTATTCACTTCATATACCCACAAAAAACCAAATCCTAACAGTTTCAACAATGTGATTTTCCCACGGTAAATTTTTATCTATAAGAACTCAGGGTTGTTATGAAAAAAGCCGGCCTGATTTTAACCGGCCGGTTTTAACCGGTTTTATCCACTTGAAAAAAGCCAGGCAATTTTATCCGGATAAAATCAAATTGAATAAAAATAATGGAAGTTTCTTTCATGTTTTTATTTCCAAACATCATAAATTTAAGTTACAAGCTCAGAACCTGTAGTAGGCCCACTTAGGACTACTGAGTGCAAATGCAGAGCTACCAGTTTTATCCACTTGAAAAAAGCCAGGCTGGCTAAAATCAAATTGAATAAATATAATTCAAGTTTCTTTCATGTTTTTATTTCCAAACATCACAAATTTAAAAGTTACAAGCTCAGAACCTGTAGTAGGCCTACTGAGCTACCAGTTTTATCCACTTGAAAAAAGCCAGGCCGGATAAAATCAAATTGAATAAAAATAATTGAAGTTTCTTACATGCATTTATTTCCAAACATCATTCAAGTCATTGCTCCTCAGGAACCAACGTATTATTCTTTCAATCCTACAGTAAAGCCCGATATTTTAGATATCGCATTAATTAAAAATTTTACTGCTCCCTTATATATGCAACCTCTACCAGAGCTAGATTCGGATCATTGTCCTGTTATTACAACATTTTTTTATGATTCACTGTGCCACAGTACTCCTGACAAATTGCTTACGGGTCCAGTGAATTGGAATGCATTTAAGGAAATACTAGACTCTACGCTACAAATACGTCGATCCTTAAAACATTCACAGGACATTGATGAAGCTACAGAACACATCACTTATGCAATCCAGACATCTATCAAGGCTTCACTAATTAAAAAGCATCCTTCGTCTCCTCTTTCACACCAAATGAAATTACCGAAGGATATTCTCGAACTCATAAAAAAGAAACATCAAGCACGCCATCAGTGGCAACGCTGGCGTCAACCATGGCAACGTAAACAGCTAAATTTGCTCATTAGACAAGTAAAGAATAAATTGGATGAGTATCGATATCGAAGTTATCAACAATATATATCTAATGTGTCAACTTATGACAATTCCCTGTGGAGGGCTACTAAGCAAATCCTTTGTGAGCCTACTATTATTCCACCTCTACGAGACCATGGCAAGGTGTACAATAGTGACATAGAAAAATGCCAAGCACTTGCAGATTATTTCGAATCAACATTTGTACCAAACTTGACTTCAGATCTATTGTTCACTTCATATGTTGAAGAAACTTCACTAGCTGAAAAATCATCAGTAGAAAAGCCCATTAATTTTGTTACAATCAATGAAATTAACAACATTATTAAAAGATTACCAAATAAGAAAGCTCCAGGATATGATAAAATTCCAAACACAGTGCTAAAGCAGCTAACTAGGAAATCCCTGGCATATATCGCTTCTCTATTCAATGCAGTTCTTCGCACTGGCTACTTTCCTGCGGCATGGAAACATGCTGAAATTGTGGCCATTCATAAACCAAAGAAATCAATATCTTCTCCAAGCAGCTACAGGCCAATAAGTCTCCTATCGACCTTGTCGAAATTATTGGAAAAAATTATTCTTAACCGCATCCAGAAATATACATCTGATGCTTCTATTATTCCTCCACACCAGTTTGGATTTAAAAGACATCACTCCACCAATCATCAATTGCTGCGACTAACAGAACACATATATCACGGTTTCGAACAGCATGAACATACTGTAGCAGCGTTCTTAGATGTCACACAAGCATTCGATAGAGTATGGCCTGAAGGTTTACTTTATAAGTTACGCGAAGTTGGTCTTCCAATGTACTTACAAGACCTAATAGCCAGTTTTTTGAAGAACAGAACTTTTTCCGTCTGCATTGGAAACCATAAATCTACAAAGCGGCCAATTCTTGCTGGAGTTCCACAAGGAAGCATTTTGTCTCCGACTCTTTTCAGTATTTATACTGCCGATATACCAGATTTGCCTTCTGTGCATACAGCTCTATTTGCAGATGACACAGTGATATATACTTCTCATCATAATATAATTACAGCTACTACACAATTACAGTCTTCATTAGATCTATTCTTACACTGGTTATCAAAATGGCGCATTCAGTTAAACCCCCAGAAAAGTCAACTGAAAATATTTACACTGAGAAGGCCTGAAGTTCCCCCTGATATCAAGATGTATGATTCATCAGTAACCTGGCTTTCTTCAGACAAATCTGTTAAGTACCTGGGACTACATTTAGATCGACGACTGACTTGGCACACCCATATAAACACAAAACTAAATGAAGCTTATGCCCGACTGATGAAGTTATACCCAATTATGAACAGGAAATCGTCTCTCAGAATGGATTATACTCTTTTGCTTTATAAAAGCATACTCCGGCCTCTGCTGCTATATGCATGTCCTATATGGTGTAGTGCATCAAAAACAAAAATTCAGCGTCTCCAAATATTCCAGAACAAGGTTCTAAGAATGTCAGTGAACTCTCCTTGGTTTATTCGAAACAACCAATTACACAGTGAACTCGGTGTACAGTATATTCATGAACACATCTCTAATTTGACTAAACATTTTCTTAATAATCTAGAACATGTTTCAGGGGCACAGTATTATGGCCTCGGACAAAAGTCCCACAATGCACGGCGACTTAAACCTCGTTTGCCTCAAGATATAGTTCTTTGATTAAGTTCAAGCCTGTGACCATAATTAGCCTATGTCAGATAACTTTAAAGCGTAATTTTGAGTGAGGGGTCAAACATTGACTCACCTCTATAGCGAGAATACTAATAGGCCTACTGTTACAAATCTCCAATGGTTATCACCAATCTGACATAGCAATGTAATGCTGAACGATTGAAATTAAATTTAAAAAAAAAAAAACAAATTTAAAAGTTTCAAGCTCAGAACCTGTAGTAGGCCTACTTAGGTAGGCCTACTTAGGCCTACTGAGTGCAAATGCCAGTCTTATCCACTTGAAAAATGCCAGGCATTTTATCTGGATAAAATCAAATTGAGTAAAAATAATTGAAGTTTCTTTCATGTTCTTATTTCCAAACATCACAAATTTAAAAGATACAAGCTCAGAACCTGTAGTAGGCCTACTTAGGCCTACTGAGTGCAAATGCAGAGTAACCAGTTTTATCCACTTGAAAAAAACCAGGTATTTTATCCGGCTAAAATCAAATTGAATAAAAACAATTGAAGTTCCTTTCATGTTTAAATTTCCAAAGATCACAAATTTAAAAGTTACAAGCTCAGAACCTGTAGTAGGCCTCAGTTTTATCCACTTGAAAAAAGCCAGACATTTTATCCGGCTAAAATCAAATTGAATAAAAATAATTGAAGTTCCTTTCTTGTTTTTATTTCCAAACATCACAAATTTAGAAGTTACAAGCTCAGAACCTGTAGTAGGCCTACTTAGGCCTACTGAGTGCAAATACAGAGCTACCAGTCTTATCCACTTGAAAAATGCCAGGCATTTTATCTGGATAAAATCAAATTGAGTAAAAATAATTGAAGTTTCTTTCATGTTCTTATTTCCAAACATCACAAATTTAAAAGATACAAGCTCAGAAACCTAAAATTGTATTTAGTGTAATTTAATACAGTCAGTCTCATGCAAGAGTTGGCCAATGACACGGGTTTCTGCGTCGTGGCGGGCACAGCAAATAAAGCCGCGATCGGTGTAATGATTCAGGTTCTCACATTTACAGTTAAAATTACAATGAAAATAACCACGTACCTCATCACAAGAGATGTTAAAAATGTTCTGCTCTTGCATCCACACAATACTGGCACCAATTTAGGAAATTTTCTTTTACGCGCATTAAGTTCAGCTTCCGAAATAGAGTTAATTTTTCTTGTGATATTGTCTTCAAGTTCTTCTAACGTATGGGAAATTGACCTATACACTTTATTTTTGAAGTTTCCCCATAAATAATAGTCACATGCTGTTAGAAGAACTTAAAAACAATATTACAAGAGAAATTAACTCTGTCTCGGAAGCTGAAATTATGCGTGTGAAAGAAAATTTCCTGAAAAGGTGCCAGTATTGTGTGGATGCAAGAGAAGAACATTTCCAGCAGCTCTTGTGATGAGGTATGTGGTTATTTTCATTGTAATTTTCACTGTAAATATGAGAACCTGAATCATCACTCCAATCGCGGCTTTATTTGCGTAGATATTTCACCCGATCGCTCGGGAGTTGGTGCTGTGCCCGCCGCTTCGCAGAATCCCACGTCATTGGCCAACTCTTGCGTGGGACTCACTGTACCACTTCACTGTGTAATTCCCAGCAATAGTTAATTACCGTATTTACTCCAATATAATGCACCCTCGAATTTAATGCGCACCCTGATTTTGAAACTTAAAATCATAAAAAAGGAGTTTGTTAGCGAATGTAATGCGCATCAATAGGATATTTTATTTAGAATTTTGTCTTAGTATTTATAGAATAATGAACCAACACATAAACATTTACAGTTAACTGACAGTTTTAGGCCTACAAGTAGACCTATAGGCATGGCTCATCAATATTCACTAATGTGTTCATCACTGGAATCTTCGGAGGTGCTTATTTTTATTGCTAAATGGACAAACAAAATGTTAAATGCATGTTTCACAATAAAAGCTTATACCACTCTTAAATGAGTTTAAAATCGACAATGCACAATATTCCACATTTGCACTATAGAACTGACAAAAACTATTTTTTCATTATGTTTCAGAAATTAAATTTCATATGGTGTAGGCTAATGATAAAATGAACAAAGTCGAGAATTATAGCAGTGCCTTGTTATGTAGATCAATATTACCTCCGACCTACGAAACGGATTTGTACTAGAATTTAACGCACACCTCAGTATTGAAATCTACAAATGGACAAAAATAGGGCACGTTATATTCAAGTAAATATGGTAAATTCACCATTCATCATAAGACTCTTGCATATTTGCTTTATTCTACAAGCTTCTGGGCTTTTTCATTGCCTAGTCTGTTTCTCAATTTTGTTTGTATTAACCCAAATGAAGAAAATACTCTTTCGATTGATGCAGAACTGGCTGGCATACAATGTAAAGATTCTATGGCTTGACAAAATTCCAGCGATAGGTGATTACGCTTCAGATTTGTGTAATTGATGGAGAAATAAGTATAAAAATTCCCTTTAGGTAGGCCTACAGGGCACAGGCTGAGGTAGATTTCATAGTGCTTTTTATGAATTTATTGGGGTAAGTGTAGAATAAAAACTGAAATATTTTTTTATAAAAAGAGAGTTGTTAATTATGTATTAATTGATATCTTTTATTATTTCATTTTTAATTTGGCCAAGGATTGTTGTTCTAAAGATATTTAACTATTATTTTTAATATTCCAAACTTTATTTCATTGGTAATTTTAGCCTCAGTTGGTCCTCATGAATTCATTTCGGCATGCCTATTGGCTGAGGTATATTTTAAAGTGTTTTTGACTTTCAAAAATTCAAATCTCTCCTTATATGAGCGCTATTGAGAAACTAGTTGTTGATTTAGAGATTACTCATCAAGAGCTTTTCAACGATACCCCACAAACATGGTTTTAAAAAATTTTAATTTCCACCCTCACCCCCACACATAGGCGTAGCCAGGCCGACCATATGGGGGGGGTTATAACATCCGCGGGGTCTGGCGAGTATGGAAGGAGAGGGTTGGTCCGGGGGCCCTCCCCCGGAAAATTTTAAAAATTAAGATGCAAAATAACGAGTTTTAAGCTTCCGGGGGTTCTCTCACGGAAAATTTTAAAAATTAAGATGCAAAATAACAAGTTTTAAGCTTCCGGGGGTCCTTCCCCGGAAAATTTTAAAAATTAAGACGCAAAATAACGAGTTTTAAGCTTCCCACGCTTTATACTTGTATTAAGCAATTTATGGGCAGACTTAAAAAAATTATACAATTTTCCATTTTTTATTCAATGGGGGGGGTTCAAACCCCCAAAACCCCCCCCTCGCTACGCCTATGCCCCTACAACCACTGAATCATTGGTGTCTAATTTATGCATACTAAGTTTCCCTCTAAACCCCACAGGGCCCTAAATATAATTTTTTCAAAATTTCAACCCACTCCCACCTGCCCCAACCAGGAAAAATTGATTTTAGCCGGCTAAAATCATGATTTTAACCGGCTAAAATTGAAAAAAACCGCTGGTCAGGTCTTTTTCAATTTTAGCCGGCTTTTTTACAACCCTGATAAGAACCCCAAGATTTTTAACGGAATCGCTGAATGGGATGACTGAATTTCTGATATTGATTTGTGGAGTATTATTTTCATCAAGTTTGTTTCAGAGACGCTGTTGCCCCACAACTATTGCCTGTGACTTCACTGGATTCAGTTTTAGTCCCAATTTTTGTGTCCATCTGTCAATTGCGTCAAGGTCTTCGTTCATGTAAGATTTCTTCGTTCATGTTTGCTATTGCATCGTTCATGTTGCTAATATGGGAATCTATATTAATAAAAGGAAGTGTCTGTCTGTCTGTCATTTGTTTTTAATGTCAAGGCACGCATACATATGAAATTTTCAACCAAATCCCGAAGAGGATTATTATTATTATTATTTTTATTATTATTATAAGTGGGATAATCAATATAGGCCTAAATATGGTCAAACGTTTGATTTGGACGAAACTCACTATACAGGGGTTTTCTGGGCCAAGGACCTCGAATCTGAGGTCGCTTTTACCAGGCGACGCTATCTAATTGGGGTATGTAGTCCACGTGATTTAGGTGTTAATAAATATAATGATTTAACTATTATGCTCTTAATTCTTAATTTTTGAAATAATTATCGCGGGCGATCGCTTGATTTTGTAAGTCCATCCTGGACGATTCATTTGTTTAGAATATCAAGGCCCGCAGACGTATGAAATTTTCAACATAGACGGAAGAGGGATATTCAATATAGGCCTAAATATGGTCAAACATTCGATTTGGACGAAACTCACTATACAGGGGTTTTCTGGGCCAAAAAACTCGAATCTGAGGTCGCTTTTACCAGGCGACGCTATCTAATCGTGGTATGTAGTCCACGTGATTTAGGTGTTAATAAATATAACGATATAACTATTATGCTCTTAATTTTTAATTTTTAAAATAATTATCGCGGGCGAAGCCGCGGGCACATGCTAGTGTATGTATAATTGTAAGTCGTCAGCATACAGGTGGTATTTGCTGTGCCATAAAGAGTTTGAAACGTAAAGGCTATAAAGAGAATAGTAATGGTCCGAGAATGCTTCCCGTGGGACTCCTGTCCTTACGAGACGCCATGATGAAGAACGATTATTAGAAACAACACAGTGCTGACGCTCGCTTAGATAGGAGCAAAACCACAGGACAACACTGTCTGATAGGTTTAATTTCTTGAGTTTAGCTGTAAGAATGTCAGTGTCTACGGAGTCAAATGCTTTGGTCATGTTGAGTAAGACAAGTATTGTCAGTTTCCTCTCGTCACAAGCGTGGCATAGGCTATGTCTTCCAAAAATAGTGAGTAGCGCTGTGCTCGTACTATGCCCTGGTTTAAAACCGGACTGATAGCGGTCTAGGAGGTAATTTTTATTAAGATAATCACTCAGCTGTAAGTGTATAATGTTTTCAAGAGCTTTGGAGAGGGTAGGTATTATACAAGTTATAATTATTTCTTATATTAGACCTATGCATGTATTCAAATTTTGCTTAAAGCAGTTGAATCATACACTATTCAAGACTCAGTTGGTATATTTTGTTTTATGGATTTTTAATTTTAATATTTTGTAATACTAGTAATTGTAACCGCATGTGCGTTAGTATCCGGACTGTTAGTATCAGGACAAAATGTCTTTCCATTGGATGAACATATTACAGTCAATTTATAATTGTAACTAATGTTAAGACTTCAAAAGTAAGTACAGCACTTGGGTCATTCCACACCAAATCAACCAATGGTCCAAACATCACGTCATCAGATTGTTAAGAATTTTTAATATGAGGTAGTATTAGCTGAGTAGGTACAAACTGTAGATTTTTACCTTTTTTGGACTTATAGTTTTTGAGATAAACATTTTTGAAAAATTACATAATGACAGGTTTTAGGAACGTTTTGAGATATTAAAAAGCATGTAAGGTAACTCAAAAACGGTTGGTCCCAGAAAGCTCAAATTTGTACCATTCTTTTTAGAATTACAAGGGCTTTAATTTGACATGTAACTTGACTGTATCACATCACTGTATATTTTTTCCAAAAACTAAAAAAAAAAATATCAAAAACTTAAAATCGGAATTTTTAATTTTTATGAAAAAAATATATTTTATTCCAAACTTCTTTAGTAAGTTGTGTACAAATTTTCATGATGGCATTTTCATGGTTTCATACTAAAATTAATTTTTATATGAATTGAGGCATATAGAAATTCTGGTAAATTCATTCATTGTTATTCTATTAAAAATTAATCATACTGTTGTAATTAAACTTACTCTAATACTAATTTACTTTTTTACATTAGGGTCTGTATCCTAAAAGTTTGTTTGAAAAAAGTTAGGTCTATGTAATAGGATGATGATGATGGTCCATATGGTAAAATAACAACTGGAACCAACAGGCCTTACTGAATCAGTGACACGTTTCTTTCCTCCTGTTGAAAATTGATATCTTATCTATTTTATTACAAGACAGTTAAACTTACTTTAAATCATGGAACAATTTTCATTACACTCTAAATCAGTAGAGGAGGTTTTTCTTCTTTGCCAAAACTTGTGTTGCTTTGGCCATCTCCTCCGCTGGAACTTGGTAGGTTCTACCTGTTGCTGTGGTTGGATTTAGTTTGTACAAAACATAGTTCATTGGCACTGCTAGGGTATCTTTTCTCCTAGGATATGTGAATGATGGTGATGGTCCTTTTGGATGAAGAAAGGAAACATGAATTTCCTTTTCAACATCATCTTTTGAGTCAACATGCACCAACCACCACTCTTTATCATAAGCACAAGCAACAAAACCCACATCATCTTCAAATGGAATGTCTTTATCACCAGGGCTGATCTGTACTCTATGTGTTTCTGAATAATCAGAAAATGAGTATACTTTGGATTTTACCCTATTTAGGTCTAGAGGAATGAAGGCATGAAATTTCTGGGTCCCCGAGATTGCCACAGCTTCTTCAAACCTTGATTTCTGAACTTTTTCTTCATCAGAATAGGCCTACTCTTCATTAGTTGTGCAGAAAAATGTGATGGATAGTAAATGTTGCACACCCCACTGAAAAAGCTGAAAAGGTGTTAAAATTTGATTTTCTAATGGATTTTGGAGGCTGGCTTTGGCGGCAAGCCTTTTGATTGTACACCCTACTCCATCACAAACTCCCTTTCCATGTGATGTAGCATAAAAATGCCACTCAGCTTCAAGTCCATCAAAGTCCTCTTTGTGATAGCAAAGGTTCAGAAAATTCTTACGATTTTTGTATTGCGCAGCTGAACCGTCTGAAAAATAGTACAGCTTTCTCAAGTTTGGTAGATAATTTCTTAGATATAGCATTAATTTTGTCTGGAAAGCATGAACAAGAACAGTATTGTATGCTAGGCAATCTGATATAAATACAAAGCTCCAGTTAACTAGCTCCTGTTTTCCTGTTTCTTGATTTCTTTCCTTGAAATATATTACAAGAGGGTGCACAGTAGCCATAGAATTGTTCCAATGAAACCCTTGAGCCTCATCTTGTAGAACAAATGAATAATTTTCGGCAAAATCACAAGTTACTACAGCTTCATTTTCTTCCAATGAGGATTTTGTTTCAGAGAAGAAAAATGATTGTTGTTTTGCAATTAAATCATTTTTTTAAAGATTACTTAATTGACTGCAAAATTCTTGGACGAACTCATCAACTGTTTTTTTAAATTACACCTGTCTACAGTAATCCACTGTTTATAAGTAATGTTGACTGTTGTGAGAAAGAACTGCTGACTGAGGGGTTGCAAGTTTCAACAGGAGGAAAGAAAACGTGTCACTGATTCAGTAACTCTTGTTAGTTCCAGTTGTTATTTTACCATATGGACCATCATCATCCTATTATATAGACCTAACTTTTATCAAATAAACTTTTAGGGTATAGGCCCTAAAAAAGTAAATTGGTATTAGAGTAAGTTTAATTACAACAGTATGATTAATTTTTAATAGGATAACAATGAATGAATTTACCAGAATTTCTATATGCCTCAATTCATATAAAAATTAATTTTAGTATGAAACCATGAAAATGCCATCATGAAAATTTGTACACAACTTACTAAAAAGGTTTGGAATAAAATAATTAATTTTTTTTTTATAAAAATTAAAAATTCCGATTTTAAGTTTTTGATAAAAATTTTCTTTTGAGTTTTTGGAAGAAATATACAGTGATGTGATACAGTCAAGTTACATGTCAAATTAAAGCCCTTGTAATTCTAAAAAGAATGGTACAAATTTTAGCTTTCTTGGACAAACCGTTTTTGAGTTACATGCTTTTTAATATGTCAAAACGTTCTTGAAAACTGTCATTCTGTAATTTTTCAAAAATGTATAACTCCAAAACGAAAGGTCGAAAAAAATTAAAACTTTGTACTTTTGGTCATAGTGATGAACAGAACACAATCACTGAATATGAGCCATTTTGAAAACCTCAAGGTTAAAAATTATATTTTTATTGGTTGATTTGATATGGAATGACCCACTTTGTAACATGAGTTACCAGAAATATTGAAAAGTTGTTATTAAGGTTTTCACATTTAGTTTATAGAAACAAAAAATTAATTTCATTTCATACTCGCTGATTAAAAAAACACTAGCATTGATTTGAGTTTCCATGCATAACCTAGAAGTCGTAATTTTATTTTCAAATTGCATAACATGAGTTACCATTAATGCATTCCAAATACAAACTTAACTTATAAGTAGAAAATACAACTAGCCTTTCATAAATACAGCAGGCAGGCTGATACCTAATTTATAGGTAACATTGTCCCCATAAGTACTTTTCATTTGAATTTTTAATTTGTAACTTTTGGATTATTTTTCAGCAGCAGAAAAAATTAAAAGGCAAAGACAGAAGTTAAAGGATGAGGAAAATTATCTACAATAAGGAGAGGAAATGTTTGTCTGTCTGTGCTCAACCCAGCAAAATCTACTGCAGAGATCTGAAATTTTAAACACAAATGGATTGAAGGGTGGCTGAAAGCACATCGAAGTCAGATTTTTAGCTGTTTTATTATAATTATTAATTTTTTAGTTTATGAATGATTCACATGTAGCCTAGGTGTTAATAAATATAATATTTTAATTATTTAGCTCTTAATTTTTCATTTTTGAATTAATTACCATGACCGAAGCTGCAGGCACCAGCTAGTGAAGAATATAAGGGTCATTTCATGTGAAGTGACCCTCAAGGTTTGAAAAATAAATTGCACAAATTTATAGGAAACTCCATAGCCTATCAAAATAAAGATTGTTAATTACTGATTATTAAATTAATGTGCAAATTTGAAATGCACTTGATTTTGTGGTGTAATCAACTTCCAAACTTGAACTTATATAGGCCTATTAAAATTAAACTGGTGGATTCACACATAAGTTGACAACTCTGAGATCAGCAGAACTAACGACTGACTTTTTTTATTGTTGTGTTATCTTGAAGATACTACTTCTCTTGTGTTATTCAAGTGATTAGGCCTATATTTCGGAAAAGTAAGTATCTACATTTCCTATTAGTCAAAATAACATTAGTGTTTTCTGTCACGCCCAGAACACAAACACATGTAAAAGTTTGTTTAATAGTGGATATATGTATGACAGCATGTTATTGATTCCCAGAAGTGAGGTTAAACACATGCTCTACAACTTTTTTTAATATCTGCAATGCAACTAGCTTAAAAATGTGTTCTGGGTGTGACATCTCCAATATAGCCTATCGGTTGCTTGGCTCTCCACTTCTAATTACCGGTACAGTATTTTTATATCTTATCACTAGGGACCGGATTTTTAGGTTTTTAAAAACACTGTTTTAGGTTTTCCATTTGGTGAAATAGTTTTTTTTTAGGTTTTTTGTCCAAAATATCGTTTTCGGGTAGAATAATTGGTTTAATGAATTTGAATGTGCTACATAGGATTGAATACATAATACTTGTAAAGTTTAACTTAACAAAACTGACTTAAATTTGTGTAAACTTGCTTTAAGACTATGTTATACAATTGAAGAAAGAAAGCATAAACAATAAAAAGAAGCAGTGAAAATAAGATTTTCCCATTTCCTGGTTACAATATATCACTAAATATCTTTCAAGATTCTCAATCGTGAAGTTCTTCCTGTTATCTCTTAGTTAATAGTTAATACTGTATCTAGACACTACCCTTCTCAGGATTCGAATCCGATGCTTCTAATTTAGTGATTGGTTGGATGTGGATGTGGATAATGTGAAACTGATTATTTTCCTTTTTTCGGTTGTTACGCATGCTAACCGCACAACAGATCAACTAGGGACGAAAACTTCCTCCTTTTCTAGAAAGTTAATAATATGTGTTTCTGGCAAAATATGACTTTGCCATCTGTAATAAAATTCAGATCGTTGCCAATCCACTGCCGTAATAAACTCGATTTCATTTGTTTCGGCAAAATTAACACATCTTCTTAAAACTCACAGTGTGACCACTCAGTATTAATAACAGGGAAGTACTAAATGCAAACAAAAAAACAAGCGCTTTAAAACACAGAAATCTATATCCTTGTTCATACACGGCAACAATGGTTGTTCGTACAAATATTTTAAAAGGAATACGCCGGTACTCTTTTCCTCTCTTGATACTGTCCATCCTAGACGACAATGGGTTGAATGAAATGCTGGTGGTATTAATTTCTACCTGACAAAAATTATTCTCTCCCCGCAAAATATCGATTTCTTAACTGACAAACAGAAAAGACAAAAAACTAGCCTAAATTAGATATATTAGGTTTTATATCCCGTTTAGGTATATTTAAGTTTTTATACCCCATTTAGGTATTTTTAGGTGCCACAGAATTAATGTGGGTGAATCCTATGGACATGATTAGAAAAAGTGTATGAGCGCTTTTTGTTTTGGAAGTAAGGAAAAAAATAGGTAAAAACCTAAGAATCCGCTCCCTACTTATCACAGAAGAGTTCTAAAGAAAAACAAAGAAATTCAGGGACAAAATGAAGCAGAATGAAGATGTTTATGAGGAACATTAAAGGAAAGAGTGGCAGAGGGATAAAGAAAGAATACTGGAAGCAAAAGGGCAATAAACCGTGATGATAAAGCCCTTCAGCTTAAAAGACTAAGAGATAGGCCTAGAGAGAGAAAGTGAAAAAATCTATGTCATCTGATATTATCTTAACTCCCAAAAAAGAGTCCTTATATCAATCTAGTCGCTCTTATGACAAAGTAGATAGTAAATTAAGTGAATTCCTAAACATAGTGTCACGACATTTTGAGGCAAATTTTCCAAAAAAGAAAACTGCTAATTTACCTAATTCAAGGATTAACACATGGTTAACTGCTGGTATTAAAATATCATGTGCAAACAAGAGAGCTCTACCTAAAATATAGAACCAGTAACAACCAAACTCATAAGGAATACTATAAAAAGTATTGCAACATACTGAAGAAAGTAATCAAAGAAGCAAAAAGTAGGCATTTTTCACAAGTAATTAATAAAACAAATAATAAAGTTAAGACTGTATGGAATATAATAAAAAAAGAAACAGGGAGAACAAAGGGAAACAATGATTGTACATCATTAATATACCAAAACATAAAACTAGATAATTTATCAGACATTACAAATGCTTTTAATAGTCACTTTATAAATATTGCAGAGAAATGTATTCCTATAAATAATATTAACATTAAGGCAGTAGACCTACTAACAAAATCTACAGTTTGGAACCATAGATTTCAATTGAACCTGACTTCCCACATAGAAATTGAAAATATAATCAAGTCTCTCAAAAGTAAAAGCTCGTCTGGATGGGATGAGATAAGTAATAAGTTATTACAAAGCTGCTCATCGGAACTCAGTAAACCTCTTAGTCACATATGCAATTGTTCATTAGAAAATGGAATATTTCCAGAAAGACTGAAGCATGCTATTGTTAAGCCCCTCTTTAAAAAAGATGACAAAAATCTACCATCAAATTACAGACCTATATCACTCTTAACCTCATTTTCAAAAGTGTTTTGAAAAAGTCATGTACAACCGCATAATACACTATCTTAATTTGAATGACATTCTTACTTCATCTCAGTTTGGATTTAGAAGTGGCATGTCCACTGAGAATGCTACATTTCAACTTACTACAGAAATATTGGAAGCGTTAGATAAAAAGAAATATGCTCTGGGAATTTTCTGCGACTTAGCTAAAGCATTTGACTGTATAAATCATGAAATATTACTTCAAAAATTGGATCATTATGGGTTCGATAATTTAACACTTAAGTGGTTCAAATCATATCTTTCTGATAGAACTCAAAAGGTAATAATAAATGGAAATGAATCTAACCTAGGGATTGTTAAGAATGGGGTACCTCAGGGATCAATACTGGGACCTTTGCTCTTTTTAATTTTCATTAATGACTTGCCCTATAACTTAAGTGACGAATCAAAGGTATTGCTCTTTGCAGATGATACTAGTGTACTTGTAACAGGAACGTCACAAGAACATTTATCACGAATAGCTACAAAGGCTTTTCACGAGTTAAACACATGGTTTCTAGCTAATAAAATGACACTTAATATTGATAAGACCCATTTTATACAATTTAGGACAAAAAACAGATGTATCTCAAATCTTGAAATTAATTATGGAACACAAATCATACAAGAAATTAGCAATGTAAAATTTTTAGGATTACAAATTGACCAAAATCTTGACTGGAAGACACACATAGAAATGATAAGTCCAAAACTGAGTTCAGCGTGCTTTGCTTTAAGAATTTTGAATAATATATTAAAACAGGATGCATTACTTATGGTATATTTTGCATATTTTCACTCGGTAATGAGGTACGGGATCATTTTCTGGGGCAACTCTACCCATAGGGAGAAAATATTTAGAATACAAAAGCGGGCAATAAGAATAATATGTGGAAAGAAAAAAAGGGAATCTTGTAAACCGCTATTTGAAAAATTAAAAGTCCTCACTCTTACAGGGGAGTATATATACTCTGTTATGTGTTATGTAGTGAATAATATTGATAAATTTCAAACTAATTTTAGTGTACACGGACGTACTACCAGAAACATGAATGATCTACACAGACCAAATAACTCGTTAAAACTCTTTCAGAAGGGTGCGTATTATTCTGCAGTACAGATATATAACAAGCTCCCAAACAACATTAAATTATTATGTATTCAAAGAAAGAGCAAACATTTCAAAACAGCTGTCAAGGAATTTTTAATAACTCACACCTTCTACAATTTGGAGGAATATTTCCAGCTTCGATAAATTTGGCAGCTTGCAGTTTCTGTAGACCTATATTATTGTTATAACATGCATGTATTTTTTGATCTGACGTGTCCTATATCCTTGAGCCCCGCTCAACACAGGATCTACAGGACGAGATATCTACATCTACATCTACATCTTTAGGAAAAGCAGTTTGTAAAGTTTGTGGCATTAAAAAGGAATTTTATGTTGAAGTGAGAGAAGTTGTCTACGAGAATGATAAACTATTGCTCTAATGCAACCATCAGGAAAACCTTGGATTTGGCCAATTAAAGAAGATCATTTTTATAAGTGCATGTCTGTGATTGTTCCCAAAGTCAGAACACAAAAATTACCATGATTAATTACAGAGGTCAACTTGTTTTCGGTTCTTAGGCAAAATTCTGATTAAACATTGTTAAACAGACATAAAAAAGTGACTATGTGTAAACAAATAAAGTATTTCAATAAATAGTTTCAAAGATGAATTTAACTATCACTTGTCCTTTTTTTGTCACACCGAGAACATTTTCAAAAATTCCGTTCATCTATAAAAATGTAAATAATATTTAAAACCTTTACGTATTCCATTTCAGAAACTTCCACCTTAACTAAAATAAAATTCTATTTGTCTCTTTGATTAACCACAGAACAGAGTTTTTACTTTTTCTATGTTCATAGTAAAAGTACCGTACCGGTACTGGACAATTCAGTCACACCCAGAACAGTAAGTTTTTTTTTTCTGGCATAGGCCTATGTATAAATCTCAGTGGCGGCTCGTGGCCGGACAATTAGGTGAAGAGAAAAAAATGTCACATGCTTATGTTAATAACGGAATTCACCTATGTCTTGTAAACCAAAACAATCCTTCGGTAGCCCTTTAAGGCTGCAAACTTGTCTGTGATATAATCACAATGGCTGCTTTTCTTCTAGCTGCAGTAGAAGTTCTTTCTGAATTGAAACATTCGCTAAACAAGATAGGCTACTTGTCAGGTTAGTTAGTATCCGGCAACATTTTTTATTCTTCATTTAGTAGGCCTACGTCATGATCTGACAGCTGGCACAATGATGATATGATTTTAAACAATGCGGGTAAGAATGTAGGCCTAGTTATTATTTATAAAATCTGATACATTTTATTCATGGAATACTCTTAATAAATCCCACTCGAGATTATGAGTTTCGTGAGATAAATTCGATCCTGCTTCTCCGCCACGAATCTATCTATGTTTATCGTAATTATTATTCTCCTAATCAGATTATTCAGAATAATCCATTCATGCGATGCGGACTTGGTATTGACTAATAATCTTTAGCAATCGACCAATGACTGTTGTTTATCTTATAAGTTAATATATTGCGACGGTCGGAAAGATGCAATTTTATCTAATAAACTTCAGCTCGTTACTGGATACTTCAAGGCATTAATATGCAGTGATTATTATGTTCCATGTCGTATGATTACCTATGAAAAAATATGCATTGTAGGAATGAAACGTCATGATCCACGTTCTCTTCGGAGTATAAACTGGCAAATGGATTGGGATTAGAAGAACAATTACAGTGTAATTATATTTGTAGTGTTCAACGCATTAACATCAAGGCTGTGATGGATAATATATGTGCTTTATGAACCCTGCATTCAAGTGCAAACGTGCCCACCTGTTTCTCCGAGCTCACAGTGTGAGGTACTGGCGAAGAAAATGCCTGAACAAGAGGGACAGTTTCGTGGGTAGTCTGTTCGCGTCGGTTTGGGGACGTGGGATAAGCGAGAAAACTGCTGGTTGCCATCCTTAGTGGATCCTTAGCCAATTTTAGTGAATCAGACTACCCATGCAGCCGAGGGAATGGTAAACCAGTTCCGTTTCAACACGGCCGACTTGAAGCACTTGCAGGATCACAGTGTCTCCTAGCTTTGACACCAGGTGGTGGCGTGGCGGGCAATTTAAAAATACTGATACATTTATAGTAAAAACCAACGTTCGTGATATGGAAAATAAACTTTAAAAATACGTATTGTAAAGGAAAAATACTGGTGAAGTACTGCTTCACCTACTTCCCCTGAATAGCCGCCACTGATAAATCTGAAATTTTGTGAACAAGAATATTAACAGCTCAGGATTACATATAAAAATTAGAAAACTATTGGTTCAAAAAATTTATTAATATAAAATTATAAGCTTCTTAAATAAGCTCAAAAGTGTCACACCCAGAACTGTGGGATGGCCCATAAGGAAAAGCAAACACAATGTAATTTATGAAAAAACTAAGTGAAAAACAAAAGCAACAACTAGCTACAATAAGGGAAAGGAAAAGAAATGCAATTAAACTGGAAGCTTCTAGTTCTTGTAGTGCTGGAATATCACACAGAATTTTTATTTATCGTCATGTCTACACCTCAAGCTCTGAAGCTGAAAGTTACTTTCTATTGCACGTCAAACAAAAGGGATAAAAATGGTTGTTTTGTCCTTGCCGAGTTCCATTAGAACAGAAAAAAGGTATAGGTACAGCAGTTAATTGTAATAATCTATGCATTTGTGATCGAGAATTTACTCCAAGCATGCAATATGTAGGCTAGTCCATTTATTAGAGGCTTCACTCATGCATTTTTGGCTGCTTATGTATTTTCTGGAAATTATTTAACAAGTAAGAATAAGTAATGCAGCAAATTTTTATTTAGACCAGACAAATAGAACAAGAGCAAAATTAATGTTTTATGATACGTATGTAAATATAAAATGCTGAATAAAGATACTGGAACTTCAACAACAGTCAATATGTTTAGGAATCAGATGATGGATATAATTAAAGAACAATATTGCTAAATATACAAAATTGAAGTAGTGAAAAGAAGAAAAATTTATTAGCACATCTGCGCTACAACTGAGAAAGCAGTGGTAGGTACACCCCAAAAATTCGTAAACACACGCCTGTAGGTTTTAATTGACTGGGTCCTTCGCCATAAGAGAAATGAAACATTAACGTGAACGTGAGTTATTTCTCCCCCCCCCCCCCCCCCCCCAACGAATTTGTAAACAAATAACACTCTCAATCACTTCCCAATAGCAGAGTCTACTCCCCGGGCACCATCTGTCAAGCAAACTATGAGAAACCTGTCGAGTTGCACTCGCATCAGTTCATTTTACAACGAATTACACAAATATTATCAGAATATAATTATTACTAATCATTCCATACTATAGTTTTCTATGTGACGAGCAGAAAAATAGATCGATATAGTTTGTTACTTTTATGCTCGTTCTTGTTAAAATTTTGCACAACTAAAAAGTTCTAAAAATAGTAATTGGGAAAATTTTGTACATCATTTAGTCCACAAAAAGGTTCCACATATAATATATTACCTATTCTTTGACCAACAGGAGAAGCAAACGGATTTCCTCCGAAGAAAGACATTTTTCACCAGCAAATGACAATCATGTGTACGGATCATGTGATGCAATCAAGAATGGCCAATGACGGCAATAACGTGAACTTAGGGATAAATCTCGTCACTAGGATCGTTGTAATCTGTATGTTATTATAAATTAAAACCACACGATATAAATATCACATAAAATTCACGCAAGTTCAAAACTGAGAAATATAGGACTATAGTTATTCAAACATACTATAATAGTCTAATCAAATACTGATACACGCTAATATAAAATAGAACAAATACCTTTAATAATAATACCGATCACTCTCCTTTGAAATCGGCGAACGGCGACACTAGTACCATCTGTTGGCCCGGAATGAACGTTACATGAACAGGCGATTTCTCGATTTTGTGACAGAGCTGTGCGTAAAGTAATTTTATGCTATATATTTCAAATTCTAATAAATTATATAAACAGCGGCGAATTACACAGCTGGTATAATATGTGTCATTTATTGTTGCAGCAATTATAAATGGCAGAAAATTCTAGTCCAAGACTGTGCTTTATATTAGTGCAAAGATTATCAGCATGAAATTAGTTCAAAGTCATTTTTTTCAGTTTTCGAAGGAAAGTTTTGTGTATTCGGCTGCAAACATTGGATGCGGCTTCTAGTATGCCTACTTATCTCTCGTTGTTATTTCTCCCGCGCATTAAATCTCGATAATAACAGCATTGAAAGAAAGGTGTCTTATTTCGAACGATAGATAAACATGCCATGTTTACTCATACTGAAGAATTTAAATTTAAAAGTGGGCAATATAAAGATATGAAAATACTATAAATAAATCATGCTTAGATAATGTAATAACAAATAGAAATAGTCTTGTAATTGAAAGGGAAGTGCTAAAACTATCCCTAGCAGACCATGATGCATTGTGGCTTAATCTGAATATGTGTACATTATTTGGATTCCAAAAGGAAAATTTAAAACGCAATAGCTGCAAAAAATTTAATACTCGTATAGAAACATTAACTCTGAGAATATTGAATATTTTAAACACCTACTCTCACATGAAGAATGGAATGAGATACTTAATGGGGAAAACGATGTAGAAATAAGGTGTTCAAGTTTCTTTAATAAGCTAATGAACTATTTTAATTTGGCTTGCCCCATAAGATATGTACAAAAAAGTTTAAACACAGTCAAGAACTCTGCAAAATGGTTTACTATAGAATTAGCTAGATTAAGGGAAACGGTCATTGTGCTAAGAGATAAAGCCTCGCTTAGTAAAAATAATTATATTTTGTATGCCGAAGTTAGAAAACTATACCGGAAGAAAATGCGATTGGCAAAAATAAAATGGAATGATAATTTTATACTCAATGCAAAAAATAGTTGCAAAGCTGAATGGTCTGTTATCAGATCTGAAACAAATTACAAAGCCAACAACTATAAAGCTGTTCCAACAATAACACCAAATATGTTTAATGATTACTTCTTTAACTGCATTCCAAATAACACATTTCAAAATAATGATGCTGCTCTTGAGCTTCTATTTAATTCAAATGTTGTCAAAGAAAGGAAAGTGCTCAAATTTTTACCTATCACTACTTTAGAAATACTTACAATTGTAAAACAATTGAACAATTCAAAGAGTGAAGACCACTTTGGTCTATCAAATTATGTTATTAAGTCTATTGTAAATAAAATTGCTTTTCCATTGACTCTCATCATAAATTATATGCTCAGAGTAGGCGTCTTCCCTAATGTGTTAAAAATCACAAAGACAGTGCCCATTTATAAGAAAGGTGATAAAGCCAGCCCCTCGAATTATAGACCTATCTCACTGGTACCAGTGATAAGTAAAATAATTGAGGTGGTTATAAAAAACCAACTTTATCAGCACCTAGCTACAAATAATCTTATTACTACCTCACAATATGGGTTTATCCCTGGGAAATCTACTATGCATGCAGTTGAAGAAATGATAAACGCAGTTTTAAATGCTTTTGAAGAAAAATTAGATATAAGTGCTGCTCTAATTGTCCTCAGTAAGGCTTTTGATAGCATATCTCATGAAATAATTATACGCAAACTGTACTATTATGGGATTCAAGAGAATGAACTAAATCTAATTAGATCATACCTTGACAATAGAAATCAAGTTGTAGTAGTTAATAATCAAACATCTGACCTTAAGAAAATCCAAATAGGCGTCCCACAAGGATCAGTGTTGGGACCTCTTTTGTTTTTAATTGCTATCAATGACCTACCTTCCTAAGTAAATAATATAAAAGCCATCCTATATGCAGATGACACGACTTTTCTAAGTAAGGCATCTAATTTGAATAAAAGTCAAACTGAAATACAAACAACTACTAAACAGTCCGAATTTTGGTTTGAAATGAATAATCTAAAAGTCAATAATGATAAAACAGAATACATTAATTTTAGTCTCAAAACCTCCCCTGAACCTAAAAGTGTAAAATTTCTAGGAATTTATGTAGATAATAGGCTTGATTGGAAAACACATACCCAAAATGTAATTGTAAAGCTCTCCAGAGTGATTTATCTATTAAGAAAACTTAGGTTAAGTGTTAGTAACACAATGTTAACTACAGCTTACTATGCGTTTTTCCATCCACATTTGTTATATGGGATTAGGTTATGGGGAAACAGCTCGGGAGCATCCCAAGTATTTATTTGTCAAAAGAAAGCAGTGAGGGCTATAATGTGGGCAAAAAATAGTGTTACATGTAGGCAGTTTTTCAAAGATTTAAAAATAATGACACTACCCAGTTTATACATTTATTGTAACCTGATATACGTAAAAGAAAACTTGGAAAACCTTAATACATGTGCCAGCATACACTCACATGAAACAAGAAATAAGAATAGATTAGATCTTCCTTGTTGTAGACTGAACAAAACCTTAAGCAGCCACTTGTATGTACAGCAAAAATTATTTAATAAGCTTACACTAGCAGCAAGGTATATACCGTTGATAAAGTTTAAGAAATCTATTAAGACATGGTTGGTTAGCAAAACATTTTACTCTGTTGACGACTATTTTAATTGTGATACATTTGATTTAGCAATGTGAGCCTATATGGCCTTTTACGACTCAATATGTAATAGTGTTATACTACAGTTTTAATACTATTGTATTTCTTTTATTATTTATTTAAAATGTGTACATAATACTTTACTATATGTAAAAGAATTTAGCTTTAGAATGACGAAGTCTATTGTAATAATTGTATTACCTAATGACTAATAAAATCTAAGAATCTAAGAATCTAAGAATTCACATCTACAAAATTCAAACTGAGCATCTATGTCCTCGGTAGTTCAGTGCCAGCAAGCTAGACTATGGAACGCAAGGGTGCGGTTTCGATCCCCGATGTGCTGTACTACTTTTTATTTCTATCATAATACTTGGAATTATAAAAACAGTGTATAATTTTCAATATTCACTGCCTTATATTTTTGTGTAGAATCAAATATACGGGACAATACAATGTAATACAAAGCACAGTTTATAAAATCTTTATGATCAGCCAAATTAAAATTTTCCTTAAGTGGCAAACCCTATTATAATCATTTTCATTCGAACTTGAATTTATTGAGAAAGATTCGCCTTGCAACTTTCAGCAGTGGCGTCACGTGGGTAAAATATTTGGGTGTTCACATGGGGCTGAAAGTAAAAAGACAAAATACAGGACTTACCAATCTCATCGCTTGTAGAGGAAATGTACTCTTATTTCTTTCTGTTCAGCAAACGTTATGACTTTAAAGTTGAAGTCTTTCTTCTCATGCACTAGACGTTTCTCCATTGAAAGCATTGCAAGTGCATTGAGACGCTCTTGACCCATGATGCGCTTCAGGGTTGAAAAGCTTCTCTCAGCTTCTGCCGTGGTCATTGGAGTCGTAATTACAATCTTCAAAACTTTTTCACTTCAGAAAATGTTTCTGTTAAATTGTTCTTAGTAAATAATTCCAAGATTGCAACAGCACCTTGCGCTTGGCGAAACTCTTCTCTCATGTAAATAACTCCAAGTTCAGTTCGAAGATGATTAGCTTCTAATCCTGGATATGTCTTTAAAGCTAGGTTGAATATCTGTTCCAAAAAATGTCTATGGACTTGAGAAAATGATTCAACATTTAGCAGATTGACTAAGCTTAAGTGATCGGAGAATGAAAGGCGATCTTTAACTTGGACAATAATTATATTGCACACTTCTTTTGCTGCCACAGACACGTTTTGCTTTCTTCTTTTTTTTGTCTGGTGATTTGGCTTGGGGAATTTCATCAATACTGTCCCGAACTTTTTGGACGTCCACTTCAAAATCAGACACAGCCTGATTACAAGAACTGCATCAGTATTTCGTTTCTGCAACTGCTTAAACAGAATCTCAACACGAGGCATAATTTTGTAGAAAATGGAGAGCCAGTAAATGAATGTTTGATCTTCCAAGATACGAATATAGCTGCCACATTCACGCAATGTTGTTGAGTCGATTGGCCTTGTCTGCTTCAATTCTAGAAAACACTGGATCAGTTCCTCTCGATTTTCATCACTAAGTTCACTGTCCTGCTGTTGTAATTCCATCCAGTTGGCACACCTCTTGGAAGATGTCTTTGGACTTCTTGGTCCTAGACCTGTGTACGTATACCTGAGAGATTTGTAAAAAACAAACTGGGCTCATCACATATTGAAACTGCTCGCTTCATTACTAGGTTGAGCTGATGCGCATAATGATGTACATGATAGCCTCTTGGAAAGTGTTCTCTTATTCTCGCCTGGACTCCTGGACTGAACTCCAACATAGCAGTAGACAATTACCATCTGAAAATGATTAGAAACATCAGTGGTTTCATCTGCTTGCACCCAGTGGTGGCCTCTGATCATGTTGCAGTGTTGCACAACGACCAGTTTTTAATGTAAAGAATATTTAGATTTTTTTTATTATAGTACTGCATATGCCTACTATTAAACTTCTTCGAAATCGTCTTTGTGATAGGTTCTTATCGACTGAAAACATGCTACACCTGATATTTGACAATTTTAAATCATTTAAACATGTAAATGCGCATTAGTCGTCGCTCTCCGAAAACGACGACTTCCTGCCTATTTCTGCGGGCAAGAGCGCGTGCGAGATGCTTGTCTGCGTGGTAATACTCCCGGGGTTTAAAGGTTTTGGTCGTGGCTTTCAGTTTGCAACGACAAGGCGTGATTCTTGTATTCACCGCTAGAGCACGTCGCGTCGGCTGCTGTCTGCAAGCAAGTAAGAGCGCGAGTTATGAACTATGAAGTCCCTCACAGAGATGCTAATTGCCAATGTAGTCACTTTGTGGCGAAACCTACATTGCTAATTTCATCTCTCTATTAGACACTAAACTAAACTCCCTGGCTCTACATCCCTAGAGGGACTAGGCCTACTATCCGACATCTTACTTCTCAATCAAGTAACTCCTCAATTTGTATCAGGAGGCTTAGTACACCCCATTCCAGACCTCCCTACTTCAGAAAAATTCGATCAAATATCGGGGAACGAACCCAACCTAATGTTTACCCACTAATGCCGGTTGTCGACCAAGAGCTAAGCTTACTTAGTTTATCTTAGCTCACATTATAGTGAGGGATTTCTCATATAGCTGTGCCGGATTTCATATGTAGCTTTGTCGGCACAACTACATATCAAATCCCGCACTGTGTGTGAGCTAAGCTAAATTAACTTAGCTTAGCTCTTGATCGACAACCGGCATTACCCATGAGCTAGAAACTTGGAATTTGGCAGCTTTTAGCCTACAACCGATGGAAAATTCCAAAAAGTTCAAAATTTTATTTTTTTACCCTCCAAAAAGAAACTTCGAAACTTTTTACAGGCATTAATGTTGACCCACTTCCACATGAACTAGAAATCTGAAATTTGACAGACTTATAGCTTTTAGCGTGTAACCGACGAGAAAGTTCCAGAATGTTCTAAATTAAAAATGTTTACCCCAGAAAAATCTTAAAGTCGTTCCGCAGATTTTTTTAAAGGTTTAGTATGGCTAAGTAGTTATTATGGGCTGCGGCAGTCTAAATACAATGAATGTATCTTCGATAAAGTGTCAGTTAAAAAAAAAACTTTTTCTTAGAACCACACAGAGAGGCAGAGCCCCACTGGGAGTTTGGAGGTAGAGCCCCGAACGAGCGAAGCGACTATTTATATATTATCAGGTTATGTATTTAATTCCTTGGTGGATCCATGTGGAATTTGTGGTGGACAAAATGGGGTCGGGGCAGGTTTTCTCGGGGTACTTCTGTTTCCCCTGCCACATATTCCATCAGAGCTCTATTCATCATACTCTGGCCATTGGTTGCAATAAAGGAATTATAATTCCCGTAATATAGTGCAACACCCTGTTCCTACACCCACGATCCGCCACTGCTTGCACCTATAGGAAGTCTGCATACTTTATTTCTTCTTTAAATTCTTCTCGGCACACCTCCAACAAACACCACAGCAAATCATTCTGGATAGTCGCAGATGTTCCTATAAAAACAGTAGAATTTTCAAGGTGTTCCTTCTGAACAAAATCTATAAGTCTACAAAACACTCCTGGTTAATTTGAATCTTGCGACTCGTTGTGTTCACTCAATGCCAATTCAAACGCACCACAGAACTTGGTGCAATCTATCAGTCTCGACAGTATATGCCCATTCTTTTCGACCATCTCATTTTTGCGCCTAATTTCCAACATATGCCCTTCATCCAGCTGAACCAGTATGCTGTCTTTTCCCACCATTGTAAAGTTCATGCTATTATTTACTGTATATGTTTATGTGAGCATTCATGCTTCTTCACTTTACTGCTCAAATGTCCTAAGTCCGTAACGCCCTGCCTTGTCCAAGCGCTATCACCCCGAATAAGAGGCACAGAAAACAGAATAGAGTGTTGATTATATTATCACACCCACAGAGCCATTTATGTTTTGCATACCGGTCTTTTTGGAATATTCTTCTGTACACATGGGTTGAGCCCCTAACTTCATGCACTCTGCACAGATCAGGTTGATGTGGTCCGACTATCTTTCTTTGCAGCCTTTGTTCACTAGACAAAATTGAAAAGGGCGTTTGAAGAAGTTGCAGCACGGTATTCATTGTTGGGTTATACACACATTAATAAACAAAATAACTTTTAAGTTCACTGGTAGAAAACGAACTAGCCTATTGAATGCATTTCCCAAATGGTTATAGTAGTGAACTATATATACTATTCTATTCTTTAACTATTATAACTATTCTTTAAACTAGGCTAGAATTATTAATATTATATACACTACTAAACCGAACAAACATTCATGACATCACAAAGAAACTGGACGAACAAACACCACTACTTTGCAATGTGAAAACTCCAATTGAACTGATACTGAATTCCTGTCTGGGATAGAATGTAACTGTAAACTTCGCACCCCTTACTAAAGACAGGAATAGCAGACCACCTACCACCCGCTGGTTAATCTTTGCTGGCAAACAAAAAAAAGTTATACTTTGAAGTTTTAAGCAAAACAGGTGGTATAGACAGGGACAGTCTTGCAACTTATTACCTTCCAACTGAGGGTGAAAGAGAAATCACTGTTCGGCTATGTATCAATGTACTGAAGTAAAAATTTATTAATTAATTAATTTATGAGTAATAATAATGGTATATTAATGTATTAATATATTAATGTGTTGGAACTTCCATAACAACGTATAGTTCAGATGAAGTAGTTCCAAACTCCCACACCAGGCGTCGTAGCGATCGTCATCCCTTAAGAAACTCGCGAGCATAGAGAGCTGTGTATTGTAAAGTTCTTTCCATGCCGTGTTTTGTAGTGTATTTGTAGAAATTTATTTTGTGATGGTCGATTTTAGAAGTGTTATTTGTGTCACAATCATTATATGCGATTGTTCACAAGTGTATTTTATTTCCTTTTGCGAATAAAATTAGCTAAACAGCGAAGACTAACAAAGTAACTTTCACAATGCCAGGATATTTTGTGCCTGGTTGTAAATCGGGGTATGTAAAAGGAGATGGGAGACACTTATTCAGACCCCTTAAAAGTTGTTTGGGTGAATGAAACAAAGCAATTCCACGAAGTGACCGTGTGCTAAGGGAAAATTACTGCATGTGCGACATTCATTTTAGCAATGAAATGCTAGTTAAAGTGGATTCTTTTGTAATAGAAGGAAAAACAGTAGAATTGAAACGTAAAAGATTGAAATTAACAGAAAATGCCATACCAGATTACTTTCCCGGGATTCCGAGTTATTTGAGTTTCGAACCCCGTAAAAGAAAAGCCCCTAAAAAAACGAAATCCTCATTGTGCTCCACAAAACCAGAAGAAAATAGGAAAATCGAGATCCTATCACAGGAAAGCAACGCCAGTGAATTAGCATGCAGCCAGATTCTACTACAGGAAGGCAATGACACTGAAGCAGAATGCAACCAGAAAAAATGTGCATCTATAAACAATGACCACACGGCAGAAGTTATACTTCTGCGGAAAAAAGTAAAGCGATTGCCACACCTAAATAGAAAAAAGAAACTTAATTATCTCAAAGAAATAACAAAATTAAGAAATATTGTAAAACGTATGGTGTTAAAAACTTGTGGTTCGCTCCATGACAAAAAGAATGCAACAAATCCACAACGAATGCGTTATGAACCAGAATTTATTTTAGAAAGTTTGCTGTTTTTAATAAAATCTAGGAAATGTTATGAACATTGTTCGAATCACCAGCTGCTACCTCTACCTTCAATTTCATTGTTACGCAAGCTATCACGTGGCTTGAAATGCAATTATGGTATAAATCCTCATGCCTTATCTGCCACCTCTGATGACATGGAAGGAAGTGATGACATTCATAGTAACTGTGTTTTGATATGTGATGAAGTATGTATGATCTGCCAGTTTTTCGATCGTTATGTTGTTCAGAGGTTCATTTACTTCTATATCTGCCTCAACTAGTATTTCATTATGTTAAATGTCGCTTCATTTTCCGAGCGAAAGAAATTTCAAGAGAGAAGAGATGTAGAGCGACTGCAAAATCCTCAAGGAAACCGTCAAAACTCTCTTGTAAGTTTTTAAAAATAACAAATATATTTAATTTAGTTTATTTTGGAGTGTAACTGTACTTACGTGTGTAAAGAAATTCCACTAATGTATTGTCTCATCATACTAAATGTCGCAAAACATGTAGCTAAAACTGATTAGTCCAATACCTATGCATGCAGCTAGCCAGTGATGACGGAGCTAGCATCATCACGCGGCGGAACGGTGAACTACGCGATTTCCATCACTTTGGCCCGGTTGCATAAAAGCTCCAGATATCTTCTAAACAGCTAATGGTTCTATACATCTTATATACTCGATAAACACCTTCCCATTTCCGAAAGGGAAATCGCTCGGTAAATAGCTAATGTCAAATAAATGAGTTGAGCACTTTGTCAATAGATGGAGACACGGTGCATACTGTAATATGAAATAGGCCGTGATTGAGTAGCAACCAATGAGAGCGCTTCTAGCTATTGTATGAAAAATGGCTGAATTTTCTGTCTGCTGTTTCTCTGGTAAAATGAATGTAAAACGTGAGAGAAACTTCGGCAATTTCGACTTCGAGACTTGTGCATTAGAGAAAATGTCACCCATCACAATATGACAACGTAATGCATAATACGTAACACATTAATTAAGTTATAGCTGATTTACCACTTGAGAAAGGAATGCTTCGATTTCTTCCAAATTCTAATGATGGGCTATTTAACGCTGAAAAAGGCATGCTTGCAGTTGTTCCTTATTTCATATGATGGCCTATTTATCCAGAGGTCATTGCTTTGACAGCCTGATTCTCCCCGAAACTCAATATCGTGAAAGATCTAATTCTTTCAGGGAATATTCTTGCTTTACACATCTCTAGGCCTAATTATTGCCTCAGGATGAAGATGACGAGAAAGAAGATGATTATGTATTAATATTCGTGAGTAGTGTGGTTTTGTCAGTGACGTCATTGGCGGAGCCGCTTACGTCACTTCCGGTGACGTCACAGGCGGAGGCGCTTACGTCACTTCCGGTCACGTGTTCCTGACGTCACAGGCGGAGCAGCTGACGGCGGCACTTCCTGTTCCTATTTCAAATGGCGGATCAAATGCGAAATTCAAAAATTGTATATTACAAAATGAAAATGGTTATGTTTCCGGTTCCTATAGACCAAGCGCGAAATTAAAAAACCGTATATTACAACATGAAAACGGTTGCGTTTCCGGTTCCTATTTCAAATGGCGGAAGGAGGAAAATTTAAAAATTGTATATTGGTAGAAGGCGGGTGATTTGAAAATTGCAAATGGTGGAAAATTAAAAATTGGATATTACAATTGCAAATGACGGAAGGTTGGAAATTTAAAGTTTGTATATTGGTAGATGCCGGGTGATTTGAAAATAGGTAATTCAAGATGTCAATATTGCTTACGATATTACAATTACAATTGGAGGAAGGTGGGAAATTTAAAATTATATATATTGGTAGAAGGCAGGAAATTTTGAAAATTAAAAAATGGCGGACCAAGCGCATGATTCAAAAATGGTTATTTTAAAATGGTGAAATTCAAGTTGATGTCTAGCACAAGATTTTATAATATCTAAAACCGATTTCACATTATGCAAGACTTCCATTTACATGGGAGGTAGGAATTTTGAAAATGGATATTTTAAAATGTGGGAAATACTAGATGTCGACTATCGCGAGATTTTATAATCCGATTTCACACTGTGTAAATTGTTATGACACAGGACTTTGAATTATCGCTGTAACAGGAAACGAGCAAGGTCAAACGTCAGCAAATTCCACATTCCTGCATAGTATTGTAGCGAACATTCTCATCTCTTTAAACCAACATTCGAAATGTTAACATCACAATCCCGTTCCCTTTAATTTATATATCCTAATGATATGATTAATTTATTAATCAATGCATATAATAATGCTATTCCGCTGTGATATATTAAAAGCCGATGTCGCCTAAAGCAAGATTTTATAATTTTATAATACGATTTCACACCGTGTAAATTGTTATGATACAGGATTTTGCATCATTACTGTAAATGGAAGCGATCAAGGTCAAACGTCAGCAAATTCCGCATTCCTGCGTAGCGAGTTACATTCCGTATGTGTTATATCCAACACTTTGTTTTGCTTAACATTAAGTGGTCACATGACCCAATATGTCGGATGGCGCTCAATTTAAAAATTACAAATGTTAGAAGCTCTGACAAATTTAAAAATGACAAATGGTCGATGACGGGCGATTTGAAAAATCAAGATGGTGGAATTCGTACGATATTACATTTACAGATGGCGGAAGGTGGGAAATTTAAAATTTGTATATTGGTAGAAGGCGGATGATTTTAAAAATTTCAAGATGGCGACATTGCTTACGTCATCAGAGGAATGGGAGGAATGCTATGAAATACTTCAACGGAGGAATGATTACGTCATCGTAGGAATGAGAGGGGAGGGATGAATGAGAGGGGAAGGAGGCGCGGCTATGACATCATCAGAGGAATGATTACGTCATAATTCAATATGGCGGATTGTTATAACCTACCTCATCGTTGGGATGGGTACATGCTGACTTCATAATTCAAGAAGGAGGATTTCAAATACGTGGTTACGTGAATTAATATGGCGGACGAAGCGCACGATATGAAATTACAAAATGGTGGAGTGTGTGAAATTTAAAATTATATTGCGACTAGGGGTGGACTACTTTTATCCTGAGGCATGGCTAACTTCATAACGTTTGTATAGTTCAAATATTTATTACAGATGTCAGAAAAACGAAATGGTGACTAGCGCAAGACATAAATTTGTTTATTATGAATTGGTTCGTAAGAACAAAAGACTTCTGGTGGGAGATTTGAAACTGTTAATATTCTTATGAGAGAGTTATTTACATTTTTCAAATTTATTCTGCAAGAGCTTTAGTCCGGATGTACGACTCATATGACACAATGACATCAGTTTTTTTCTCAGACGTATCTTCAAACAAAACGATAATTTCTTTATTCACATGCAAGAAATGAAATATCTGCGGCTAACGTTGAATCAGCAAATTCTTTATTTATGACGTCTTCAGATATTACATCACTACAGACTTGTCGAAACATGCATCGGTAGACATGATCATACTTGTTTCAAGGTTACACGTCATATATTACAGCTGAATCATGAATTCTTTATTTATGACGTCACTGTCTACGTAATGGTCACATGATTCAAGATGGCTGACCACGCGCAAGATATGAAATTGGAAAATGCTGGAAGGTGGGAGATTTGAAATTGTATATTTCGAATTAATCCGTAACTTTTATTATGGATGCCAGAAAATTGAAAATATCATCTGGCGAGGGATTTGAAATTGTATATTTCGAATTAATGCATAATTCCTATTATAGATGTCAGAAAATTCAAAACGGTGTCTAGCGGAGGATTTAAAATTGTATATTCACATGCATGAAATTATATATTTTGGATAAGGCTGAATGAGCAAATACTTTATTTATGACGTCATTACTACGGACTTGTTCAAACTCGTTTTATGATTATACACGACACCTGACCGGAAGTGCATATCACATTATAGCTGAATCAGCAAATTCTTTATGTATGACGTCATCACTCGGACTTGTTTAAACTTGTTTCAAGGTCATACACGGCACGTGCAGGACAGGATCAATCTTGTTTCAAGGTCATTCGTAAACATAACGCGCAGGATGTCTCTGTATTATGAAACGACGCTTGATATGACTAAACAATCCGATCGACGTAAAACGTTTAAAGATTGGCCATTATCGTTCATGGACTTGGACAAAATGAGCGAAGCTGGATTTTACTATATTGGTTACAAGGATGTAGCCGAGTGCGCGTACTGTCATACGCAAATAGGACAATGTGAGAAAACGGACGATCCAGCAAATGAACATAAAAGATGGGCACCCTTTTGCAAGTTTATAAGTAAAACTAAAGGTGAGGTTCTCATCGACATGGGCCGGGATGTCTGTGGCACAGGTGAAATGACGAATGTTCCTGACGGGAAATATTGTATACAACGAGAGTGAGGGAAGATGGACAGTATATAATATCTACGTTGCATGTATGCATAGTTTAGTGATAGTCAAGCCTCCTAGATGCCAACATTGAAGCGTGGTCGTAAAAGTGCACCTAAAACTACTACAGCTGCTGCTACAATGGATATTACAACGCAGGACTAGTGGGATACGCAACAAACCTCCATCATATGGGTGTCACAAGCTGATTTACCAAATACACAGTTTCATTCAGAGGAAAACAGGAATAAGAAGACGCCTATAGTATCCACTCTAGAGCGTTATTCAGTTGTAAACATTCCCGATGTGAATTGTACCAAGTCATTGAACGAGCTGCAAATTGGACTTGCGTATCCGCTAAAGGAAGCTCGTTCAGTGTATACAAGGTATGGAGGAAGAATCGTTCTAGATTTAATGATTGGGTGCAGCATTTATCTACCGCCAAGGTTTGGGAAGTTGTGTGAAGATCAGCTTCAACATATGAACGAGGAGAAACTTTCATTGATGTACTACGGTAGGGAGCCGAATGCAGCTGGTTACTACTACCACGTTATCAACTTTGTGTAACATGGAATCGCTGTTTCACGTAGAACATTGGGAAACGTCTTGAGATTTTAGACTCAGTGTGAAGTGTGTGTAACAGACTAAAAGTGACTATACAGCACGATAGTTCATGTACCAGACACGTCGGACATTATAATTTGGGGGACTGAATGAAACTTATACCACACGTTCCTGGGCTCATGTGGAGCAAAAACGTCGGGGGGCCATCATGAGAAGGTAGCTTTCTAACATGGCGGCCATTCAAAATGGCGGACGACTGTGAATCTTTAAATTCAAATATCTCGGGACTGGATTCATCAATCTTGAATGTTGTTTTTTCAAAATGAAGGTGATTCCTCTGGCTACATGTTTGTTCCACATGTATGTGGCCAAAAAACCAGTATTTATTGGTCAAAACTCTAAAAATCGGAAAAATTGGTTTTTTGACATTTACGTTTTGCGGTTTATTACTCTAACCGTTGGGTATATCGAAAAAGTGTCTGAAACAAACGTTGTAAAAACACATCTCACCTTTCAAAGAAAAAATGAAATCGAAGATCGGATCAATAGAATCTGAGATATCCAGATTCAAAGCGGGCGGAGCGGGGCTGAGCGTGTTACCGAGCGCTCGGTGCAGCCTAGCGAGAGGCGAGACTTGGCGTAAAATCCTGCTGTTTATTTATTTTTAACTTCAGTAATTGCTTAATACTAGATAAATTTACATTACCTACTAATGTGCACTATTTTTAACATGATTATTAAACACTTACTCATAAATACAATTAACAATTATATCATTTATCTGGGAAATGCACATCAATAATTACCTAAAAACTAAATTCCGTGGCGCGACATCCCCGAAGGGACAAGGCCTACCACCCGACCGCTGCGTCATCTACCTATAGGCAGATGGCAGGATTGGGTCGATAATTACCAACTCATATAATATAATGTCAAGGCTTTTATCTTCGATTTTTAAGATGAAATCGTTAAAGGAACTTCAAATAGTCGAAATAATTAAAAAAGGAAAAAAAGTATTACAATTTAGGTATGTATCTGAGACTTTTAACAATACTTTCAGAAATGAACATAGGACGTAAGCAACTAAGAAATAAAAATGCCTATAAAATGCCTTACAGCCTATAATATTATGAACAATCTTGAAATAAGTCGGGGGGTACGCCGTAGCGCTGCGCTACAAACCGGAAGGTCGCGGGTTCGATCCCCGAGGAGGTCGTTTTAATTTTTCAAATGGCCTAATCCTTCTGGTGGCACTATGGCCCTGGGGTCGACTCAGCCCCTAACAGAAATTAGTACCAGGAGCAATCCTGGGGGTAAAGGCGGCCGGTGCGTAAGGCTGACAACCTTACCACCTTCATGTGCCGATGTCAAAAAATCTGGGAGCCTCAACCTCCTGGAACCCTCTGGGCCTCCATGGCCTGTACTAGGGAACACTTTACTTTACTTTGAAATATGTCTTCTTCACTAGAATCACTGTAATCAGTTATTATAATTATTGCTCTCGTCCTCAACTGCCGTTGCTTCGGCAAACCCCTTGCACCCACAGCTCTCGATGATTCAGATTTGAGTTGCTAAGCACGAATAACTTTCTGGTGCACAGTTGATCTTGCAGTGGCACCGGAAAAATGAAAGTACGCACGCCGGTACTGGCAGACCTTCCATCCACTTTACTGATAAGTTACCTGATGTGTCCTTTTCTCACCCATGAGCAAAAGGGTCCAGAATTAGTGGTATGGTTTCCAGGCTTCTGATCAAAATTCCGGCCTGGTAGTTGGCACATTTACTATGTTGTCTCAAGGTGTCTTTACAAAGAGACATTTGGAAGCTCTCAATCTGGCCCTCTGAACATCTGGTAGCGCAGCTCATTTCACCTTGCATTTGGGCGCATACGACTGGAAGACAAATTCTTCTTTGCTGTCATCAACATCATTATACATCATCCAATCTCTGCATAACTTGCTGAACGCTTCAATAAATCTTTGTTCCTTTCTGCACAAAAGCTTAAATCCTTTAACTTTTCCCTGGCTAGTTAAAACACTGATTGTATCGCAGCCAGACCAGCAATAATACCCAATAAGAGCTGTAAAAAGCTGTTCGCCTAAGGCAGATACTATCTGGGAAACTTGCATATCTGTTAAAACTGTTTTGTTTGTTTCCCGATTCAGATGTTTTTGCTTTTTATGGTTTTACAAAAACCTACAGCCAAAACTAATACATCTGTATTGATTGAAAAGCAAAGAACTGATTCAGATGATGTAGCGGCGTTCCTTGCATGCAGCATCATTCTGGAATCAGCTTATTCTTGAGTGCAGAACAACTCAGGAACATTTTTGCTCCTAATATAAATGATCATGAAACAGATTTCACCAACTGCTACGAAGATTTCTAGGTTTCCAATTATGTTTTCAAATTTCTCCTCTTACAAACTGTAAAAAAATAATTTTATCATTATATTTTTGCCGTAACTGTTCCTTAGAAGCGTCCTCCAACAAACCACTCTGTGGTCACCCTTGATTTCACTAAAATTGATACCTTCAGCTGTTCCGCTTTTTTCCCGCTCCGAAGATTTGATCGAAACCTCTGGATAATATTTGTCAATCCTCCAACCTATATTCAAAACCTGCTTGAGAAAATTCGTTGACAATTCGTAAAACGTTTTTTGTTCTCCTTTGATGGACTGAAGAACAGCCATTGAATCAATGATGCAGGCCGAATCTTTTTCCGGCAGACTGGCAGGGGTGGTGTATATTTCCAAAAAATGGGCAAACACTGATTTTTAGGTTTTCTTCAAAGGCCCATTAACATTCGCCATAGTCCATGGAAACGGCGCCAGAGGATATCTGAACCCCTCCATCATATCAAGTTGTTGTTTTTCTGCAATATAGGTAATTTTGCTGAATAGATTTCGATTGCACTGGAGGATTACTTCTTTGTTTCCAACCTTGGTATTTTTGCTCTTCTTTAGTCTACTAATCTTAAGACCCACTTTCTTAATACGTTTATGAAACCCTTCTCCTTTAGCTAGCCAAAACGTGAACTCTTAATAAGCTATTTTCCCTTGTTTTCCGAATCAATGTGATCAGAAGCTGTTGATTCATCAACATGTATTCCAGTAGTCAAATGTACAATATCTTAAGGGTTGGGATCGAAAGGGTTCGTCCACTCGGCTAGAGGGTCAGTGAGAGTTGTCACGTCTTTCTCATCTCTAAGTGTCCTTGGGCTTTGGAGGTCAGGGTGGCACTGATCTGTATCGCTGGATGATAGAATGCTGAGGAGGTTCTTTATCTTTGTACTCAGCATTAACATATTACCGTACTACAGCCTACTTTTTCAGACTGAAACCCTTAGTACCTTCAGGAGTTTGGGTGTCTTTGTTTACAGTCTCTTTGATGGCTTGGTCCACTGGAATTCTAGAAAATGGGTTGTTGCTTCTTATTTGTACTGAAAATCTCCTTCTACATAATATTGGTGAACATATGGGCTCTCCTTTTTTAGTTTAGTTAATTCAAGAAAGTGTTATGATAGATAATGTGAGTAGTTCACTCTATCCAGCGCAAAAATTCAAGGCAATATTTTTTCAACAGCAGCTAAAAACAGAAACCAATTTCCTTCTCGATTAGTCCGAAGAAAAACGGAAAGTAGCTCCATCCGAAAGGACAACATTGCTTCATTACTTGTAAGAAGATGTATCAAGTAGAGTGGCTTGAACATGTTCATCTTGAAGTACAGAGTTATGGAATGTATAGTTCGTAATTATTGATGTTCATTTCCCAGGTAAATTGTAGAATTGTTAATTGAATTTATTACTCAAATCCGATGCACCGAGAGCTGTGGGTGCAAGGGGTGTACCAAAGCAATAGCACTGATTACAGTGATTCTAGTGAAGAAGGCTTATTTCAAGATTATTCATAATATTATAGGCTATAAGGCATTTTATAGGCATTTTTATTTCTTAGTTACTTACGTCCTGTGTTCATTTCTGAAAGTATTGTTAAAAGTCTCCGATACATACCTAAATTGTAATACTTTTTTCCTTTTTTTAATTATTTCGACTATTTGAAGTTCCTTTAACGATTTCATCTTAAAAATCGAAGATATAAGCCTTGACAGTATATTATATTAGTTGGTAATTATTGATGTCCATTTCCCAGATAAATGATATAATTGTTAATTGTATTTATGAGTAAGTGTTTAATAATCATGTTAAAAATAGTGCACATTAGTAAGTAATGTAAATTTATCTAGTAATAAAGCAATTACTGAGGTTAAAAATAAATAAAGCGCAGGATTTTACGCCAAGTCTCGCCTCTCGCTAGGCTGCACCGAGCGCTCGGTCAACACACTCAACCCCGCTTCGCCCGCTTTGAATCTGGATATCTCGGATTCTATTGATCCGATCGTCGATTTCATTTTTGCGTTTGAAAGATGAGATGTGTTTCTACGACTTTTGTTTCAGACACTTTTTCGATATACCCAATGGTTAGAGTAATAAACCGAAAAACGTAAATGTAAAAAAATCATTTTTCCGATTTTTAGAGTTTTGACCAATAAATACTGGTTTTTTGGCCACATACATGTGGAACAAACATGTAGCCAGAAGAATCGCCTTCATTTTGAAAAAACAACATTCAAGATTGATTAATCCAGTCCCGAGATATTAGAATTTAAAGATTCACAGTCGTCCGCCATTTTGAATGGCCGCCATGTTAGAAAGCTACCTCCTCATGATGGCCCCACCGACTTTTTTGCTCCACATGACCCCAGGAACGTGTGGTATAAGTTTCATTCAGTCCCCCCAAATTATAATGACATGGTCAATTTTGGGGTTCTGGCACATGGACTACGACAACCATGGAATCGGAGACACCCTACGCCCATCGACTTCGCTAGAAAGGTATGTATTATTAACATGAACCATTTCTTATTCTTAACCATCGTAAGCTAAATTCTTAAGCATGTTTTATTTTTCTATGTTTCAGAAGTTGGAGACTCTCAAGATTATGGGTGAAATTCATTTTATAAGTTGACGACTCTCAAGATTATGAGTGAAATTGAATTTGTAAATATCCAATAAAACAAAGTGATAAAAATGTATTCTGTTTTAAGTTATTTCATAACTGGATTTTCTAAAAAAATGATACACGTTTGACAAAGTCCAGTTTCCCTAACCTCTTCTCCAAGAAGATGAAAAAGAAGAACAATATTAAGACTCTTCCAACGATGCTTCGACGCATCGTAGAGGGATGTTGAAAGAAGTACATGCGAATCATAAAATTGATTATAAATACTGGGACGACCCGAATTACCTCGTTGATAGATTGCGGCTTCTCGTATCCTCATCTGATGCAGGGAATTATTCCCACCAAGACGAGATACAGGAAATCATATCTGAGTTGAAGGAAAGAAAAATCATAGAATGAATAAGTGAGAGATCATGTACGAGCTTCATACACCAGCTCGATCGTAAACAATAAGAGTGGAACGTATGGAGTCCTTTATGAAATGTATGCTAAATTTAAAGAGTCGTACTATCAAAATCCAGCCTTCCCTCTACTTAAAACATACACCAGTCTTTGTTATCGACTGCACCAAGCGGAATGAGGATCTGAAATCGGGGGCCTGCACCACCAGAATTGAAATTTCTGCAGCAAGCAATATACCAGCAAACGCAAAGGCTTATTGCTTAATCCTACACGATCGAAGTGTGGAGTATACTGCTTTAACCAACATCGTTACCAATGTCGTGTGACAACATGATTTTATTCTACTGTCAGGGATATCAGTCAAGGTGCAAACAATTCATAGCTAAAGAGGTCGCAGTGTCTTCGGTGGATGATAGAATTGTGCATTTTGTTCTCCGACCGCCTAAAGACTTTTATCCAGATGTGAAGTCGCAGCGGTACATCGAATCCTGCATCCATGGAATTCCTTGGCAGAGTGGATACTTACCTTATGACGACTTGAAGCATGTTATTGAAAGTGTTTTGAAACCAGTGAATGTTCTTTCTTGTAATGGACTGGAAAAGGTTCGGTTTTTTGAAAAACTGTTGCAGAGACCTGTTATAAACATGGGCAAACTTGGTGTTCCAAAGCTTAACAAATTAAGAGACTGTAACGGGAGCACTCTGCGCATGTTACAGCTTCTCTCGTGTCTAGAAAATTCTAGAGTCTGATAAAACAGTTTCTGCGCTTGCGCCGGTATAGAGTTCGTAGTTTTCCTAAAGAGTCGTTCTTCCGCTGAACGGCAGTGTGTTATTGGATATCAAAAATGTAGTTACTGAAGCTTTCTTGGAATTCTTCCCTGGGTCGACTTTGGTGAGTAATGCACTTCATCTATTAAAATTAATTATTGCAGTTCTTCTTCACCATGTGAGATTAAGTATAATTTCCGCTTCGTCATATTAATCATCGTCATAATTTCCGTCATAATTTCCGATGGGGAAATAAAAGATAATTTCACAATAACTATTCTTTTTTCTCGGAGACGAAATGGCGATTTTTATTTAGAAAAAAATATTAACTTATTTTGCATAATGACCTGTTTATTTCCTTGTGGATTCGGTGGATGGTGGTGCATGGCCGATCTTAGAAAGTAGAGCTATTTTTCTGCTTAATATAGGCTACACGCATATAATCGTATTTAAAATCATTATTTGGCCAGCCGAAAGTATATTCCGATAGCGAAATAATTTCCGCTGCCGAAATTAAAGATAATTTCACAATAACATTTCTGTTTCTCGGATACGAAATGTGCGAAGGATTTTTAGAAAAAATATTAACTTATTTTGCATAATGACCACTATATTTCCTTCTGGATTCGGTGGATGGTGGTGCATGGCCGATCTTAGTAAGTAGAGCTATTTGTCTTCTTAATATTTACGCATATAATCGAATTTGAAATCCTTACTGTGCAAGCCGAATGTATATGCCGATAGCGAAATAGTTTCCAATGCGGAAATAAAAGGTAATTTCACAGTAACATTTCTTTTTCTCGGAGACAAAGTAGCGAAGAATTTTTTAGAACAAAATATTAACTTATTTTTCATAATGACCTGTTTATTTCCTTCTGGATTCGGTGGATGACCGTTCTTAGTAAGTAGAGCTATTTGTCTGCTTAATATATACACATATAATCGTATTTGAAACCCTTACTGGGCCATCCCAAAGTATATTCCGATAGCAAAATAATTTCCAATGCGGAAATAATAGATAATTTAACAATAACATTTCTGTTTCTCGGAGACGAAATAGCGAACTTTTTTACAATAAATATTAACTTATTTTGCATAATGACCTGAAAATTTCCTTCTAGATTCGGTGGATGGTGTTGCATAGCCGATGTTAGTGAGTAGAGCTATTTGTCTGCTTAATATATACGCATATAGTCGTATTTGAAATCCTTACTGGGCCAGCCGAAAGTATATTCCGATAGCAAAATAATTTCCAATGCGGAAATAATAGATAATTTAACAATAACATTTCTGTTTCTCGGAGACGAAATAGCGAACTTTTTTACAATAAATATTAACTTATTTTGCATAATGACTTGAAAATTTCCTTCTGGATTCGGTGGATGGTGTTCCATAGCCGATGTTAGTGAGTAGAGCTATTCGTTTGCTTAATATATACGCATATAATCGTATTTGAAATCCTTACTGGGCCCCCCGAAAGTATATTACGATAGCGAAATAATTTCCGATGCGGAAATAAAAGATAATTTAACAATAACATTTCTGTTTCTCGGAGACGAATTAGCGAAGGGGTTTTAAAAAATATTAACTTATTTAGCATATTTCCTTCTGGATTCTGTGTATGTTTTTTTTTTTTTTTTTTTTTATTTGACCATAGTTGACCCAGAGTCCCACAGCCGGAGGCTACACTACTGGGGAGAATACAGATAATACATAGACTAATATTTACATACAATTTGCTATCTTGGTTTCAAGGCTTCGGTGTATGTGTAGATGATGATGATGTGAGTGATGAATTAGCGAAGGGTGAATATTTACAACATGGTACATGGCAAATAATCAGAAGCAGTCAGTACATATGTAGAAGGTGACGATGAGGTGAATGATGAGTTAATGCAGGGCGAATATTTGCAACACACTAGAATTACATAAACTGGGAGGAATCTATATACATATAGAAGATGATGATGAGGTGAGTGATGAATTAGCGGAGGGTGAATATTTACAACATAATAAAATGGCCGTCTGTACATGCTTAGAGGATAATGAGGTGAATGATGAATTGCTGAAGGGTGAATGTTTACAACACAGTAACATGGCAATCAGGAAGTCAAAGTCTTATACAGAATTTATATACAAAAGAGTGAAATCGTGAGCGAGTTGAAGAGAAGACAACAAAATGTTTATGTTCACTATGGAATCAGAGTTAGTCTTCTTCTGAATTTCTTCTCTCTTCGATGACACGTCGAGCAAAAGTCTTGAAGGCCTCGTGGGTCGTTCTACCAGTCCAGTAGCTCAGCTCCGACGCCCATTGTACTCCTTCCGCCGTGGCGATGCGTATCAGTTCGCGCCTGGCTTCCCTATGGCGTGGGTAGGTGTACAGCGCGTGGTAGGCTGTGTCCTCCTCACAGTCTTCGCAGCAACACAGACTGTCGTCGGCCAGGTTGAACCTGGCCAAATTTGCCAGGAAGAGGCCATGGCCCGTGTAGAGCTGCGCAGTCGCGAAGTCTGGGGTTATCCACTTCTGCTGGATCCTCGTCCTGACGCTGGGGAAAAAGCTCTTTGTGAGGAGCCCATTCGGAGTGGTCTGCCATCGGCGCTCCCACTGGCTGATGGTTTGCCATCTGAGGAGGCTTTTGAGCTGGGAGCTTGTTCTGTCGCTATAGGTAGCTTCTGTTACCTGGAGCTGGCCTATTTGTGTAGGCATACCTTTCTTTAGGTCGTAAGCCACGACCCTTTCGTCTAGCAGCAGATCTGCTGGCACTACCCCTGCGATGGTGATAAGGGCGTCTGTAGAGACGGTGGAGTATGCTCTGGTGACTCGCAATAGTGCCTGGCGTTGTGCGGACAGGATCTTCTTTTTGTGTCTGGCGTTGATATAGGGTGCCCATCCCTTGGCCGCGTACGTTAAGACAGGTACAAAGACGGCGTGGTAGAGGATCCTGTAGTTGGTGTATCGGTAGCCCCAGTTTTGACCCGATAGCCTTCCCAGAGCCTGGAACAGGGTGACAGCCGAGGCACAAGCCCTGTCCACCTGCTTGTCCATTTTGTTTCCTGCCTGGAGCTCCACTCCCAGGTATCTTAGCTGTTGGACGTTTCTCAGTCTCGTACCGTCAGCGAAGATGCGTGGTGGTCGCTCGGGATCTAGGAAGCCCTTAAGGAGTAATGTTCTGGTTTTGTCGGTGGATAGTCTCAGCTTTACTTTTGAGCACCAGTCTGAGAAGATTCGCATCGCTTCATTGCCCTTCTGCTCGAGCCCAGTCCTAGAGTTGGCCTCCAGTAGGAGTACCAGGTCGTCAGCGAATGCGATGGCCTTGACGTTCTGGATGTTTTCAATTTGTCGAAGGGCTTCGTCGAAAAGAAGGTTCCACAGCTTTGGTCCTAGAACTGACCCTTGAGGACAGCCCATGGTGACTGATTTGGTCTTCTTGTGGAAGTTGTCTTTGACTGTTACCTTCCTGTTGCGGAAATAATCCTGTATGGTCGCGTAGATGTTGGGTGGGCATTGAATTTCTCTGAGTCTTTTAAGTACTTGGGGCCACCAGACATTGTCAAAGGCCCCTTGTATGTCAATAAACACTCCATGCACATATTTATATTCGGAGGATCTGATGAAGATTTGGAGCTCCCTGATAGCATCCTCGGTGCTGCGGGCCTCTCTGAAGCCATATTGTTGGTCAGAGAGGGAAATTTCTATGCTGGCGTTTAGTTGGGATAGGATCAGTCTTTCTAGGATTTTTCCCATGACGGGTAGGAGACAGATAGGTCTATATGAACGGGGTTGAGTAGTGTCTTTGTCTGGGGATTTCAGGATAGGTTTAAGCAGGCCATGTTTCCAGGAGTTGGGGAATATGTGGAGACGAAGACAGGCATTGAAAATTTGGAGGAGTTGGGTCTTTAGCTCTCTCCCACCATTTTTTACCAACTCAGGATTGATGTTGTCCGGTCCTGCTGCTCGTTTGGTTCTTGTGGAGTCAAGTGCAATGTCAAGATCGGTCAGGTCGAAGGCCGGGTACGGCTCACCATCGTGATGTCTTTCCCACGCCGTCGCTCTTGTATCGCGTTGTTCATCAGTTTCTCCATCTTCCCGGTCATCTGGCACGAGGGCTTCGAACAAGACGTCAATGATGTCCTCCCACGTGGCTGCCTGAGTGCCGTCACTCTTTGTGAGGCTGGAGAGCCCAGTTCTCGGGCGGAGCTTGTTGGCCTGGATCCGATAGGCAACCCCCCAGTTGTTCAGAACGCTCTGCTCAGATACGAAGTTCCGCCAACTCTCCCGCCTGGTGCGGTGGATTGCTTGGGTGTACAGCCGTCGTTGCTCTGCATACTGGGCTCGGAGCCGCTGCCTTTCTGGGGATGCTGCACGTTGGTAAGCTCGTCTTTTGGCGTAGGTAATCCTCTTTAGCTGTGTGAGCTCGTTGTTCCACCAACTTACTGTAGTCCTTCTGGGTAGGGTCCTCCGGATGATTTGGTTGGCTGCCTGGGTTATGGAGTCTGTAATGTAGTGAATTCTGGCTGCTATGTCCTGTTTGGTGTCGAGTGGTGTCGTGACTTGCTGAAGGTGTTGGGTCAGTCGTTCCTGGTAGGCAGTCCAGTCGGCGGTTTTGAAAACATAACGTCTCTCCTGCGTGATAGTTCTCGGTCCTCTGTTTTCTATTACAGTTTCTATTGTTTTGTGTGAGCTGGAGGTTACGTCGCCTAGGATTTTCCATGAGTTCTGGAGGGCCAAAACCCCACGAGACACAAGTGTCAGGTCTATGTAGGAAGAGCCATCTGCGGTTTGGAAAGTTGGGCCCTGATGTACTTCGTTGATTGGATGCCAGCCTGTGTCTGTTATCATGTCCTCCACCATTGCGCCCCTCTCATCTGCCGGGTGTGGACCCCACAGTAGCGACTTTCCGTTTACGTCACTTCCTACCAGTGTGTTTCCTCTGAGAGTCTCTGATATTCTGCGGAGAGACATCAACATGCTTTCCGGAGACAAACTGTACTGTAGATAGGCGCTAGCCATGTGGAAGTCTCCCATAGGGGTGGAGACTGTCACACACACCACGTGTGGTGTGCTGAGATGGGCCTGATGGATGACCTCCAGTTCGGGGTTCAGGATAATAATGGCCGCCCATGGAGCCTCGCCCGGACGACTACCGAAGAAGGTTCTGTTCTGCATACCAAAGCCAGTAACCTTTCCACTGAATTGGTAGGGCTCTTGAAGCAGTAGGATGTCGACTTGCTCTTCATGAGCCTGCTTTCGAAGCTCATCCGAAACTAGGCGGGATCGATCGGTGTTTAACTGCCAGATTTTCAGTGTGTGCTTAGTGTGTCCCATAGTCGATTCTGCTTCTGAGTCTTTCTTCTGCTTGCATCAGAGAAGGGCAGTTTGGGTCATGTGTGTCGTGGTCATGGGGTGCGTTAAAGCGGCTGCAGAGGACGCACTTCGGTGGCTCAGTGGATTTCTGGCAATTTTTCCGTGTGTGTCCCGTTGCAGTGCAGTGGCTGCATGTTTCGTTCTCAGCTTTGCAGTATTTGGATGTGTGTCCCAGGCCTTGACATCTATAGCACCTCGTGACTACCAGATGGTCCTCAACTTTGCAGGCTTGGTAGCCAACAAAGATTCGCCCGCGACCTAGCATCTTTTCTCTTAATGCTGGGTCCACTTCACACACCCAGTGATCACGGTCGTCAAGCTTTCTCCCCAGTTTGAATTTTAGTTCTATCTTCTTCCAAGTGTCGCTGTCGTCGTCGTCTGAGTTCTGACCCACAAGGGCTGCCTGCACTTCTTCGTTGGTCATGTGTCTTGGTATGCCTTTAATTATTACTCTTGGCTTTAGTTTTGACGTCTTCTGGGCACGGAACCCTTTTCCGTGGAGGGCCGTAGAGTTTATTATTTTTTCAGCTTCAGCCTCAGACGTAGTTTCCAATACTATCTGCCTCCCGCGTGTTCGTTTCAGGCTGACAACTTTCCACCCCTCTGTTGCAATTTCGACTTTGTCCCATAAAGCCTTATAAACTCCGTCAGAAGTGTCTTCTTCTTCATCAGGACGGTCGATAAGGACAGTGTGTTTCGTCTTTGGCTGAGGTCGTGGTGTCTCGATTGTGGCTGTAGGCTTTGCTGCTGCCCTGGCGTAGTTCAGTTGTGGTTGTGGCCTAAGTTGTTGCTTTTCACTATTATTGTTCTTTAGGATGTTATTTTCTGCTTTTATTGTGGCCCTTTCTTCCAGCCAGTTGTTGTGTTGGTGCATGGCCGTTCTTAGTATGTAGAGCTATTTTTCTGCATAATATATACGCATATAATCGTATTTAAAATCCTTACTGGGCCCGCCGAAAGTATATTCCGATAGCGAATTTTTTCCTATGCGGAAATAAAAGATAATTTAACAATTACTTTGCTGTTATCGGAGGCGAAATAGCGAAGGATTTTTTAGAAAAAATATTACCTTATTTTGCATAATGACCACTATATTTCCTTCTGGATTCGGTGGATGGTGGTGCGTGGCCATTCTTAGTAAGTAGAGCTGTTTGTCAGCTTAATAAATATAAATATACTCGTATTTGAAATCCTTACTGGGCCAGCCGTAAGTATATTATAATAGCGAAATAATTAACGTCGCGGAAATAAAAGATAATTTACCAATAACATTTCTGTTTCTCGTACACAGAATAGCGAAGGATTTTTTAGAAAATATATTAAATTATTTTGCATATTTCCTTCTGGATTCGGTGAATGGTGGTGCATTGCCGTTCTTAGTAAGTAGAGCTATTTGTCTGTTTAACATGTACGCGTATAATTGTATTTAAAATCCTTACTTGGCCATCCCAAAGTATATTCCGATAGCGGAATAACTTCAGATGCGGAATGTTTATTTAAACATAACACTTCTCTTTCTCGGAAACGAAATATTGCAAAAATACAAACTTATTTAGCATATGAACCTGCACATTTCTTTCTGCATTCGGTGGACAGTGTTGCATGGCCATTCTTAGTTGATAGAGCGCTTTATCTGTTTAATATATACGCATATAATCGAATTTGAAATTCTTACTGGCCAGCCTAAGAAATATTCTGATAGCGAAATAATTTCTCATGCGAAAATAAAATATATTTAACAATCATATTTCTGTTTCTCGGTGGCGAAATAGTGAAGGATTTTTGAGAAAAAATATTAACTTATTTTGCATTATAATCTGCATATTTTCTTCTGGATTCGCTGGATGGTGGTGCACGGCCGTTCTTAGTAAGTAGAGCTGTTTGTCTGCTTAATATATACGCATTTAATCGTATTTGAAATCCTTACTGGGCCCGCCGAAAATATATTACGATAGCGAAATAATTTCCAATGCGGAAATAAAAGATAATTTAACAATAACATTTCTGTTTCTCGGAGACGAATTAGCGAAGGATTTTTTAAAAAATATGTTAACTTATTTAGCATATTTCCTTCTGGATTCGTTGGATGTTGGTGCATGGCCATTGTTAGTAAGTAGAGCTATTTGTCTGCCTAATATGTAGGCATATAATCGTATTTGAAATCCTTACTGGGGCTGCCGAAATATATACCGGTAGAGAAATAATTTCCGATGCTGAATGTTAATTTAATTACAACATTTCTTTTTCTCGGAGACGAAATGACGCTAAAATTCAAACTTATTTAGCATATGAACCTGAATATTTCTTTCGGCATTCGGTGGACGGTAATGACCTGAAAATTTCCTTCTGGATTCGGTGGTTGGTGGTGCATAGCCGATCTTAGTGAGTATAGCTATTTGTCTGCTTAATAAATATGCATATAATCGTATTTAATATCCTTACAGGGACAGCCGAATGTATATTCCTGTAGTGAAATAATTTCTGATGTTGAATGTTAATTTAAATATAACATTTATCTTTATCGGAGAACAAATAGCGCAAAAACACAACCTTATTTAGCATATGAACGTGTATATTTCTTTCTGCATTCGGTGGACGGTGGTGCATGTGCGTTCTTAGTTAGTAGAGCGCTTTGTCTGCTTAATGTATACGCATATAATCGTATTTGAAATCCCTACTAGGCCAGCCGAAAGTATATTCCGATAGCGAAATAATTTCCGATGTGGAAATAATAGATAATTTAACAATAACATTTCTGTTTTCAGAGACGAAATGGCGAAGAATTTTTTAGAAAAAATATTCACTTATTTTGCATAATGACTTGTTTATTTACTTCTGGATTCGGTGGATGGTTGTGCATGGCCATTCTTAGTAAGTAGAGCTATTTGTCTGCTTAATGTATACACATATAATCGTATTTGATATCCTTACTGGGCCAGCATAAAGTATATTCCGATAGCGAAATAATTTCCAATGCGGAAAAAGAAGATAATTTCACAGTAACATTTCTTTTTCTCGGAGACAAAATGGCGAAGAATTAAAAAAAAAAAAAATTAACTTATTTTTCATAATGACCTGTTTATTTCCTTCTGGATTCGGTGGATGGTGGTGCATGGCCGATCTTAGTGAGTAGTTCTATTTGTCTGCTTAATATTTACTCATATAATCGAATTTGAAATCCTTACTTTGCCAGCCGAATGTATATGCCGATAGCGAAATAATGTCCAATGCGGAAATAAAAGAAAATTTCTCAATAACTTTTTGCTTTTTCTCGGAGACGAAATGGCGAAGAACTATTTAGAAAAGATATTAACTTATTTTGCATAATGACCTGTTTATTTCCTTCTGGATTTGGTGAATGGAGGTGCATGGCCGTTCATAGTAAGTATAGCTATTTCTCTGCTTAATATATATACATATAATCGTTTTTGACATCCTTAATGGGCCAGCCCAATGTATATTCCGATAGAGAAATAATTACCGATTTCTGTTTGTCGGAGACGAAATAGCGAAGGATTGTTTAGAAAAAATATTAACTTATTTTGCATAATGACCACTATATTTCCTTCTGGATTCGGTGGATGGTGGTGCATGGCCGATCATAGTGAGTAGAGATATTTGTCAGCTTAATACATACGCATATAATCGTATTTGAAATCCTTACGGGGCCAGCCGAAAGTATATTACGATAGCGAAATAATTTTCGATGCGGAAATAAAAGATAATTTAACAATAACACTTCTGTTTCTCGGAGACGACATAACGAAGAATTTTTTACAAAAAATATTAACTTATTTTGCATAATGACCTGAAAATTTCCTTCTGGATTCGGTGGATGGTGGTGCATGGCCGATCTTAGTGAGTAGAGCTATATTTCTGCTTAATATAGGCTATACGCATATAATCGTATTTAAAATCCTTACTGGGCTAGCCGAAAGTATATTCCGATAGCAAAATAATTTCCGATGCGGAATGTTAATTTGAATACAACATTTCTCTTTCTCGGAGACGAATCAGCGCAAAAGTACAAACCTATTTACCATATGACCCTGTTATGATGAAATGTTTGAACCTTTTTTAATGTGTTACCTTTTAGGGTTTCATAAAATCCGTATAAAAGATACTATCAACTTTATTGGCAACATATATATTCTTATTCTGTTAGTTAGAAATATGTGTAAGTATGTGTAATGCATCGATTACATATTAATACAGACATGTTTCATACCTTTTATAAGTTGTTCTCAGAGCTAGCAGCACACACACGGGAAGGGTTGACGGGGTGATGTCGTCGTCGGAACCTCTTCAATCTTCTCTCGGGCCCAAAAACCCGAATGGCGTGGCCACAGACAAAGCTGCTGCCTAACTCTGCTTGTACATATTCAGAGTCCTATTTATACGAAGATAATGCTGAGATTGCACTCTGTAATTAGGCTGTTGATTCTTCATTGTGTTGTCAATTGCGGCAACCATATTACTTAATTGATTTGTAATCCGTACCTACTCCAACATCCTTCCATCCTTCATGGTGACGCGAACTCGTTCGCGTTTAGGTACCTTAATTCATGTTGGTCCACGTTGTTTCATATGTACGATGATAAGTTCTGACGAGAATCAACTGTGAACTACTGTAAGCGTTTTCTGCGTTGAAATCAGAGTGAGGAGGTCATTGTTTTGCAGGATTGATTTCTCAGCATAATACGAGTCTTCTTGGTACAAAGGAATGTGTGTGCTGCTTACATCAGTAAATTAGTGTCTCAACATAAACATAATAACCCTTTGCTGTTTAAAATATATGCACATAATCCACAAGAAAATAAATATTGGAATATTTGGCTTTTCATTTTGGTAAACTCTTCTTTTCTTAATAAGTTAATTTGCTTTTATGTGCATTCTGTTAACAACACCAATAAATTTTCTAAATTTTTAGACACAATACATAATATCTATAATAGCAATAAAAAAATTGTTTCAATTAGCTGTACGTTTCATTAATAAACACACTAAAATATTATAAGTTATATGAGCATCACTTCATATACATTTCAGTGCGCAGGAAATTGAGCTAGTACAGTATTAAATCAGTAATCATTCATAAAAATGAAGTGCCACTTAGTTTACACAAAAAATGTACATCAACAGAAATTATTTCGAACAGAAAATTATTTTAAAACACTTGAAATACATTGTTATCTCAATATAACAAAATTAAACATTAAATGTTCTTTATAATTCATATTTTGTGTACAAATAACTTTTTTTAAAATAAAAACCCTGTTTTTAAACAAAATTCAAATTATTAAGAAATTCTGTTCTATAACAATTTTTGAGTTTTTCTTTCCACTTCTACAGAAATGTAAAAAATTAAGAAGTGTACGGACTAATCACCATACAATGATTAAAATTGATATTTGTTGTTCAATAGAACATTGAAAACCTTTAAATACATAATAACATTTCTTATACATATGAAAATACATTGACTTCTTTCTTCTTTTAAAATTCTTTTTAAAATTTCTTCTCTTAAAATTTGTCTTGTTATAAATGTATAATCTTTAAGTGGGAAGGGTGGGTATAATGGAATTGAGAGATGGTTAACCTTTTCGTTTTCTTTCTTCGGGGCCCCTTGTGTGCATGCAAATATTTTGGATTTTACCGTTATAATGATTTATGTAGGCCTACATTACCATTTTTATAATGTTTTGTTCTGCATGCATGCATCGTCGAATGTGTTATTTAAGCGCTATTTTCTTCTTGAGCTGCTTCTGTGAATTCATTCTAAAAAATGTTATTATAATTTATAAAATTAATATAGTATTGTTTCACCTGAAACAGAGAAAATTATATTATTATAACATTCCTTCGTATTTAAGGAGTATAATAAATCACGCTTATGTTTTCAAAAGATAAAGGATTCATTTAAATATTCAAAGTGCTATGACTTTTATATAAAATTGTATGTCTTTCACTTATATATAGCTTTCACACTTACTGTGTGTGTGTGTGTTTTTTTTCGGGGGGGGGGGTACATACAAAGTTAACATTGATGATTGCCATATTATTGAAAATAACATTCCTCTATTACATAAAAGTATATATTGAACTGTTAGAAATTGCAATCATAATCATGACACAGTTCTGGTATATTTAAGTAATTATGATGTAATGCTAGGTGTCAGCGAATTCTTTGTCAGCTGATTGTAGTAGACATTGACACACATGATTTCAACATGTAGCTTAACTGCTTGCTCCTTGAAGGCAAGATTATTATAAAAAATCACTATTATTTACATAATATAATTTGTTCTTAAACAAAATTGTTCATATTTAAATTATAATACATATTTACATCTTTTAAATAACTTATACTTATTGCTATTTGAACGCTTGGCAAACGAATAGTTCTTATATTATTCTTTTCACAGTAGGACTTACTTTTAATAAGATAATATAATTTTATTTTCACCACATTTGCTAGAAAATCTTGCTTTCAGCCTATTTACCTCATTGAATAAAATTCTTATTTTGTTGTTGTCAAAAATGAAATTATTTAAATGTCATGTTATGTTTGATTTAAATTGTCACTTTAATCTGTGTTACAGTTACGTAAATTATTTCATACTTTTTAAGTATTTTTTTCAGTTAACGACACTTCTATGTACAAAAAAGTTTAGATGTCTCTGATTTTTTTCTCTGGAATTCATGCGTTCTATCAAGATGAAAAATTTATGTTAGTTAAATGGCACGTGGCTATTCTTCCATTATATTGGTAGATCGTGAGGCTATTCCATTATATAACATTTTATTTAATACTTTTGACCTATCATAATTATCATACACACTTACAATGCATTTTTATTTATTATTTATAGGCACTCTTACCTACTTATTCGACGTTGGGCTTCTCTGTCCCATCTATTTATTTCGGCGTTGGGTCCCTCTGTCCCATTTATTTATTTCGGCGTTGGGCCTCTTTGTCCCAATTATTTATTTCGCCATAGGACCTCTCTGTCCCTTTTATTTATTTCGGCGTAGGACCTCTCTGTCCCTTTTCTCGTAAGTGTATTTTACTCGCTAATTATATTATTCATAGGTCCCTGTGATTCATTTTTCACAAGTTGTAATATTATTAATGTACATGTAGAAATATGCCCCAACAAATCTTTTAATGTATTTAGATGCCACTCTCTTGTTGAACACATCTACCAATTTATTATTAATTAAAAATTCTAAACTTTTTTAAATGTATTTAATTTACTGATATAATCATTAATTTAAAGATGAAATATTAATGCTGTAATTCTTTCCGTTTTATAAATATACAATAAAATCATTTCCTTTCATTGAATTTTAAAATATTCATTTTGACATACAGGTAATATTTTTAAAAGGAACTTAGCTTGGAAAAGAATGGTGTATAGATTTTTGTTTATTCAGCAAGTAAGCTATTATTACGGTGATAGCTGTTATGTGAGCATGTGTGATGAGCTAGCTTTTTAACAAATGTGTGAAGGTTACTACTATACTCGTATTTACAACAGCAGAAAATTTGATCTCAATTCCCTTATAATATGTAGGCCTAAGTCATAATTCAATCGCTACAAATTTCTATAGATAGTTCGATTCCTGTATATTTTAGCATCGCAGCATATGCGAACCCCGGTATTGTATAATAATGAACGCTATCCAATCCATATACATCCAAACACATCTCTCGGAAATTTTCAAAGACGTCCGTTAGAATTAGCACGTCAGTTTTTAGATAGATATCAGAATATTGACCCAAGTTTTTCAAATTAAACTTCTCTCAAACTTTCTTTGCGTGTGAATAGTCATCGTCCGTGATATGATCCCCCATCAGCTTGTTGTAAAAGCATTCTTTAGGGGGCAGGCTCTCTTCTGAAAATACATGGTCTGATGTTATATAATCATATGGGAATACTCCTTTTCGTACCACTAAATCAGTGTTTTCTTTAAAATACTTTTGTGTCTCAATAAACTTGTTTTTGGGTAGGTTGTTGGCAAGAGATGATAAAATACTATTTAAAAACCTAAAGGAATCTATAAATCTCAATTTGAGATATGTATTCTTCACTTCGCGGGGTACATATTTTGTAAACGAAATATATTTTTCCTGGTTGGTAGGAATGACATCTATTCTACCTTCATCGTAGCCTAATGATTTTACTATGAAATGTGCATCATAACTTGAAATATTGTGTAAAATTACAGGAATAACTGTTTGTGTTCTGTATCTTAAATTACATTCATTATGTGCAGGTCCTCTATACTTCCCCGTGATATGACAATGATCCTTTACTTTACGGTTAATTTATGTAAAGTTTTCTTTTTGACAAATGTGACATTTGGATGCATTATCAAATTGTATGCGTTCTTCTTCTGTTAGAGGAAGCATCGCAATAGTCTGCTGTAATACCTCTTTTTCGATTACTTTAATATCTTGTATAAGATTGCTAATGAAGTGTTTTTCTACATCTTTACCTCTGTATAATTTTAATGTGGAATATGTACCTTCGCTGTCTTTTATCATATAGCAGCAGCTATATGGTACATCTTTCTGATACTGCATCGTCCAACTGCTTTGAAGATCTCCTGTGCAGCCCGCAACGGGGACTAAACTACATTCGAAATCTGCATAAACTACGAATCTTACTTTTCTACTGTGTTCGTGGTTTTCAAATCGAACTATGCGCTTTTCGGGTACTGGTATTTCATATTTAATAGGTTTAAAATACATACAAAGTCTTTTGTGTTCTGTCAGTTTGACAATCGAAGATTTCGTATCGCTATCATTAAAATGCGAGAAGCACCGCCTGCATATTCTAAAGTTTTTATACTTCTTCGAAAGTGTGATTTGCGATCGGACTAATGTTTCCAAGTTTGATATGGCACAGAAATGAGCACGTTCCCCATCGGTAATGTAAAGTATATCATGATGGCCATCGGCTTCGGTATCGCAAACACTATAGGGATAAATTTCATGATCCATGTATGGGTATGTATTAGTGGCTACATCTTCAATTGCATATATATTTATAGAAATGTTGTTTCTTTTTGCAAATTTAGATATTTGTTTTGGTTGCATGGAAAATGTAACATCGGTCCAATCATATTTACTTTCCAGGTCAGGGCGTTGTGTATATGAGCTTATAAGATCTTTGTTCTGATTGATATATTTAGATAGGATGCAGTATTTAAAACACATATCATCACAATTCCTCACATTGATAACTGACTGTGAATATTTATATTTCATAGGCAGGTCTATATACGAACTAGCTTTGGCGAGGGGGATATGCTTATTTATCCGCAGTTCTATTTTATGTACTTTTTTAAAATTCCAGCCCGAGCCCTTCATGGAACAATCTTCTAGTTCAGCACATATTTTAGCAAAATTATTTCTTATGATCTGATCCACATCACTACTTGTAGACAATGCAGTATTTTTTGTTTTGAAATTTTTCATGCACGTTTCGCTTTGAATATTTTCGAATTCGCATTCAACGAATAAGTTACACTTGACATTTTTAAACAATTTTATATCCTCTTTTAGTTTCTTTATCATGTCATTGAAATAGCATTCCAAATTAGTTTGAATGTCCCCAACTGGAATGTTATATGCAACATATGATTTTAATCTGGATTGAAATGCAGTTTGCAACAATACCATTTTACCCCCATTATCACTCCGTCTGACCTGTGTATGATCCTGATGACTCGATCCAGGCTGTGGGCTTGATGTGGGCCCTTGGTGAATAATTTTCTGGTGGTTAGGGCTTGCTCCGGGCTGTGGGATTGTAGTATGTCCATGATGATGGCTCGGTCCGGGTTGAGGGCTTGAAGGTCTGCATTGTCTGGGCACAATATCATGGTCCTGATGATTAGTATCAGGGCGAGGAGAATCACGCTGACAGGACTCTGGCTGAGCGTTGACCTCTCGTCCCGATGCGTTCTGGAAATCAGAAATAAAAAATAATAAGTTTTCAATAATCTATTATTTTCCCTAATATAAATTGCATCCACAGTAAAATTAGCTTCTTACCTGATTATTTCCACAGTGCTCTCTCTGAACATGATCACTCAGTCCCCATCTCGATATATGTGTCGTATTACACAGATCACAGTGATAGGTACGACGATCATGGACTTCGATAATATGTCGTCGTAAACTCCTATGTGTCGTGTAAGTACGATTACATATGTTACATGTAAATGTTATGTTGGTATGCTTTTCTCTTTCGTGTCTTCTTAGAGTCGTGCTATATTTATATGATGCAGTACAAATCTCGCAGCTAAATCTTTCCATTATGATAGTGTTGTATCGACTGGCTTATGTACAGACTTAGCACACGTTTATAATATGTAGAAATTATTTAATCTTAACCATTGTGTATTGTGCATGTGCATATGTGTGTGTGTGTATTTGTGCTTATAATGTGAGAATGTAGAAGCCACGGAATGCTCCTATTATATATATATGCCTCACACACCTGCCGACAGTTAAAACTTGAAAACTCCATTCCTAAGCGTCCCGACCACGCCCTTATTTATTACACAGCGCTAGGAGACATGACATGGTCGTCTGTCAAGTCCACTTAGGTCAATGCCAAAGTCTCCTAATATGAACATTACGGGCAACGCCCAAAATTAACATACGTGACCACCTGCTATTCCCAAATAAGGAAACATCCAATTCTCGTTCTTACATCGGACACAAACAATGGATCGATTTATCAATGTCAGCATAAAATGGACACCTGCCCATATAATTAACTTAAACGACACTCCAACTCGTCCCATCATTATTATTCTTCTTCCGCACAATGCAGAAACCTTGAACAAGTCCACTTAGGTCAATGCTAAAGCCTCCTAATATGAACATAACGGGCAACGCCCAAAATTAACATATACTCGACCACCTGCTATTCCCGAATAAGGAAACATCCAATTCTACTTCTTACATCGCACACACACACACAAACAATGGCTCGATTCATCAATGTCAGCATGAACACCTGCCCATATAAATTAACTTAAATGATATTCCAACTTGTCCTTTTATCAAACAATGCGAAAACCTTGAACTAACCCGCCCAGGTCAATGCCGCATGTGCCACGTGCCGCGCCTCATGTGGTCTGATGACCAAAAAAATATGGTTTCTGGTGGTCGACGCCCTATTCTTATACTACTTACTGGGCTAGCCCAAATGTATATTCCGATAGCGAAATATTATCCGATGCGGAAATAAAAGTCAATTTCACAATAACATTTCTGTTTCTCGGAGACAAAATATCGATGGATTTTTTGAAAAACTATTAACTTATTTTGCATAATGACCTGTTTATTTCCTTCTGGATTCGGTGGATGGTGGTACATGGCCATTCATAGTAAGTATAGCTATTTCTCTGCTTAATATATACACATATAATCGTTTTTTATATCCTTAATGGGCCCAGCCCATAGTATATTCCAATATCGAAATAAATACCGATCAGGAAAGAATAGGTAATTTATCAATAACATTTATGTTTCTCGGAAACGAAATAGCGAAGAATTTTTTAGAAAAATATTAACTTTTTTTGCGTAAGGAACTGTATATTTCCTTCTGAATTCGGTGGATGGTATAGCATGGCCGTTCTTAGTAAGTAGAGCTATTCGTCTGTTTAATATTTACGCATATAATCGTAATTGATATTCTTACTGGGCCAGCACAAAGTATATTCCGATAGCGAAATAATTTCCGATGCGGAAATAATAGAAAATTTAAGAATAACATATCTTTTTCCCGGAGAAGAATTAGCAAAGGATTTTTTAGAAAAAATAATAACTTATTTTGCATAATGACCACTATATTTCCTTCTGGATTCGGTGGATGGTGGTGCATGGCCGATCTTAGTGAGTAGAGCTATTTGTCTGCTTAATATTTACGCATATAATCGTATTTGAAATCTTTACTGTGCCATACGAAAGTATATGCCGATTGCGAAATAATTCCCGATGCGAAAATAAAAGATAATTTCACAATAACTTTCCTTTTTTCTCGAAGACGAAATGGCGAAAAATTTTATATAAAAAATATAAACTTATTTTGCATAATAACAAGTTTAATTCCTTCTGGATTCGGTGGATGGTGGTGCATGGCCGATCATAGTAAGTATAGCTATTTCTCTGGTTAATATATACACATATAATAGTATTTGACATCCTTAATGGGCCAGCCCAAAGTATATTCCTATAGCGAAATAATTACCGATTTCTGTTTGTCGGAGACAAAATAGATAAGGATTGATAGAAAAAATATTAACTTATTTTGCATAATGACCACTTAATTTCCTTCTGGATTCGGTGGATGGTGGTGCATGGCCATTCTTTGTAAGTAGAGCTTTTTGTGTGATTAATACATACGCATATGATCGTATTTAAATTCTTGACTGGGCTAGGTGAAAGTTCATTCCGATTGCGAAATGATTTCCCATGCGGAAATAATAGAAAATTAACAATAACATTTCTTTTTCTCGGAGGAGAATTAGTGAAGGATTTTTCAGAAAAAATATTAACATATTTTGCATAATGACCTTTTTATTTCCTTCTTCATTCATGGATGTTGGTGCATGGCCGTTCTCAGTAAGTAGAGCTACCTGTCTGCTTAATGTACACACAAAAATCGTATTTGAAATTCTTACTGGGCCAGCACAAAGTATATTCCGATAGCGAAATAATTTCCGATGCGGAAATAATAGAAAATTTAACAATAACATTTCTTTTTCCCGGAGAAGAATTAGCGAATGACTTTTTAGAAAAAAATATTACCTTATTTTGCATAATAACCTGTTTATTTCCTTCTGGATTAGGTGTTTGGTGGTGCATGACCATTCTTTGTAAGTAAAGGTATTTGTCTGCTTAATATATACACATATATTCCTATTTGAAATCCTTACTGATCCAGCCCAAAGTATATTCCGATAGCGAAATAATTTCCGATGCGAAAATAATAGATAATTTAACAATAACATTTCTGTTTCTCGGAGACAAAATAGCGAAGGATTTTTTAGAAAAAATATTAACTTATTTTGCATTATGACCACTATATTTCCTTCTGGATTCGGTGGATGGTGGTGCATGGCCGATCTTAGTGAGTAGAGCTATTTGTCAGGCGTAATATATACGCATATAATCGTATTAGAAATCCTTATTGGGCCAGCCGAAAATATATTAATGTAGCGAAATAATTTTTGATGTGGAATGTTAATTTAAATATAACATTTCTCTTTTTCAGAGCCGAAATTGCGCAATAATACACGGTTATTTAGCATATGAACCTGTATATTTCTTTCTGCATTCGGTGAACGGTGGTGCATGGCCATTCTTAGTTAGTATAGCGCGATGTCTGCTTAATAAATACGCATATAATCGTATTTGAAATTCTTACTGGGCTAGCCCTAATGTATATTCCGATAGCGAAATATTATCCGATGCGGAAATAAAAGTTAATTTCACAATAACATTTCTGTTTCTCGGGGACGAAATAGAGATGGATTTTTTGGAAAAATATTAATTTATTTTGCATAATGACCTGTTTATTTCCTTCTGGATTCGGTGGATGGTGGTACATGGCCATTCATAGTAAGTATAGCTATTTCTCTGCTTAATATATACACATATAATCGTTTTTGATATCCTTAATGGGCCCAGCCCATAGTATATTCCAATATCGAAATAAATACCGATCAGGAAATAATAGCTAATTTATCAATAACATTTATCTTTCTCGGAGACGAAATAGCGAAGAATTTTTTAGGAAAATATTAACTTATTTTGCATAATGAACTGTATATTTCCTTCTGGAATCGGTGTATGGTATAGCATGGCCGTTCTTAGTAAGTAGAGCTATTTCTCTGCTTAATATTTACGCATATAATCGTAATTAATATTCTTACTGGGCCAGCACAAAGTATATTCCGATAGCGAAATAATTTCCGTTGCGGAAATAATAGAAAATTTAACAATAACATTTCTTTTTCCCGGAGAAGCATTAGCGAAGGATTTTTTAGAAAAAATAATAACTTATTTTGCATAATGACCACTGTATATCCTTCTGGATTCGGTGGATGGTGGTGCATGGCCGATCTTAGTGAGTAGAGCTATTTGTCTGCTTAATATTTACGCATATAACCGTATTTGAAATCCTTACTGGGCCAGACTAAAGTATATGCCGATTGCGAAATAATTTCCGATGCGGGAATAAAAGATAATTTCACAATAACTTTCCTTTTTTCTCGGAGACGAAATGGCGAAGAATTTTATAGAAAAAATATAAACTTATTGTGCATAATAACAAGTTTATTTCCTTCTGGATTCGGTGGATGGTGGTGCATGCCGATTTTAGTGAGTACAGCTATTTTTCTGCTTAATATAGGCTGTACGCATATAATCGTACTTAAAATCCTTACTGGGCCAGCCGAAAATATATGCCGATTGCGAAATAAATTCCAGTACGGAATTAAAAAAATTATTTCACAATAACATAACTGTTTCCCGTGTCGTATAGCGGCGACGACTTTTATCCTTTCGGAGAGTTTGTCTCCGCCGTTCTACGCCAATGTGTGAGACTACTCTATTTTTACTTAGCTGTTGTTGATCTGTAGAGATGAGATGTTGGTCTCTTGACGATCTTGGAGTAGTTGCCTCACACATGATAAATCGTGGGTTTATCTCCTTAGAGAAAAGTGAAAAACTAAGCTTAAAGACGAGACTAGATGTTTATTGCTAAATACATACTACACAGCTACATGTTGCTACAATCGTTGACCGAAGACAAAATCCGACAAATATACACTATTCTGCGTATTTATAACTTCATAGGAAGGAGGAGCTAGATCAAAGTTATTATAGTTATTATCCAAGAGTTTAATGGAAATTGGTGCTGACTAAACATTAGTAATTATATTGATTATGTTCTACATATGGCTAACTCAGCACTCCTTACACATGACTATTACTATGTCATCATTCTGTCGTTTATTGAACTTCAAGACTAAACAGTTTGGCTTCCGCGTATACAGCAATTCATTTCCGTATTTTCAAACAATACAGTTTATTAACTTTTAATCTAACTTCTCTTCCTAATTTTAGTTCAATGCCCTTCTCTATCATGAAATTTCAAAATATCCTTCTTATTTTCTACGTATAATAATAATTATACGACATTCCTCCCCTTCTTGAAAAGACTGAGGTTGCAGACCTCAGGCTTTTAAACCTTCATTTGTATCTAAAACATTTCTTTGATTTGACCATTCCAAATTTCTGTTTCTTTTAGTATTGTTAATTTATGTCCTTCCTCCTTTACACCTTTTCACTTTAATTACTATAAAATACAAACACATACTTGACACTTTTCATCCTTCATTTTGCATTTCAAAATTTTCTAATACGTCTTTCTAATATACTTGTTAACTCTATTCCACCCTTACATACATTCAGTAATATATTTTTTTTCAGTAATATTTATTTTTTTTGGCCCTCCCGGGCTTACTGTGTACTGTACAAGCGATGGGATGCAAAATTCTACATATAGCCATAAAAGCTATTTCAAACATTTTCTTAGGGAATAGTTTGAGTGTGATAAGTCGTTCTTTCTACTAGTTCTAATACAAGTATGTGTTTGTATTCCTCCTATCCATAATAATATTACAAAAAAACAATATACCTATGAAAATCTATAATTTTCCTCTTTAATCGACCATATTTTCACTAATAAATTTTTATTTACTTCTTTAATAATCATCTTATTTCCTAAATCCTCTATGTTAAATAATATATGTTAAAATGGTAATTCAATTTCAATATCAGCAAATTACTTAAATTCATGCCAAAATAAAACAAATTGATATTTTTAAAATTTATAATATATTTTCTTTTTCAAATGCGAAATTACTTCTTGTGTAATTCCTTTACTCTGATCTCCTAATATGATATTTACCTTTAACTACTATTCTTTTGATATGCGTCATATCTACAATATCGATAAACTTTCATTTTTTAAATTATTTGTAAAACATTAATTACTTTCAAAATTAATTATCAATACAATGGTACTACTGTTTATAAACATTTCATTTTCAACATGTCTTTGTTATTACTTCAGTATTAACCTTAACAATATCAACACACTTCTGCACCTAGTAATTACTTAAATATAAAAACATTTTCATTTTACCTCTACGTGAATTTCTTGAATTTCTTTTACTTTTTATTTCTTTCTGACAATATTTACCTTTTATTAATATATTGATCTAATAAATTAACTGAAATTACATACACTGATAATTTACTTTTAAACTTGGATTACTACTTAACGAAGAAATTTACCTATTAATGTGATCCTATTTCTTGTACAATTATCTTGATTTGACGGAAAGTTATAATTTAACTTTACACTTTCTCATTTAATTGAAAATAAGTTTCACTTCAAAATGCTACGCTTACATTTCTACAGTTCTATTTCCATATTTTAATTTAAATTTTATCACTTCTTATTTTGATTGAAATTACATTTCACTAACCAATTCATAACTAAGCTGGCATTTCGACAATCTTCTTTCAATACGTTATATCATTTCAACTAAAATTAAACTATTAATATTCCATAATATTGTTAATTTACTGTGTATTTTTATTTTCATATATTATTTATTCTGATTCATATTAACATTGACTTGACACTATTTATATTACTCATTTAAATCGTTTTTAATTATCATTCCTCGTATCTTTAAATTTAACCATTTATAACATTTCCTTACCTTTCCTAAAAACAATTTCTCAAACAATACACTAAATATGTAATTATATTTTAACCAATAAAAATTAACTCTCTCATTTCTTCAACTATTTTGGAAATAATTCCCTTGTTTCCTTTCTCTCTAACACTCCATTAAAATTTTTCTCTCTGAAATTTAATCTTCATTTATTCAAAATAGTTTACACTGGAAATACCATCTTTAATTTCCTACCATATGCAATTCATACACTCACCAATTTTCTTAACTTATTCCACCTTTACTTATACTTTCTAGATTTTCTTTACTTACTTACTATAATCCTTAAATACCATCTCCTTATTTATTCGCACAAAACTCGATTTCCTTCACTTCATCAAAATATATTTTAACTTTAACTGTGGTTTTAGTAATTTATACTTTCCTTAATCACTTACTATTATTCTCTTAATCAATATGCAAATTTTAATAAAAATGTTATCCTCATGTCTACTTTTCTCTCTTTGCATCTACTTAAATTTCGTCAGTATTCTTAACCCTACAAAACATTTAATAAAATTATTTTCTCTATTTTTTTTTATTACTTATGCTTGCATCCATCATTCTTGACTTTTAGTATTAATATTTTCAAAACAAAATCAATTTTCATAAAATTTCATTTGTGATTAATCATTTACAATTTTTTTACATTTATTTTCTATGATTCAAATTTAAAGAAATTCTTTTCATGTTTCCATCTATCGAATTCTTTACCATTTGTCTCGCCAAAATGACTACACAAAATTTTACTAAACTTGTCTTCACACTTTACAATCTGCTTCTTCCCGATATTTAATATATATCACCTTACTTATATCTCATAATTTTAGTAATGACTCATATACAAAATTTAATTAAATTTCTTTTCCATCAATTTTCATTTTTCTTTCCTTCCTTCGTAAACAAAATATTACATTAACTTCACAATTAATTTTTACAACTCTCACAAAAATTTGTTTTAAACTTTCTTTTATCTAAACCTCATAAATTTCTCTCCTATGATATTTTAAAGTATTTCAATATTTCTTATTTCTCTCAATTCTCACAAAAACACCTACCAAAACTGAATTAAATTCTTTTCTTTAAATCTCACAATTTTCTTTCTCTTTCGATGTTTTACGGATATATTATCCCAACATTTTTTTTACAATGTTATTTCTCTTCTGATGATTTTGGTTTTACATCAATCCCGACTTAATTAATAAGTCTAGCAAAATATCCATACACAACATTTATGAAATCCATTCCCTCATTCCTCTTTCTTCGATTGACGGATTATATTATCCCAACATATTTTATAATGTTATTTCTCCTTGGATGACAGGTTAACATTTTCTCAACTTAATAAATAAGTCTAGCAAGGTCTCCATACACAAAAGTTATGAAATCCATTTCCTTTCAAATTTTACAATGTTCTCTTGAGATGACTGGTTAACATTGTCCCGACTTAATAAATAAGTCTAGCAAGGTCTCCATACACAAAAGTTATGAAATCCATTTCCTCAGATTAAGTCTATAATTATTATGAACACACGGTTCCGTTCTCTAGGAACTCTGAACTAATACTGCATTAGTCTTCTCCAATTTTTACGTTTTACCATCAATTTCTTCTCTTTTACGTTAATAACGTGTCCATATTATGTTTTGTCCCTTGCCAACAAAAACATAATATGCATGAGGTGGCTCGTTGCCCCTCTTATTTTCGCACGCCTATCCGTACCCCTCTTGTAAAATACAAGATATATTACAGGCGATTAGTTGCCTCAGCCCTTATCCAGTTCCAGAAACCTTCGTTTGACCTTATTACACAATAGTTATACTTCGATAACATTTTCTCTGTTGTTATATTACCCGGTAATTCTGCATTTTTCCTTTTCCTACTTTATATGAAGTCTACGTTAACTCAGTGTGAGGAGTGATCTTCTACTCGCAATCAACAAATTAAATTTATTTATTTAAATCATTCTGTTCAATTTAACAAACACATTTTAATTATTCCCTGAAAACTTTAATATTTTAACACTGCCATTAAATCGTTTAATTCACCTGACATTATTTCGTCTCTCATAACTTGCGTACATTAATCTATAAAAAGAGATTTGATATAACCTATTTCAACATGAATTAATTTTAATTTATCTCTACTATTTGCTATGCCTTAGGAAAAATAATTATTATTCTGATGTTACTAGTGCAACTGACTCATGTCATTGTCAATAACAAATTCGTTAATTCAGCAGTCTGCTTTACAGCTGATATTGCATAGTGTAACTAACACCTGCTTCCTTGAACAACTTGAGTTATCATACAGTAGACATTCCTCTGACATTGAATCTTCAGATTAATGTTAAATGCTTTTGTAATTTTAAAGCTTATTGCAAATTGATAAATTACCTCATCAAATTCTTTTAAAATTAACCCACATCTCCTTATTCTTGAATCAAAACTTTTATTCCTATCCTCACTTCACAATTTTCTGATATGCCCTTATGTTAAACTTTCTATCCAATAACTAATTTCTACATTCCATAATGTTTTAACATATTAAAAACTTCTTCTTACTGATTTCCTGTCCATGATCCATTCTTAACCTATCCCTTACAAGTTTCACTTCTGACCAAACTCGTTTATATTTTCTATAATCAATTATTAAATTATGAATGATTTATCATCTTGTGCTATTTTACTTTTACACTTTAATACATCTTGGAACGTTCCTCCATTTGAATAAACTGACTTGTCTTTATTAAATAAATTAAATAATTTAATTCCATTTTCAAACATTCTCATTTGATTGAATCCCACTAAACATTAAATTGTTATTACTATTATTTACCTTCATGCAATTTGAAATCTCGCTGTTTTAATCAGCTTTAAACAAACCCGGTTGAACGATGTATTATTATCATTATTAATATTATTATTATTTAAATACACTTGATCTAAGCTAATAATCTGCTAACATAAAACATTATACTACTTAACTTTAACATTAAGTTAACTTTAACAAAAACTAAAGAAATTAATTGATCTCAAATAATCACAACATTCAACGCTAAACAATTTCTTTAATACCTTAATTCAGCACATTCCTCAACATACGATAACCTCAACTATTATTGTTTTATCCTCTCATTTTATTTTATTTTCTTTAAAATAACGCCTTTCTAATTGTGGAATATTTTCAATAAACATAACCTTAGCATTTAAATTAATAATTACACAACAAAAAGTATTTTAGTTACAAAATATCACTCGAAATTCAGTTGGAGTGATTCAGGCTTAACATATGTAACTGACAATATGTTATTTCTTCTGCTGAAAAGCTACTATTCTTTGTAAATCCGCTGTTACCTTATCCTTTATTCCTACACTAAGTCCAACCAGTGTTGTTTTCATTGTTAAGGGGAAAACATTATCACAAATTAATCTGATCACCTACAGTTTTGTTTCATAAAATGTACTTCGTTAATTTCCTCATTTAATTCACGATTTAGACTTCCTGGTACTGTAACCCTTTTTTTCTCTTTACAGATTTATTTTTAAATGATTCTGACATTTAATTTTACACGTACTTTTAACTGTGTTTTCCTTCAAGCAACACTTTAACTCTAGATAATTTACTCTCAAGCACAACTCGCTTTCTATCAAGTAAAACTGATTCTTTAAATCGCTTTTTCTCTAGCACAACTGATTATTTTACTCGGGTTTCTCTCAACAAAACTAGTTCTTTACTTTGCTTTCTCTCTGAAACACTAATCCAACCGCTTCATGTAAATCCTCGGATGTTACATAAATTGAATGGATTTTCTGTAGTCCCAATTTTCCCGATAGACTACTTGGTCAAACATTAACTAGGTTTCCCTGGTGGCTATTTTTTTGTGCAATACGTTGCCAGAGTTGGGTTCATGACTCCCACCCTCTCTACCCTTTGCGCTAAGTGACTTTCGATATTCACCGCCTTCTGGGATCTTTTTCACTTTAAGACCCAGGATCCATGCATTACTGCATACACTCTCGCAAGACTGCTCTCCCGCAAGTCTGCATTTACTTAACTTTTTACCCATGGGATTTTCTCTTTTATCTGTATATAGGCCTATATATACTCTCTTTCTCTCTCTCTCTCTCGGTAAAACATTGGACTCTCTTGCTTAATCTGTGGATTTCCATAAATTTTGTGGTCCAGTATGGGTTCACATTAGATCTTCGATCACCTTCTCAGCTGTTGCCTTATTGATAACTTCTTCAATCGATATTTCCTTTAATCTATTTTCAAACTTACCGCTTAGCGTACATTTCAATTATCATCATTGCAATTAATTATACGGTTCGACTTAGCCTTACTCCAATAAACTTCTCAATATTCCTGTTCTGATTTATTCCTGACTCTTGTTAATTTAAATTTTATTCTCACTTAATCACATTCTGATTAACATTAATCATCAATCATTACCATGAAAGTGCAATAAATTTAATCTTACTTACTTCATTATTCTTTATATTATTCCTTACTTAATTTAATTAATTACTTAAAACTGGCGACAACTGAGACTGTGCGAATTTCTAATGGGGATTATCTTACGATTAAACAACACATGTACTTACAATATAAGATAGTAGAAAGGAAGACACTGTTCCTCGGAACTGGCAGAGTTGCTCCTCCCGAACCCAGGACAGAAGGTTCGTTGACGAAGTGGCCACCACCCTGGTGATAGTCCTCGGACCTCAGGTTGGCTTCGTCCAGAAGAGGCACTACGGTGAGTATCTTCAACGGGAAGTACCGGAATTCGGGTACTCCTTAGAGGAAAGAAGATGTGGTGATGCCTGCTCCCTCGGTATGCGACGTCACCAGCGGAAGAAGAAGAAGAAGCTGCAGTATCTCTTGTCCAAGAGGCTCCTTGTCCGGATAATTGTTATGCGCATAATTTTGAATTTTTATTTACTGTTTTCAAAATTGCCTCTTGTTTTTGAGATACTTGCAGTGAAGATTAAAGATGCTTCGCTTTTCGTTGATCCACAACGATGCCACCATGTCGTATAGCGGCGACGACTTTTCTCCTTTCGGAGAGTTTGTCTCCGCCGTTCTACGCCAATGTGTGAGACTACTCTATTTTTACTTAGCTGTTGTTGATCTGTAGAGATGAGATGTTGGTCTCTTGACGATCTTGGAGTAGTTGCCTCACACATGATAAATCGTGGGTTTATCTCCTTAGAGATAAGTGAAAAACTAAGCTTAAAGACGAGACTAGATGTTTATTGCTAAATACATACTACACAGCTACATGTTGCTACAATCGTTGACCGAAGACAAAATCCGACAAATATACACTATTCTGCGTATTTATAACTTCATAGGAAGGAGGAGCTAGATCAAAGTTATTATAGTTATTATCCAAGAGTTTAATGGAAATTGGAGCTGACTAAACATTAGTAATTATATTGATTATGTTCTACATATGACTAACTCAGCACTCCTTACACATGACTATTACTATGTCATCATTCTGTCGTTTATTGAACTTCAAGACTAAACAGTTTGGCTTCCGCGTATACAGCAATTCATTTCCGTATTTTCAAACAATACAGTTTATTAACTTTTAATCTAACTTCTCTTCCTACTTTTAGTTCAATGCCCTTCTCTATCATGAAATTTCAAAATATCCTTCTTATTTCTGTTTCACGGAGACGAAATAGCGAAGGATTTTTAGAAAAAATTTTACCTTATTTTGCATAATGACAACTATAATTCCTTCTGGATTCGGTGGATGGTGGTGCATGGCCGATCTTAGTGATTAGAGTTATTTGTCTGCTTAATATTTACGCATATATATCGTATTTGAAATCCTTACTGGGCTAGACGAAAGTATATGCCGATTGCGAAATAAATTCCGCTGCGGAAATAAAAAATAATTTTACAATAACATTTCTGTTTCTCGAAGACGAAATAGCGAAGAATTTTTTACAAAAAATATTAACTTATTTTGGATAATGACCGGTAAATTTCATTCTTTATTCGGAAGATGGTGTTGCATAGCCGATATTAGTAAGAAGAGCTATTTGTCTGCTTAATATATACGCATATAATCGTATTTGAAATCCTTACTGGGCCCGCCGAAAGTATATTACGATAGCGAAATAATTTCCGATGGGGAAAGAAAAGATAATTTAACAATGACATTTCTGTTTTCGGAGACGAATTAGCGAAGGATTTAAAAAAAGAACTTATTTAGCATATTTCTTTCTGGATTCGGTGGATGGTGGTGCATGGCTATTCTTAGTAAGTAGAGCTGTTTGTCTGCTTAATGTATAAAAAAAAATCGTATTTGAAATCTTTACTGGGCCAGCCGTAAGTATATTATAACAGCGAAATAATTTCCGACGCGGAAATAGAAGATAATTTACCAATAACATTTCTGTTTCTCGGAGACGAAATACCGAAGGATTTTTTAAAAATATATTAAATTATTTTGCATATTTCCTTCTGGATCCCGTGAATGGTGGTGCATTGCCGTTCTTGGTAAGTAGAGCTATTTGTCTGTTTAACATATACGCATATAATTGTATTTGAAATCCTTACTGGGTCAGCACAAAGTATATTCCGATAGCGAAATAATTTCAGATTAGGAAATAATAGATAATTTAACAATAACATTTCTGTCTATCCGAGACGAAATAGCGAAGGATTTTTTAGAAAGAATATTAACTTATTTTGCATAACGACCTATATATTTCTTTCTACATTCGGTGGACGGTGGTGCATGGCCATTCTTACTTAGTACAGTTCTTTGTCTGCTTAATATATACGCATATAATCGTATTTGATATCCTTACTGGCCACCCGAAGGAATATTCCGATAGCGAAATAATTTCTCATGCGAAAATAAAAGATAATTTAACAATCATATTTCTGTTTCTGGAGGCGAAATAGCGAAGGATTTTTGAGAAAAAATATTAACTTATTTTGCATTATAACCTGCATAATTTCTTCAGGATTGGGTGGATGGTGGTGCATGGCCATTCTAAGTAAGTAGAGCTGTTTGACTGCTTAATATATACTCATGTAATCGTATTTGAAATCCTTACTGGGCCCGCCGAGAGTATATTACGATAGCGAAATAATTTCCGATGCGGAAATGGAAGATAATTTAACAATAACATTTCGACATTTCTCTGAGACGAATTATCGAAGGATTTTTTAGAAAAAATATTAACTTATTTTGCATAATGACCACTATATTTCCTTCTGGATTCAGTGGATGGTGGTGCATGGCCGATCTTAGTGAGTAGAGCTATTTCTCTGCTTAATATTTACGCATATAATCGTATTTGGAATCAATACTGGGCCAGCCAGAAGTATATTCCGATATCGAAATAATTAACGATTTCTGTTTGTCGGAGACGAAATAGCGAAGGATTGTTTTGAGAAATTATTAACTTATTTTGCATAATGACCTGTTTATTTCCTTCTGGATTCGGTGGATTGTGGTGAGTGGCCGATCATAGTGAGTAGAGATATTTTTCTGCTTAATATAGTCTATACGCATATAATCGTATTTGAAATCCTTACTGGGCCAGCCGTAAGTATATTATAATAGCGAAATATTTTCTGACCCGGAAATAAAAGATAATTTACCAATAACATTTCTGTTTCTCGGAGACGAAATAGCGAAGGATTTTTTAGATAAAACATTAAATTATTTTGCATATTTCGTTCTGGATTCGGTGAATGGTGGTGCATGGCCATTCTTAGTAAGTAGAGCTATTTGTCTGTTTAACATATACGCATATAATTGTATTTGAAATCCTTACTTGGCCAGCCCAAAGTATATTACGATAGCGAAATAATTTCCGATGCCGAAATAATAGATAATTTAACAATAACGTTTCTTTTTCTCGGAGACGAAATAGCGAAGGATTTTTTAGAAAAAATATTAACTTATTTTGCATAATGACCACTATATTTCCTTCTGGATTCGGTGGATGGTGGTGTATGGCCGATCCTAGTGAGGAGAGCTATTTTTCTGCTTAATATAGTCTAAACGCATATAATCGTATTTAAAATCCTTACGGGGCAAGCCGAAAGTTTATGCCGATTAAGAAATAATTTCTGATACGGAATTAAAAAATAATTTCACAATAACATTTCTGTGTCTCCGATACGAAATGGCGAAAGATTTCTTAGAAAAATATTAACATATTTTGCACAATGTCCTGTTTATTTCCTTCTTCATTCATAGATGGTGGTGCATGGCCATTCTCAGTAAATAGAGCTATTTGTCTGCTTAATGTAGACACATAAATCGTATTTCAAATCCTTACTGGGCCAGCCAAAACTATATATTCCGATAGCAAAATAATTTCCGATTCGGAAATAATAGATAATTTAACAATAACATTTCTGTTTCTCGGAGACGAATTAGCGAAGGATTAAAAAAATAATAATAACTTATTTAGCATATTTCCTTCTGGATTCGGAAGATGGTGGTGCATGGTCGTTCTTAGTAAGAAGAGCTATTTGTCTGCGTAATATATACACATATAATCGTATTTGAAATCCTTACTGGGGCAGCTGAAATATATACCGGTAGCGAAATAATTTCCGATGCGGAATGTTAATTTAAATATAGCATTTATTTTTCTCGGTGATGAAATGGCGCTAAAATTCAAACTTATTTAGCATATGAACCTGTATATTTCCTTCGGCATTCGGTGGACGGTGGTGCATGGCCATTCTTAGTTAGTAGAGCCCTTTGTCTTATTAAGGGGAGGTTGTAAGCTGTATTTCTGCCATGTTAAATTATTGATGTTCATGTTCCTTTTTCTCAAAAACCATTTGATCAATTGAAACAAAATTTGGTAGACTTTTAGATCTGTATCTTGTCTTTAAACGTTGGTTTTTTAAAAGGAATATGTTTGTAAACAAATATGTTATAACTTTTTTTGGAAAATTGAATTTTTCCATTCGGTTTTATTAATTAAAAATGATATAAATTTCTTACCATTGAAGATAAATGCATTAAAAAACCACCGTTTCTGTATTAATGTAGTTTTAGTAACTGGAACAAAAATCAGATCTCTACTCTTAATAACTCCCGAGAAAAAGGAACAAATGTGCACAAAAAACAAAACGAGAGAAAAATTACGTTAAAGATAAAATGTACCATAATGTGCTCGAAGTGCATATTCAGGACAAAACTTGTATGTCGGATGAAACCCTATGGAAGAATGTAGCCCACACTGCTCTCTTCATATTTTCCAAGCTATCTGTATTAGTACCTACATCTGTATTAGTGCTAAAACCTTGTCCATAGTACAATTGCAGCTCCTTCTCAGTGGGCCTTCGTTGCCGTGTGAGTGGCTTCAAGACGGTTCCCACTGAATTTTTTTCTCGATTTTCTAAGGCGTGAGGCCATACGTTTCTGTACATGCTAAAATTTAATGGATACGTTTTTTTTTACTATAGAAAAGAGCAAAATACCTTATTATTCGAGAGGCTCCTTCATGCCCCGTCATCTTCCAGGCTTGCCAACCACCGATTATTTTACCTGGGCCCCCCCACCTCAGTTCCACAGGCATCCAGAGCCTCTCGAACCCCGGATACTCCGGGAACATTGCGTCATCTGGCCAGGATGCCACAATGCTAAGGTTGAGATAAGTTCTCTCCGAACTGCATTATATAGTTAGATCACTGTTGCGCACAGTACAAGCGAGGGATATGCAAAAAAAGAAATATCTAATTTTTATGAATATATATTTGGGAAATTATTGTTTTTTGTGTAAGATAACAATTTTTTGCAACATTCAGTCGGTAGATATGAAAGCATATGCTAAGCTGACTTCCGTGAAAAACATTTTAAAAAATACAGTATATTCAGCTGTAAATTTGTACATAGCATATTGCGCCATCTACTCAGGGAAACCTAGAACTAAAAGGAAAAGGAATTGGTCCCGTCTGACAGCCGGCAACGTATGAATGGACTTTCATTATTGTGCCCGGCACTCAGCCGGTAACGTATGCCAGATTTACTACGCCATTATGGCCCTTATAGCACAAAACGACTATGTAACATGTAAATTATACTTAATTCAATTGAAATATACAATAAACCGAAAATCCACATTTTTGATCAAATGTGCTTACAACCTCCCCTTAATATATACGCATATAATCGTATTTCAAATCCTTACTAAGCCCGCCGATGTATATTACGATAGCGAAATAATTTCCGATGCGGAAATAATAAATAATTTAACAATAAAATTTCTGTTTCTCGGATACGAAATAGCGAAGGATTTTTTAGAAAAAAATATTAACTTATTTTGCATAATGACCTTTCTATTTCCTTCTGGTTTCGGTGGATGGTGGTGCATGGCCGATCTTAGTAAGTACAGCTATTTTTCTGCTTAATATAGGCTGTACGCATATAATCGTATTTAAAATCCTTACTGGGCCAGCCGAAGATATATGCCGATTGCGAAATAAATTCCAGTACGGAATTAAAAAAATAGTTTCACAATAACATAACTGTTTCCCGGATACGAAATGGCGAAAGATTTCTTAGAACAAATATTAACGTATTTTGCATAATGACCTGTTTATTTCCTTCTTCATTCATGGATGGTGGTGCATGGCCATTCTCAGTAAGTAGAGCTATTTGTCTGCTTAATGTACACACATAAATCGTATTTGAAATCCTTACTGTGCCATACGAAAGTATATGCCGATTGCGAAATAATTTCCGATGCGGAAATAAAAGATAATTTCACAATAACTTTCCTTTTTTTTCGAAGACGAAATGGCGAAGAATTTTATATAAAAAATATAAACTTATTTTGCATAATAACAAGTTTATTTCCTTCTGGATTCGGTGGATGGTGTGCATGGCCGATCATAGTAAGTATAGCTATTTCTCTGGTTAATATATACACATATAATTGTACTTGACAACCTTAATGGGCCAGCCCAAAGTATATTCCTATAGCGAAATAATTACCGATTTCTGTTTGTCGGAGACGAAATAGCTAAGGATTGTTTAGAAAAAATATTAACTTATTTTGCATAATGACCACTTAATTTCCTTCTGGATTCGGTGGATGGTGGTGCATGGGCATTCTTTGTAAGTAGAGCTTTTGTCTGATTAATACATACGCATATTATCGTATTTAAATTCTTGACTGGGCTAGGTGAAAGTTTATTCCGATTGCGAAATGATTTCCGATGCGGAAATAATAGTAAATTAACAATAACATTTCTTTTTCTCGGAGGAGAATTAGTGAAGGAGTTTTTAGAAAAAATATTAACATATTTTGCATAATGACTTGTTTATTTCCTTCTTCATTCATGGATGTTGGTGCATGGCAGTTCTCATTAAGTAGAGCTACTTGTCTGCTTAATGTACACACATAAATCGTATTTGAAATTTTTACTGGGCCAGCACAAAGTATATTCCGATAGCGAAATAATTTCCGATGCGGAAATAATATAAAATTTAACAATAACATTTCTTTTTCCCGGAGGAGAATTAGCGAAGGACTTTTTAGAAAAAAATATTACCTTTTTTTACATAATGACCTGTTTATTTCCTTCTGGATTAGGTGTTTGGTGGTGCATGGCCATTCTTTGTAAGTAGAGGTATTTGTCTGCTTAATATATACACATATATTCCTATTTGAAATCCTTACTGATCCAGCCCAAAGTATATTCCGATAGCGAAATAATTTCCGATGCGGAAATAATAGATAATTTAACAATAACATTTCTGTTTCTCGGAGACAAAATAGCGAAGGATTTTTTAGAAAAAATATTAACTTATTTTGCATAATGACCATTATATTTCCTTCTGGATTCGGTGGATGGTGGTGCATAGCCGATCTTAGTGATTAGAGCTATTTGTCTGCGTAATATATACGCATATAATCGTATTAGAAATCCTTATTGGGCCAACCGAAAGTATATTCCTGTAGCGAAATAATTTCTGATGTGGAATGTTAATTTAAATTGTAGCAGGTCAGTTCATTTAGGCTTATGTAAAATAAGGAATTAAATACAAGAAAATACATTTCACGGACAATATTTGAACTTCCCGCAACATTATCGACTATTAAAAACTACCATTACGCCTAGACTATTACAATAACCATAAAACAAATTACATGACGAGACAGAGGAAATTTACACGGACAATTTGATATGCAACACGACCATCTGAATCAAAAGACGTTACCGGCAATTACAAATATTTAATCAAACGATTAATTATTAACACGACTACCTAGAAAATGACATCATTCAACGCGTAATCAAGAAAGCTATACAACTACACCTATTACAGACAATAGTGACAAATACTTTATGAATTATTAAACTAAATAGAGTGATACAATGTATTGGAGGCGGTACTCGACTGTCTGGAAAGACTTTTGACGTTAACACTTGGCTTGACGTTTGACAGATAGGTTCCTCCCCAAACCTCACTCCACTTTAACGACAAATATTTAAAACCATAGCAGAAGACTTAGCTAATTCCCAATCACAAGAGACAAAGCTACCTGACAGAACCAATGAAAATGTTAGGATATTTTAACACAGAATCATATTAACAGAAATATGAGCAACGGACGCGGACTTGAAGACACTGATCGAGAAGATACGGACGTTATTTTGGCTCCCATCTCGGGGCAGGATTTTCGAAGCGATATAGGATATAGGACTTAGGCCAACAAACATCGAAATTTTTTTTGAAACGACACGGGGGATAGACGAAATTTATTGACAATAAATTAAATTTCTCTACGCCGCGACAAATCTTGTGTGACATTATAATAAACTTCTTCGCAATAATTAGCTATAGTGTACCTGGACCATGTGGATTAACAGCGACATCAGTCACCATCAACATTCACCATAAACCCTCCACTCAACTGAAAATCTACACCCCCACCCCCCAATCTACAAGAGATCAACATCCCTCTTCAGCCTGCGACCTACAGTCAGCTGACTTCCATTCATCGGCTACGGACCGCCAGACAGCTGGGACTTCAACAAAAACTGGGGTATCGTTAAACATTTTTTTTGCTTAAACTTGTTACGGAATTCACAGAACACGAATTTTTTCTTTTTTTCTTCAACGATTACCTTACAGTTTTTATTTGCAAAAGCTCAATCAAAATTACATTTTAAACTTACATTTTTTTAGTAATCATTTTTTTTAATTTAAAATTTTTCTATGCTTTTACGCAACCGTAAAATTAAAATGTCTGTGAATACTGTAAACATAGTAACATGTTCAAGTGCTCCAGAATCACCGCGTGAAAATCCACAGCCAGTACCTATTGTACAACCAAGCATGCCAAATAGTGAATCAGAAAGTATAAATGTCAATGTAAGTGATAATTTAACAGCAGGTGTGATAGTACAGTCAGCTGTTCCTACAAATACTATGCATTGTAACACTGAAATTGCCACTGAAATTGCCAATGCATTACAGCAGATTATGAATGCTATAACTTCTCTGGCCAATCAAAATACTACACTAAACACAACAATTAATTCATTGCAGACTGAACTTAATAGTCAAATGAATTCATTGCAGACTGAATTTAATAGTCAAAACACTACCCTAAATACAACCGTTAATTCAATGCAGACTGAATTTAATAGTCAAAATACTACCCTAAATACAACCATTAATTCAATGCAGACTGAACTTAATAACCCTTCACTACCCTCATATCGAAACATACCTCAATATTTATCCTGGGTCATCAAGATGCTGTAAGAAGTCCACGCTCCAAAAATTAGCTGCTGGTTTCAACTGCAAGTACCCTAAATCAAACCTGGAAAATGTCGGGTTGAAGCAGTGCAGTGGGAGAAGTTGGACAACCCTTATCTGCAGTTCCAAGTTCCGGATGCGCGGAGACAATAATTGACGGTCGAAAACAAAACAGAAGTGACTGGTGTTGATGCAGTGATTAAAGCACAAGTTCATTCTGCACCATGCACAGCAAATAATCGCGTCGTTATCACATTCTTCTTAACATGTTTTCACATTTGTCTGTAGACAGAATTTGATCGCTGAGTTGTATATTTGATTGCAACTAGACAGACAACAGAAGCTAGGTTAAAAGCTTGATCCTTTCATTTGCGAATCCAAGCCCATGTAAACAAAAGCATTTGATTTGAACAGCAGCACACATCATGCTTCATGACAATATAATGCGGTACATCATTTGATTTTTATATACTAGTAATTAAAAACTAATAATATGTGACGAAAATTATTAAGATAACAATATTAACTTATTACAAACGTTTCAGCGTTTTGCGAAACGTGGCATTCGTAATTTTATCCTTCAGTTTGCAAGAGGCATTGTTGTGAATAATTAGGTTTAAGTTCGAAGGCTTGTTCCGATATGTTTCTGATTTGAGAATTACGCCACTGCCGGAGAACTCCGCTTAATGTACGTAGGCCTAATTATTTCACAGTAATATTCTGTACATACCATTATTCATTTAGCAATCAATTTCAGCTTGAACAACGAAATAAGCAAATAAACATGTCTTTGTTTTTATCTCTATATATATATAAAAGGCTTTGTCCTGACTGACAGGAATCAACGTACAGCCTAAACTATAACAGGTAGAGACTTGGAATTTTGATAGTACCTTCATTTCATAATGTAGATGTTCACTAAGAAGGGATTTGGAAAAATTCTGATTCTAAATGCAAAAAATTAAATGTTTTCTAAAATACTTAATCCCTTTTTACATAGAATTATCAATTCCAAATCACAGAATATATTGTTGCCAAATGGTATCAGATGGGTCTGGAAAAAAAATGAAATGCACTTTTGGCAAATAACAGAAGTTATCAAAATAATTCATGTTATAAATAAATATTACAGAATGAAATCCACTAAAATAATGGAATCACATAACTTTCTCCCCCCTGGACATAGAGAAAACAAAACGAGGTATGGTAATGTGTATATTATTATATTATATCGCAGGTTTTTGGAGAGAGAAGCATGAAAGTGATAATGCTTTCTGTTTAATTTCATCCCCAAAACGGTTTTATGGTAACAGAGTGGGAAATTTCCCGCCTCGATATTACAATTTTATGTTACAGGAATTTCTATTTCTTCTTATTTAAACCTCTACCAGGCTTGCTGTGCACTGTACAAGCGATGGGATGCAAAATTCTAGATCCTCTATGAGCCATAAAAAACTATATCAAGCGTTTTCTGAGATAATAGTTTGAGTGTAATAAGTCGTTCTTCCTATTTCAAATTATAAATGCCTATATAAGGACCTAGAATTTAAAACTGAAAATCCTTCACAACTTAATTTCCAATTACAAAATACAAAACCCGGGCGACGCCGGGTCTTTTAAGCTAGTCGCATATATGACAGCTGAAAGTAGCCCTCGCGGATATTTATTATGGAAGGAAACACGGCCTACTAGAAATTTTTCGTTGCCCGCGGGAAGGAGATGACTGACGTAGGCTAACAGTTGACGAATCAAATACAGATAAGGGCGGAATGATACCAGTGCAATGTTTACATGGACTTCCATTCTCAAAATGAATGGATGACGTAATACTCCCGCCAGTCAGGGTTGTCCAGTCCCATCTCTAGATTACCATGTTAAATTCCCTATATGTTCCACAATATTTGCAAAGCATTTTAGGGTACTTGCAGTTGAAACCAGCAGCTAATTTTTGGAGCGTGGACTTCTTACAGCATCTAGATGACGCAGGAAAAATATTGAGGCATGTTGTCTGCTTAATGTATACAAATATAATCGTATTTGAAATCTTTACTGGGCCAGCCGTAAGTATATTATAATAACGAAATAATTTCCGACGCGGAAATAAAAGATAATTTACCAATAACATTTCTGTTTCTCGGAGACGAAATACCGAATAATTTTTTAAAAATATATTAAATTATTTTGCACATTTCCTTCTGGATTCGGTGAATGGTGGTGCATTGCCGTTCTTGGTAAGTAGAGCTATTTGTATGTTTAACATATACGCATATAATTGTATTTGAAATCCTTACTGGGCCAGCCCAAAGTATATTCCGATAGCGAAATAATTTCAGATTAGGAAATAATAGATAATTAAACAATAACATTTCAGTCTCTCCGAGACGAAATAGGGAAGGATTTGTTAGAAAAAATATTAATTTATTTTGCATAATGACCACTATATTTCCTTCTGGATTCGGTGGATGGTAGTATGGATGTTGGTGCATGGCCGATCTTAGTGAATAGAGCTATTTGTCTGATTAATATTTACGCATATAATCGTATTTGAAATCTTCACTGGGCCATCGCAAAGTATATTCCGATAGCGAAATAATTTTCGTCACGGAATTAAAAAAATAATTTCACAATAACATTTCTGTGTCTCGGATACGAAATGGCGAAAGATTTCTTAGAAAAATTATTAATATATTTTGCATAATGACGCGTTTAATTCCTTCTGCATTCATGGAAAGATATGGCCGTTCTCAGTAAGTAGAGCTATTTGTCTGCTTAATGTACACACATAAATCGTATTTGAAATCTTTAATGGGCCAGCCCAAACTATATTCCGATAGCAAAATAATTTCCGATGCGGAAATAATAGATAATTTAACAATAACATTTCTGTTTCTCAGAGACGAAATAGCGAAGGATTTAAAAAAAAAAATATGTAACTTATTTTGCATAATATCCTATATACATCCTTCTGGGTTCGGTGGATGATGGTGCATGGACGTTCTTAGTAAGTAGAGCTATTTGAATGCTTAATATATACACATATAATCGTATTTGATATCTTTCCTTGGCCAGGCCAAATTATATTCTGGTAGCGAAATAATTTCCGATGCGGAATGTTAATTTAAAAATAACATTTCTCCTTCTCGGAGACGAAATTGCGCAAAAATACAAACTTATTTAGCATATGAACCTGTATATTTCTTTTGCATTCCGTAGAAGTTTGTGCATGGCCGTTCTTAGTTCGTAGAGCGCTTTGTCTGCTTAATATAGAAGCATATAATGGTATTTGAAATCGTTACTGGGCCAGCCGAAAGTATATTCCGATAGCGAAATTATTTCCTGTGCGAAAATAAAAGATAATTGAACAATAACTTTGATGTTTATCGGAGGCGAAATAGCGAAGGATTTTTTAGAAAAAATATGAACTTATTTTGCATAATGACCACTATATTTCCTTCTGGATTCGGTGGATGGCAGTATGGTAGTATATTCCGGTAGCGAAATAATTTCTGTTGCGGAATGTTAATTTAAATATAACATTTCTCTTTTTCGGAGACGAAATAACTCAAAAATACAAGCTGATTTAGTATATGAACCTGTATATTTCTTTCTGCATTCGGTGAACGGTGGTGCATGGCCATTATTAGTTAGTATAGCGCCTTGTCTGCTTAATAAATACGCATATAATCGTGTTTGAAATTCTTACTGGGCCAGCCTAAATGTATATTCCGATAGCGAAATATTTTCCAATGTGGAAATAAAAGTTAATTTCACAATATCACTTCTGTTTCTTGGAGACGAAATAGCGAAGGATTTTTTAGAAAAAATATTAACTTATTTTGCATAATGACCCCTTCTGGATTCGGTGGATGTTGGTACATGGCCATTCATTGTAAGTATAGCTATTTCTCTGCTTAATATTTACGCTTATAATCGTAATTGATATTCTTACTGGGCCGAAGTATATTCCGATAGCGAAAAAATTTCCGATGCGGAAATAATAGAAAATTTAACAATAACATTTCTTTTTCCCGGAGAAGAATTAGCGAAGGACTTTTTAGAAAAAATATTAACTTATTTCGCATAATGACCACTATATTTCCTTCTGGATTCGGTGGATGGTGGTGCATGGCCGATCGTAGTGAGTACAGCTATTTGTCTGCTTAATATTTACATATATAATCGTATTTGAAATGCTTACTGAGCTAGACGAAAGTATATGCCGATTGCGAAATAATTTCCGATGCTGAAATAAAAGATAATTTCACAATAACTTTGCTTTCTTCTCGGAGACGAAATGGCAAAGAATTTTTTATAAAAAATATTAAATTATTTTGCATAATGACCTGTTTATTTCCTTCGGTGGATGGTGGTGCATGGCCGATCTTAGTGAGTACAGCTATTTTTCTGCTTAATATAGGCTGTACGCAGTAGTAGTAGTATTAAGTATTCTGCCTTCCGGCAGGTTTTCATACTTGGTACGCGAATTTTGTTTTCCAAAACTATCTATCCTCTGCTTCCTCCTTCAGCATCCAATATTTCCGCTTTTCCCTTAAATCGTCCAACAGCTGAATTCTTCTTCTTCCAAGTCTAGTTGTACCCTCCAATCTTCCTTCTACGACATCATGTAATAAGCAGTTCCTTCTGAGAATGTGCCCAACCCAGTTTGCTTTCCTCTGACGAATTGTGTGTATGATTGACTTCTTCTCTCCCACTCTACTCAGAACCTCTTCGTTTGTCACCATGTCCATCCACTTTATATTTTCTATCTGTCTCCAGCACCACATTTCAAAACTTTCTAAATATTTCTTCTCTAATTTCCTCAAAGTCCATGTCTCTGATCCATACAAAGCAATACTCCAAATATAACACTTCACCAGGTTTTTACGTAGCTCTAGGTTCAGACTACTAGTTAGCAGAGTTCTCTTCTTCATAAATGCTTTCTTGGCCATGGCAATTCTTGATCTTATCTCCTTGGTGCAATAGGCATCTTTCGTCAGTACACTTCCTAAGTATTTGAACTGGTTCACGTTCTCTAATTCTTGATTTCCCATGATAATTTGAAGCGGCTCTTCTCTCTTCGATATCCTCATCACCTTCGATTTACCTATGTTGATTTCCATTCCATACTTTCTTCCTGTTTCCACCAGCCTGTCAATCATTCCTTGCAATATTTCTTGTTTCTTTGCCAGAATCACCAGGTCGTCCGCATATTTGATGGTGTTAATAGCGTATCCTCCTATCACAAAATCCCTAACTCCTTCTAAGGCTTTTTTTGCTAGCCAGTCTCCATAAAGGTTGAACAAGATGGGTGACATACAACATCCTTGAAGCACACCTCTTCCTATTTCTACACTGTTGGTCACTCCATGTTCTAGACGCACTTTCACTTTTTGTCCCAGGTACAAATTGCGGATTAGTCTCCTGTCCTTCCAGTCAATGCCTATTTTTTTTTAGTATGTCCATTAACATTTCCCAGTTCACTCGGTCCAAAGCTTTTTGCCAATCAATAAAGCAGACACACACTTCTTCGTTGACCGCTAAAACTCTCTCTGATATAATCCTTAGCATTCCAATTGCATCTCTAGTTCCTTTTCCTTTCCGGAAACCAAATTGGTCTTCTCCTATTACGTCTTCTATTCTTCTTTCCAGTCTTCTAGTTAGTATCCGTGCCACAATTTTTCCTACGTGAGATAGTAAGCTGATAGTTCTGTGATCACTACACATCTTGGCACATTTCTTCTTGTTTAGTGCAATCATAGTTACCTCTAGGAAATCTTGAGGCCATTCTCCAGTGTCATAAATTCGGTTGATAAGTTTGGTAAGTTTCCTCATCCCATTTTCTCCTAATTCCTTCAGTAGGTCCACTGGTATGTAATCGTCTCCTGTGGCCTTTCTATTCTTCATTTCTTTTATGGCCTTTTCTACTTCATTCTTCAATATGCTAGGTCCTATATTATCTTTATCCACTAGTTCTTCTGTTTCCATCTCGATGTCTTGTGGTCGATTTTGCTTGTCGTAAAGCTTTTCTATGTAATTTTCCCATATTGTAAGAACTTTTCCAGGGTTTGTAATTAAATTTCCATGAATGTCTTCTATTCAAAAAGTTCGTATTCCTTTATTTTCTTTAGATTCTAACTCCATCGCTTTCTGATACATTAAATCATATCTTCCTTTTCGTTGAAGCTCCATAATTTCATCACAGCTTTCTTTAAGGTAATTTTCTTTTGCTCTGTCTGTCTCTCTTCTTAGTTCATTATTCAATCTCTTATATTCCACAGCATTAGTATTTTTGTATTTCCTTCTTTCTTCCATCTTCTTTAACATCTCTTGTGTTACCCACGGTTTCCTATTTATTCTGTCTATTTTTCCAACTTTGTTCTTCAACGTGTCCTACAAAACTTTTTTTACACTTTCCCACTCACTTTCTACAGATTCACCAACATTTTTTATTTCATGTAACTGTGTTTCCAATGACTCTTTAATCGAGTCCTTGTCATTTCGCAGTTTTTCTAAGTTCCATCTTGGATTTCTTTTACATGTCCGCCTAATCCTTTTCAGCCTAGTCTCTATGTCTGCTATAAGAAGATTGTGGTCTGTGTTGATGTCAGCATTTGGAAGAGTCTTCACATCTTTCACACTGCCCCGAAATCTCTGCTTGATGAGAATGTAGTCAATCTGGTACCTATTAATATCCCCAGGGCTTTTCCGGGTGTAAACTTTGTTTTCCTCTTCTTGAACCAGGTATTGGTTATCACCATATCATATTGTTGGCAGAAGTCAACAAGCCTATTACCTCTGTCATTGCGCTTCCCTAATCGATAAGGACCCACAATTTTTTTCTCTTGTCCTTCTCCTATGACACTGTTGAAATCTCCCATAATTATGGCATTCACTTTACCTCTTCCTTCTTGGTACAATATTTCGCCTATGTCTTCATACATTTTATCAACCTCTGCATCGTTGTGATCTGAAGTTGGCATATACACTTGCACTATCAAAACATCCACTGGATCTGCATTTATTTTTACATACATTATACGATCACTAACACACTCCACTTTTGTAATACTATTCACTAGTTTATATTCCACCACTACAGCTACGCCTCTTTCGTTACAATTTCCACCCGAATAGAACATCGTATAATTACCACAAGCCACTTCACCTTGTCCAGTCCATCTCACTTCACTTAAACCTACTATATTCACACCACATTTATTTAATTCCAGTGTTAAGTTCTCCAGTTTTTCTGCATGTCTAAGTGTCCTAACATTCCATGTTCCTATTTTAAGCTGCTGTCTTCTATTGTTTGTTCTTTCAATATCGATCACTCCCCATGAAACACTTCCCGCCCGGAGATCCGACTGGGGAAGTATTTTACCTCCGGAATATTTTGCTTCAGGAGCAGCCATCATATTCGCTAATCCCAAGTGTCTTCAGGGAAAAAATAATGTGGTAGTCTTCCCATTTCCTTTCCACATCGCAGTACCACGACCGCCACACCCATCCATCAGGTTGCGCCCGAAGATTTTCGATCAGTAGCCATCAAGAACATAATTTGTTCTATGCCTCCAGTCGATAATAATGTCGCTGCTGCCCGGCATTATTCATCATAATCCTGACAAGGGGGTGGTTTTGGTCCGCCCCGGGTATTTTATTTCCCCGGTACCCTCCATATCTGGAGGGCATTCCCCTATCCTCCACCTGGGGAGGCGCCCGATGGGAGACCATCTACTCCGCACGAGTACGCATATAATCGTATTTGAAATCCTTACTGAGCCAGCCCAAAGTATATTCCGATAGCGAAATAATTTCAGATTAAGAAATAATAGATAATTTAACAATAACATTTCAGTCTCTCCGAGACGAAATAGCGAATGATTTTTTAGAAAAAATATTAACTTTTTTGCATATTGACCTATATATTTCTTTCTACATTCGGTGGACGGTGGTGCATGGCCGATCTTAGTGAGTAGAGCTATTTGTCTGCTTAATATTTACGCATATAATCATATTTGAAATCCTTACTGGGCCAGCCGAAAGTATATGCAGATTGCGAAATAATTTCCGATGAGGAAATAAAAGATAATTTAACAATAACATTTCTGTTTCTCGGAGACGAATTAGCGAAAGATTAAAATAAAAAAAATAACTTATTTAGCATATTTCCTTCTGGATTCGGAAGATGGTGGTGCATGGCCATTCTTAGAAAGTAGAGCTATTTGTATGCGTAATATATACGCATATAATCGTATTTGAAATCCTTACTGGGCCCGCCGAAAGTATATTTAGATAGCGAAATAATTTCCCATGCGGAAATAAAAGATAATTTAACAATAACTTTTCTGTTTCTCTGAGACGAATTAGCGAATTTTTTTTAGATTAAATATTAACTTATTTTACATAATGACCACTATATTTCCTTCTGGATTCGGTGCATGGTGGTGCATGGCCGATCTTAGTGAGTAGAGCTATTTGTCTGCTTAATATTTACGCATATAATCGTATTTGAAGTCTTTACTGGGCCATCGCAAAGTATATTCCGATAGCGAAATAATTTTCGATACGGAATTAAAAAAATAATTTCACAATAACATTTCTGTTTCTCGGATACGAAATGGGGAAAGATTTCTTAGAAAAGATATTAACATATTTTGCATAATGACATGTTTATTTCCTTCTGCATTCATGGATGGTGGTGCATGGCCATTCTCAGTAAGTAGAGCTATTTGTTTGGTTAATGAACACACATAAATCGTATTTGAAATCTTTAATGGGCCAGCCCAAAGTATATTCCGGTAGCAAAATAATTTCCGATGCGGAAATAATAGATCATTTAACAATAACATTTCTGTTTCTCGGAGGCGAAACAGCGAAGAATTTTTATACAAAAAATATTAACTTATTTTGCATAATGACCTGAAAATTTCCTTCTGGATTCGGTGGATGGTGTTGCATAGCCGATGTTAGTGAGTAGAGCTATTTGTCAGCTTAATATACACTCATATAATCGTATTTGAAATCCTTACTGGGCCTGCCGAATGTATATTCCGGTAGCGAAATAATATCTGATGCGGAATGTTAATTTAAATATAACATTTCTCTTTTTCGGAGACGAAATAACGCAAAAATACAATCTTATTTAGCATATGAACCTGTATATTTCTTTCTGCATTCGGTGAACGGTGGTGCATGGCCATTCTTTGTTAGTGTAGTGCCTTGTCTGCTTAATAAATGCGAATATAATCGTATTTGAAATCCTTACTGGGCCAGCCCAAATGTATATTCTTTTAGCGAAATATTTTCCGATGCGGAAATAAAAGATATTTTCACAATAACACTTCTGTTTCTCGGAGACGAAATAGCGAAGGATTTTTTAGAAAAAAATATTAGCTTATTTGGCATAATGACCTGTTAATTTCCTTCTGGATTATGTGGTTGTTGGTGCATGGCCATTCTTATTAAGTAGAGGTATTTGTCTGCTTAATATATACACATATATTCGTATTTGAAATCCTTACAGGGCCAGCCCAAATGTATATTCCGATAGCGAAATAATTGCCGATGCGGAAATAATAGATAATTTAACAATAACATTTCTGTTTCTCGTAGACGAAATAGCGAAGGATTTTTTAGAAAAAATATTAACTTATTTTGCATAATATGCACTATATTTCCTTCTGGATTCGGTGGATGGTGGTGCATGGCTGATCTTAGTGAGTAGAGCAATTTGTCTGCTTTTTATTTACGCATATAATCGTATTTGAAATCCTTGTAACGGTTCCCCGTGGTGGTAGGAGTATGTTTTTACACAGTACTTACAGTTTGAAGTCCTCCTTTTTGAACCGGCTCCGGCAGTCAGCGAGCGACGAAATACTCTTTCAGTTCTACAGGGATTTTATGGGTGAATGGTTCTTATTACGAGTCTATAAATGATATCACTGTGTTTTAAAAAGAACTGGTATGATATAATTTATTCAGCTATATAATTATATCCATCAACTGAGTAATTCTATCTAATCGTGATGAATATTTTATTGGGACGTCTGGGTTGTAGAACTACGCCACAATACTATTTATGAATCACTTCTTCTTACGTAGACTGCGTGATATAATAATTACCCGTATTGGTGTAATTATGCTTAATGCTTTTCGTTGACCAATGTACTTACTGTGTGAATGAATTACAAGCGGTAATAGCTGTAATTAAGCTATTACCTGCAAACACACGAATACTTATTGATTCTATTTTAAGTAATACTGTATTCAGATTGGGTCACCACCCAATATGAATTATATAAAAATCGAGTGAGAGAGTTATTCACTCCCACCCGGATCGAAGTCCAGTCCAAGAGTGAGTTACGAAATGCGATCGTTCTACATCCGTATGAGTTCCTCCAAAATATCCCCACTCTTATTCTAACAAATGAAAACCTATGTTACTGCAATTTTTAGTTATTTCACTTAATAACTCATTTTTCATTGGCTATGGGCACCGAGCTTCTAGACGCTACAATGTGCTTGCTCTGAGTTTCCAAGCGTCTGTCTTTTCTACTTACTGGCTGTCAGTTCTAAGTACTGCTATTCACTTACTCTTTCCCATCTCTGTTTCCAAGTACGTTTCTTTGAGTAAGACTTACTTGCCTTTGTGCATTTTTTTGACATAAAAGATGTTCGCTTTATAACAAAGAGTGTCGCCGGCGTCATGCGGTGACTGAATGGTGTACAAGAGCTCTCCTTTGTGAACTACGGGAAACTCTGTCTGGTACATTTACATCAACTATATATTTTTATATTTAATATTAACTTACTTCATAGTTATTACTTATGATTTCCTTATTACAGCACATTATTTGTAACTATAATCTGATATTAAATTTGATATAAAATATTAATAGTTTCCAGTATTCCAAATGTTTTTACCTCCTATTAATTTGCCGTGCATTCATCGTGATTATGGTTTATTATTTATTACCAGGATCACGATTCCTTCATATGCCCAAAAGTAATCTTGAAAAATTTGAAGTTTGTAAAAATTTACAGTTTTGAAAGAATGCTTTTTCAGCTCCTTAAATTACTTCGTACATGTGCTAAAGTTTTTATGACAGTGCATGGACCTGATCTAAGGTCGTGGCTTTGACCCAGTTATCTTACACATTGGTTACATTTAAAACACTTGCTTGCTACCTGCTAGTGAGTGACCTCCTGACTTGGTACTGTTATCATCCCTTTCCATCTCTACACCACATTCCTCTCTCATTCACTCAACACCCAACGAAAGAATTTTACCTTACGTAATTATTATTCAATGCATGTAATAGGCTATTGAACTTACTTAGCATATAAAGATAAACAAACAAAGAATATTATGACATGAATTAAAATCTAACAAAATACATTGAACAGTAAAAGAAACAATGATGTTGCAATGAATTTCAATTAATAATTACACACTTAATAATAGATAGATCGCCGCCGATTTGTATTCGGACGTCCTTTTCCTTAAAAAGAGTTAAAAGTAATAAAATAATCAACGGATTTAAATTGTTGAAGTCCACTATAAATACTCAACATTAATATATATTCGCTGGCGAATATGGTGGCCACTCGTTCATATTTTGACCCATATTTAAATTTCACTCGTATTAAACATATCACACGCAAATTGAATCACGGTCATATACACAGTATAATATGAATCACACTTGTTACAGTACCATTTTTGTGAAGCTATGTAACCCTACTTCCATACCGTTATTACCTTGTTATGCTTCTTTATAGGGCCTAATGAATGACAGATTGTAACGCCCGATAGTTCTGTTACTAATTGGGTCTGATATCTCAAAGCAAATTTTTGTAATACTTTCAAACATTTAAATATTTAAACATTTATGGTCCTTAATTAATATCCCATCCTTTTTCTTTATAATTCTCATTAACTATCGTGATACTATACCCGCTTTATTGAAATCTCAAATTCTCATTCATTTCAATGCTTTTTTCACCCCCATCGTTATTATAACCTTAGTGACTGACTTATTTCTGCTCCAAACATCTTTAATTTGCAATCCCATTTTTACTGACTTACACTTCTTTATCAAAGTGTCACTAAATTCATCGATATCGAATCCTTTCGCTGATTCCATAATAATAATATAATTGTTGGGCCCTTTTGCCTGCAACACATAACTTCTTTCGTCGATATCGAGCCTACAACGATAATAATAACTCCACTCGTAAGAGTATTCTCTCTTACGACATGAATAAAATTCATCTCGGATTGCCTTCATTATTAATCTCCAGAGCTTTCATTTTTAATCACTCAAATTATTTGTTGGAAGGGAACTTCCATAATTCTTTCTTTAAATTGGTCTTCACTAATTTATCTTAAATTCTGAGCTTTCATTTCTATTCCCGTAGAATACCACAATAATAATGTCAATAGAATGGGCTAAGTTCTTTATTATACCTATTCTTCAATCTATAAAGTTACCATCTAATGTCTATATATTTTTCTTGGAACTTTATTTCAGCATAAATTAATTATATTTATGTTTGTTTACATTTTGTTTTAATTTACCTCCATCTTAACCAGCGAATATATTTGATATTGGAGTACTAGTACGTTTGAATCGTAACTTACGAATACGCTTATAGGAGTGCCGTGCCTATCTAAAATTTAACTTCCAGCTTTTTCAGTTTATTTCTGCCTTATTACTTGTCCACGTGAATAAATATAATTTCTTTCCCTTTCTGAATTCCCACTTTCAATTATATCAATTGCAAGCATTTCGACGTTAATTTATTTAACTCCTCTCTAATCGATAATAGTAATAGTTTATTTTTCTGAGGATGCATAGGTGGATTATCCATTATTATAGCATATTCATTAGCGTAAGCAAAAGATCCCGGCGATTCATTGCGCACCCCCATGTTCTTAATCAACACCTGTTCCTTTTTATTTTATTATCATGCTGTTCACTTTTCTCTAAGAATTTTAATTATTCCTATTTCCTCCATATTCATATTATTGCTATCCTCTTTTTGTCCTCATATTGATATCTTTCATCTACTTCTGTTCTACACAAGTTTAAATTACAATCACTCTCAACTGCATGTATATCTTCACAGTAAGTGTTACTAAACTCGACGACTTCAACACCTATTTCAAAGCTCGGATCGCGATCTCTCTGTCGCATCCGAAGTACTATCTGTTGGGCCCTGTCGACCTACAACATTAGCTTCCATAATATAATCTGTTGGGTCCTGTTGACCTACAACATTATTTAATTCACCCTTAGTAACGTTTATATCCTGACCTCTAGTCAGAATTTAAATTGTAAAGAACTCTTCTTCGATTACTATTTCTTTAGTAGAACGGTCTCTATGATCATTTACATTACTTGTAAGAAAAAGGACTTCAATAATATTGCCATTGTCTCTGATCTTAAGTAATTACCTTTAGTCTCAAAATCTCTTAGCTTCCTGTAAAGTGTCACAGCTTATTATAAAATGGGTATGCTACATTTCGGTTGTCCAATCGCCTATGCTTCAAGGTATTATTATTTGCTTATAAACTTCATCCTATTATCTATTTATTATTATCTTCAATTAGCATGTTCTCGGAGTTTTTCATCATTAACATTTTTTTTTATCTTGCTTATATTATTGCTATCTTTGGTGGATCAGAATACTCTGGTTATTACAGTTTATTTCGTGGGTAATTTATTTGCATTATTGTTCCAATTGTTTCCCCCTCTCGATAAGCACGGCTCCTTAATGTATCTCGACTTAGTTTAGATTTCTCCTAGGCCTATCGTCATTCTCTTGCATAATTCATTAACTTCAGGGTTTATTTGTTGACCTGTCTCTGCGCTATTTCCACGGCTGAAATCTCCGTTATTCCGATACCTAGTGTTTCTGTCATCCCTCCACTCGCAATTTCTGTGGTCACTATCTCTACTTCCTATCTCTGATTCTTGGAATGATCGGTTATTCACTGGCACCTGCTGTGGTATTGACCTAGTTCTATTAGAATCCTTATTCCCACGTTTTCCTGGACTTTGCTGGTTCCCACGATAATTATTGCTTTCGTTTCTGTTACCGGAATAGTTCTGGTTATTGTTATTTTGACCATTACTACTGTAATTATTATTTCTTTTATTATCACGATTATTATTGTACCCGTTATTAGGCCTACCTGCATTTCCATATTGATTTGAGTTCCAATATCTTCCCGCAAAAACCTTCTTAAATTCAGCGTAGCCTACTCCCTCAAATAGAATAAGATTGCACCAATGTGTGCGTTTGCCTATCAAACCTCCCTGAATTACCATCATCCCTTTAGTTCAAAAAAGGTTTCCGTGTCGCTTACAAAAAGATTAGATAAAGTTTCATCAATAAAGCTTGAGATTGACCAATCGATTCCAAGCATCAGAGTTAAATTGATAGGGAGTTGATGAACTACCGGCATAACAGTATGATTCGTTAGGCTTACATCGCTCCGCATTGTGTCTGTGTCATTGCAAATGCTGTGGGTTTGTTGATCTCCGTTTATAGAACTGTTTACCGGCAAAGTCACCGTGTTTACAAAATTGGCAGTTGGAGGACACACCCCATTGTCATCTGCATTGTCACGTGCACTAGGAGTATCACTCGACATTTTCTCTGTTATGTTATTTATTTCCGTCGTGACGTTGTCCTGTACACCTACTACTTTATTTATTTCTTCACTAAGCTTAACTTCAATCTCTTTCACCTGACCTTGGATTTTACTATTTGGTTTCCCAATTTCGTTTGAAGAACTTTTAACTAACTGTCCTTCTAAACCTTTAGTTTTCTCTACCATTTCTTTCTGTAAAGAACAAAGACCTGTTTCTATTTTATTGTCAATAGCTTTTACAGTGTTAGTTAAATTCAAATTAATTTCCTCATCTCTGATTTGAAATTTCTCATCTACCTTTTTGACCTCTTCGTCCGATTTAGCATTTGTAGACCTAATCTCTTCCGTGAACTTATCTATACGCCCATTGGTTTTATCTAAGTTGTCAGAAATTTTATCTACAGATTGTTTGATTTCGCTTGAATTCTTTTCAAGTTTCTCAGTTAATGTGTTTTTTATTTCCTCTACTGATTTCTTATTCTCATTCGAATTCTGTTCTAATTTATTTGTATTCTGTTCTATTTTCTCAGATAGTGTCCTTTTTATTTCGTCTGCCGATGTCTTCATATCATTTGAAATTTGTTCAAAGAACTGTTTCATCATCAGCTCTAACGAAGAAAGCGATAATCCTTCTACCATAACCTGACTTTTATTTTGGGTCCCTACATTTTCATCTTCTATTTGAGCTGAGGGCCCTTCTGGATTAATTTCCCCATTCTTAGTTTCCTCCATTTTGTGATTAATTACGTTTTCGTTACGTACAGTTAGCATAACGTCACCCTAATCTGATTCCTACAGTCACTGCACTTATCTCTTTGATAAAAACATGCGTACTCACCTGTTAGTACATAGCACATTTATACACTGACATATATATATATGGCACTCTTATATTTAACAATAAGTACACTCTTATGATTAATACAATAAATACCCTCTTATTTCTAATACAATAAGATCGATATTTTCCCGGACTACTCCGCTTTCTTGAATTAGATGTCGCCCTTCCTGCGTTTTCTTCTCTCTTCTCTCTTGACTATTTCCCCTTTTTATGCTAGTGCCCGCTCCTTAATTCCTTCCTTCCCCTTCTTCTTTATCTGCTTCCTATCAGTGATACTCTGAGTTTATGACGTAATCCTTACTTTCGAGTCACTAATGAAATTTCTACTCAATATTTTTATTTTCAGATATTTTAGTTCATTGTTTATGCCATTCACTCTAATTTTTCAAAGCCACCACTTTATTCGCGTCACTATGAGACGATTACTATTGTTTTCGAGCCCTACAAGTTTTTCTTCGAGCCCCACAAGTTGGATGCGCCACTATGTAACGGTTCCCCTGGTGGTAGGAGTATGGTTTTACACAGTACTTACAGTTTGAAGTCGTCCTTTTTGAACCGGCTCCGGCAGTCAGCGAGCGACGAAATACTCTTTCAGTTCTACAGGGATTTTATGGGTGAATGGTTCTTATTACGAGTCTATAAATGATATCACTGTGTTTTAAAAAGAACTGGTATGATATAATTTATTCAGCTATATAATTATATCCATCAACTGAGTAATTCTATCTAATCGTGATGAATATTTTATTGGGACGTCTGGGTTGTAGAACTACGCCACAATACTATTTATGAATCACTTCTTCTTACGTAGACTGCGTGATATAATAATTACCCGTATTGGTGTAATTATGCTTAATGCTTTTCGTTGACCAATGTACTTACTGTGTGAATGAATTACAAGCGGTAATAGCTGTAATTAAGCTATTACCTGCAAACACACGAATACTTATTGATTCTATTTTAAGTAATACTGTATTCAGATTGGGTCACCACCCAATATGAATTATATAAAAATCGAGTGAGAGAGTTATTCACTCCCACCCGGATCGAAGTCCAGTCCAAGAGTGAGTTACGAAATGCGATCGTTCTACATCCGTATGAGTTCCTCCAAAATATCCCCACTCTTATTCTAACAAATGAAAACCTATGTTACTGCAATTTTTAGTTATTTCACTTAATAACTCATTTTTCATTGGCTATGGGCACCAGCTTCTAGACGCTACAATGTGCTTGCTCTGAGTTTCCAAGCGTCTGTCTTTTCTACTTACTGGCTGTCAGTTCTAAGTACTGCTATTCACTTACTCTTTCCCATCTCTGTTTCCAAGTACGTTTCTTTGAGTAAGACTTACTTGCCTTTGTGCATCTTTTTGACATAAAAGATGTTCGCTTTATAACAAAGAGTGTCGCCGGCGTCATGCGGTGACTGAATGGTGTACAAGAGCTCTCCTTTGTGAACTACGGGAAACTCTGTCTGGTACATTTACATCAACTATATATTTTTATATTTAATATTAACTTACTTCATAGTTATTACTTATGATTTCCTTATTACAGGACATTATTTGTAACTATAATCTGATATTAAATTTGATATAAAATATTAATAGTTTCCAGTATTCTAAATGTTTTACCTCCTATTAATTTGCCGTACATTCATCGTGATTATGGTTTATTATTTATTACCAGGATCACGATTCCTTCAAATTCCCAAAAGTAATCTTGAAAAATTTGAAGTTTGTAAAAATTTACAGTTTTGAAAGAATGCTTTCTTCTTAATATATACAAATATAATCGTATTTGAAATCCTTACTGGCCAGCATAAGGAATATTCCGATAGTGAAATAATTTCTCATGCTAAAATAAAATATAATTTAACAATCATATTTCTGTTTCTCGGAGGCGAAATAGCGAAGGATTTTTGAGAGATAATATTAACTATTTTCCATTATATCCTGCATATTTTCTTCTGGATTCGGTGGATGGTGTGGCATAGCCGATGTTAGTGAGTAGAGCTATTTGTCTTCTTAATATATACGCAAATAATCGTATTGGAAATCCTTACTGGGCCCGCCGAAAGTATATTACGATAGCGAAATAATTTCCGATGCGGAAATAAAAGATAATTTACCATTAACCTATTTAGCATATTTCCTTTTGGATTCGGTGAATGGTGGAGCATTGCCGTTCTTAGTAAGTAGAGCTATTTGTCTGTTTAACATATACGCATATAATTGTATTTGAAATCCTTACTGGGCCAGCCCAAAGTATATTCCGATAGCGAAATAATTTCCGGTTAGGAAATAATAGATAATTTAACAATAACATTTCAGTCTCTCCGAGACGAAATAGAAAAGTATTATTTAGAAAAAATATAAACTTATTTTGCATAATGACATATATATTTCTTTCTACATTCGGTGGACGGTGGTGTATTGCCGTTCTTTCTAAGTAGAGCTATTTGTCTGATTAATACACACGCATATAATGGTATTTGAATTCTTCAATGAGCCAGGCGAAAGTATATTCCGATAGCGAAATAATTTCCGATGCGGAAATAATAGAAAATTTAACAAAAACATTTATTTTTCTCGGAGAAGAATTAGTGAAGGATTTTTTAGAAAAAATATTAACTTATTTTGCATAATGACCTGTTTATTTCCTTCTGGATTAGATGGTTGGTGGTGCATGGCCATTCTTAGTAAGTACATGTATTAACGTCTTAATATACACTCATATAATCATATTTGAAATCCTTACTGGGCCAGCCGAAAGTATATTCCGGTAGTGAAATAATTTCTGATGCAGAATGTTAATTTAAATATAACATTTCTCTTTTTCGGAGACGAAATAACGCAAATATACAAGCTTATTTAGCATATGAACCTGTATATTTCTTTCTGCTTTCGGTGAACGGTGGTGCATGGACATTCTTAGTTAGTATAGCGCCTTGTCTGCTCAATAAATACGCATATAATCGTATTTGAAATCCTTACTGGGCCAGCCCAAGTGTTTATTCCGATAGGGAAGTATTTTCCGATGCGGAAATAAAAGTTAATTTCACAATAACACTTCTGTTTCTCGGAGGCGAAATAGCGAATGAATTTTGAGAAAAAATATTAACTTATTTTGCCCTATAACCTGCATAGTTTCTTCTGGATTCGGTGGATGCTGGTGCATGGCCATTGTTAGTAAGTAGAGCTGTTTGTCTGCTTAATATATACTCATATAATCGTATTTGAAATCCTTACTGGGCCCGCCGAGAGTATATTACGATAGCGAAATAATTTCCGATGCGGAAATAAAAGATAATATAACAATAAGATTTCCTTTTCTCTGAGAGGAATTAGCGAAGGATTTTTTAGAAAAAATAGTAACTTATTTTGCATAATGACCTGTTTATTTCCTTTTGGATTCGGTGGACGGTTGTGCATGGACGTTCATAGTAAGTATAGCTATTTGTCTGCTTAATATATACACATATAATCGTATTTGACATCCTTAATGGGCCAGCCCAAAGTATAATCCGATATCGAAATAATTACCGATTTCTGTTTGTCGGAGAGAAGTTAAAACACTGTTTTCAAATAAACACTTATGTTATATACAATTAAATTCTGGTACATATTAAAGAGAAGATCACAAACTTTGGAAATATTGTTTTGTTTTAAGAATTTAATGGAACCTGTGTAACAGAGAGGCTTAATTTCAGAAGAAATATTTTTGTTAAACACTGATAAACTTCAATAATGGCATGGGCTAATTTAACTTAGTTCCCGATTTGTCTGTTAGATGGCAGAACATGTCATATACTATTTTACACCTGAAAATATTACCTTTCATTACCGGATATTGCCTTAGCATAGGCTTTCATATTTAACGACAGAAAGATGCAAAAAAATGGTATCTATGAGAAAAAAACAATTATTTTCCAAATATATATTCACAAAAATTATAAATTTATCCTTTTGCATATACCTCGCTTGTAAAATGCATTGCAGTGAATTAACTATATAATACAGTTCGCAGAGAACTCTTCTCAACCTTAGCATTGTGGCTTCCTGGCCAGATGACACAATGTTCCCGGAGTATTCCGGGGTTCGAGAGGCTCTGGATGCCTGTGGAACTGAGGTGGGAGGGCCCAGGTAAAATAAAGGGTGGTTGGCAAGCCTGGAAGATGACGGGGCATGAAGGAGCCTCTCGAACAATAAGGTATTTTGCTATTATTTATAATAAAAAAAAACGTATCCATTTTTATGTGCCTGATCGTGTTCATTCACTTTCAGATGCCAGGGATGTCCTTATGAACCACATTTTCAGTGTAAGGGATTCAGGGAGTTAGATTTGTAATGGATGTCTAAGTTGTAGACATCTGTAGTCTAACTTGTAGACTTCTGCAGATAGCATTTGCATAGCTACTGCGAAATTAGGAAAGTATATTGCGAAATTAGGAGAGTACTATTCCTAATTTCGCAGTAATGCAGTTTATCTTTTATCTTCTGTTTATCAACATCTTCCCATCTAATTACTCTTTGTGATATATGTGTTGCAATGCACAAGGGTTTTGTTAATATATTCCACCTATTTTGAACATATTAAAAAAAAAAATTTAAACAATAATAAATCCAATTTATTGGAAACTACTGCGAAATTAGGCAAGTTTGCCCTACATGTATTTGTCTGCTTAATATATGCACATATATTTGTATTTGAAATCCTTACTGGGCCAGCCCAAAGTATATTCTGATAGCAAAATACTTTCCTATGCGAAAATAATAGATAATTTAACAATAACATTTCTGTTTCTCGGAGACGAAATAGCGAAGTATTTTTTAGAAAAAATATTAATTATTTTGAATAATGACCACTATATTTCCTTCTGGATTCGGTGGATGGTGGTGCATGGCCGATCTTAGTGAGTAGAGCTATTTGTCTGCTTAATATTTACGCATATAATCATATTTGAAGTCCTTACTGGGCCAGCCGAAAGTATATTCCGGTAGCGAAATAGTTTCTGATGCGGTATGTTAATTTAAATATAACATTTCTCTTTTTCGCAGACGAAATTACGCAAAAATACAAGCTTATTTAGCATATGAACCTGTATATTTCTTTCTGCATTCGGTGCACGGTGGTACATGGCCATTCTTAGTTAGTATAGCGCCTTGTCTGCTTAATAAATACAGATATAATCGTATTTGAAATCCTTACTGGGCCAGCCCAAATGTATGTTTTGATAGCGAAATATTTTCCGATGCGGGAATAAAAGTTAATTTCACAATAACACTTCTGTTTCTCGGAGACGAAATAGCGAAGGATTTTTTAGAAAAATATTAACTTATTTTGCATAATGACCTGTTTAGTTCCTTTTGGATTCGGTGGATGGTGTTGCATAGCCGATCTTAGTGAGTAGAGATATTTGTCTGCTTAATATTTACGCATATAATTGTATTTGTAATCGTTACTGGGCTTTCGCAAAGTATATTCCAATTACGAAATAGTTTTCGATACGGAATTAAAAAAATAATTTCACAATAACATTTCTGTTTCTCAGATACGAGAAGGGGAGAGATTTCTTAGAAAAGATATTAACATATTTTGCATAATGACATGTTTATTTCCTTCTGCATTCATGGATAGTGGTTCATGGCCATTCTCAGTAAGTAGAGCTATTTGTCTGCTTAATGTACACACATAAATCGTATTTGAAATCTTTAATGGGCCAGCCCAAAGTATATTCCAAAAGCAAAATAATTTCCGATGTGGAAATAATAGATAATTTAACAATAACATTTCTGTTTCTAGGAGACGAAATAGCGAAGAATCTTTATACAAAAAATATTAACTTATTTTGCATAATGACCTGAAATTCTTCGGGATTCGTTGGATGGTGTTGCATAGCCGATGTTAGTGAGTAGAGCGCTTTGTCCGCTTAATATAGAAGCATATAATCGTATTAGAAATCCTTACTGAGCCAGCCGAAAGTATATTCCGATAGCGAAATAATTTCCGATGCGAAAATAAATATAATTTAACAATAATATTTTTGTTTCTCGGAGGCGAAATAGCGAAGGTTCTTTGAAAAAAAAAACTTATTTTGCATTATAACCTGCATAATTTCTTCTGGATTCGGACGATGGTGGTGCAAGGCCATTCTTAGTAAGTAGAGCTGTTTGTCTGCTTAATATATACTCATATAATCGTATTTGAAATCCTTACTAGGCCCGCCGAGAGTATATTACGATAGCGAAATAATTTCCGATGCGGAAATAAAAGATAATTTAACAATAACAGTTCTGTTTCTCTGAGAGGAATTAGCGAAGAATTTTTTGGATAAATAGTAACTTATTTTGCATAATGACCTGTTTATTTCTTTTTTGATTCGGTGGATGGTGGTGCATGGTCATTCATAGTAAGTATAGCTATTTCTCTGCTTAATATATACACATATAATCGTATTTGACATCCTTAATGGGCCAGCCCAAAGTATATTCCGTTAGGGAAATAATTACGATTTCTGTTTGTCGGAGGCGAAATAGCGAAGGATTGTTTAGAAAAAATATTAACTTATTTTGCATAATGACCACTTAATTTCCTTCTGGATTCGGTGGATGGTGGTGCATGGCCATTCTTTGTAAGTAGAGCTATTTGTCTCATTAATCCGTATGCATATAATCGTATTTGAATTCTGCAAAGGGCCAGGCGAAAGTATATTCCGATTGCGAAATAATTTCCGATGCGGAAATAATAGATAATTAACAATAACATTTCTTTTTCTCGGAGAAGAATTAGTGAAGGATTTTTTAGAAAAAATATTAACTTATTTTGCACAATGACCTGTTTATTTCCTTCTGGATTAGGTGGTTGGTGGTGCATGGCCATTCTTAGTAAGGAGAGGTATTTGTCTGCTTAATATACGCACATATATTCGTATTTGAAATCCTTACGGGGCCAGCCCAAAGTATATTCCGATAGCGAAATACTTGCCGATGAGGAAATAATAGATCATTTAACAATAACATTTCTGTTTCTCGGAGACGAAATAGCGAAGGATTTTTTAGAAAAATATTAACTTATTTTGCGTAATGGCCACTATATTTCCTTCTGGATTCGGTATATGGTGGTGCATGGCCGATCTTAGTAAGTAGAGTTATTTGTCTGCTTAATATTCACGCATATAATCGTATTTGAAATCCTTACTGGGCCAGCCAGAAGTATATGCCGATAGCGAAATAATTTCCGATGCGAAAATAAAAGATAATTTCTCAATAACTTTCATTTTTATGGGAGACGAAATGGCGAAGAACTTTTCAGAAAAAATATTAATTTATTTTGCATAATGACCTGTTTATTTCCTTCTGGATTGGGTGAATGGTGGTGCATGGCCATTCATAGTAAGTATAGCTATTTCTCTGCTTAATATATACACATATAATCGTATTTGACATCCTTAATGGGCCAGCCCAATGTATATTCCGTTAGCGAAATAATTACCGAATTCTGTTTGTCGGAGACGAAATAGCGAAGGATTGTTTAGAAAAAATGTTAACTTATTTTGCATAATGACCTTTTAATTTCCTTCTGGATTCGGTGGATGGTGGTGCATGGCCAATCTTAGTGAGTAGAGCTATTTGTCTGCTTATTATTTACGCATGTAATCATATTTGAAATTCTTACTGGGCCAGCCGAAAGTATATGCCGATAGCGAAATACTTACCGATAGGGAAATAATAGATAAATTACCAATAGATAGATAGATAGAGTTCTTATGCTGGAGACATTCACAGAATGTATAGCAACGTCAGAAAACAAAACATTATGGGCTACCAATTGATACTGAAAAATTCGTCAACGTCATAGATTGGGTTGGCCACCAATTTAGTCTTGAGTGCCCTCTTGAAGGCTTGTAGGGTTGACTTCTTAATGCCATCAGGTAAACTATTGAATAATTTGATAGAGACTGTGTCAAAACTTTTTTTGAGCGATGCTGAATTTGTTTTTATTCGGATAAACGTTATCTCTATTTCGAGTTAAATAATTATGAGTATAAAGATTAGCAGTGGAAGTGCAAACATTATTTTTCATATACAGCAGGCAGCTCAAGACATACATTGATGGCAAACTCAAGATCCCTAATTTAGAGAACAAAGGTTTACAATGAGATCCTAAGGGAGCTCCGCTGATAATTCTCACAGCTTTCTTCTGCAAAATAAATAATTTCTTAGCAGTAGAATGATTGCCCCATAACAGAATTCCGTAACTTAGGTGGCTGTGAACAAAAGCATAGTAAACAGTTAATAAGGAAGCAGGACCTAGGCTGTGGCTTAGTAGCCTTAAGATAAATAAACTTTTACTAATTTTGCTAGCAACGTAGTTTGTATGAGATGTCCAGCCCAAGCCAGGTTCAATGTGAATGCCTAAGAATCTAAAGTATTTGTCTCGATCATACTCTTGAGGTCTAATATTAAATTTCAAATCAACTGTTTTAGCATCATTTAATTTGAGCTTATTAGCATTACACCATTCAAGAACCTTAGTAGACATTTGATCGACCGTGTTAGTTAAAAAATCAGAATTCTTATGGACTGCATTGAGTGCCAAGTCATCAGCAAATAGATAAGTTTCCAGACATTCATTTTGAACATTTACAGACAGATCGTTTATGTATATAATAAATAGAACAGGCCCAAGAACGGAGCCCTGAGGGACACCATTCATAATTTGCTTAAATTCTGAGGTTTTACCATTGAAACACACGGATTGGTATCTTCCATTTAAATAAGGTGATAATAGCTCAACACTTGCATTACCAAAACCATAGAAAGCAAGCTTTTGGAGAAGAAAACTGTGGCACACGGTGTCGAAAGCCTTTGTTAAATCAAAGAATTTACTGTGAACAAAGTTACCAGTATCTAGTCCTTCAAAGCATCGTTTAACAAAAGCAATAACAGCATCTATAGTACTACGTCCAGCTCTAAATCCGTATTGGGTTGGAGTGAAAAGGGTATTACTTTCAAAGTATTGTACAATCTGTTTGTTCAATAGAATCTCAAAGACTTTAGAAACAATTGGAACAATGCTAATAGGCCTGTAACTGTTTGTCGGAGAAGAATTAGTGAAGGATTTTTTAGAAAAAATATTAACTTATTTAGCATATTTCCTTCTGGATTCGGTGAATGGTGGTGCATTGCCGTTCTTAGTAAGAAGTGCTATTTGCCTGTTAAGATATACGCATATAATTATTGTACTCGCTTCGCTCATTGGGGGCTCCGCCTCCAAACCCCCGCTGAGGTTCTCGGGAAAGGTTTGTTAAAAAGATCTATGGGAGATAAAAGGCGTGTATTTAGTCTGCTGTATTTGCTATTACCTTTTTTTGCCACAATAAACCGGAAAAAAATGAACGTGGAAAGACTTTGGAGTTTTTCGGAATTTTTGCCATAGGTTGCAAGCTAAAAGGTATCAGTTTGCCAAGTCTAAGTTTTCTAGATCAACTGGCAGTGTACATACATTTATGTTGTATTTTATGGAGTAAATTTCAACTGATATTAATTTAAGCATGTTACAAGATAAAATAGCTACTAAGATTCATGGTATGTAAATATTCAATTTGGCATTTGCCTGTACGACCAAGGAAATCATAGAAAAGTATAAGTAGAATTGGTTATAATATGTTGTAAAGAATACGAGACTTTATCTTCGAGTTATAATTAAAGAATATAAATTATGAAATTTCTTTAACAGAAAGAAGAAAATTTTGTTAGTTCTGGACAAAAATATGTTAATTGGATTTAATTAATATGAACCTGAGACTTCAGAATGAGAGTTCAAGAGGTTACTATCTCGACTACCCCGTTAGGTTTACGGAAATAATTATTCCTAAACTTTCAGAGCCATACATGAACATTGTTTGATAATACCGTTGTCATGGAAACTGAGCCCTTTTTGGAGGTTTTTAGGACTACAAACTGGAAAAAATAAACTTTTCTGGAATTTTCCTGTGGTTTACAGCCTAAAAGCTATATGTGTACCAAATTTCAAGTTTCTAGCTTATCTGGAAGTGGACAAACATTAATGTTAGTGTGCTGAACCGAGCCCTTTTTCGGGAGTGGTTAGGGCTAAAAATTTAAAAGAATAAACTTTTTGGAATTTTCCTGCGGTTTGCAGCCCAAAAGCTATATATGCCCCAAATTTCAAGTTTCTAGGTCATCTGGAAATGGGCAAACATTAATGTCGGTGAGCCGAGCCGAGACCTTTTTCGGAGAGTTTTTAGAGCTAAAAATTGAAAAAATAAACTTTTTGGAATTTACCAGTGGTTTACAGCCTAAAAGCTATAGGTGTACCAAATTTCAAGTTTCTAGCTCATCTGAAAGTGGGCAAACATTAATGTCAGTGAGTGAGTGAGTGAGTGAGTCAGCCATGTGGCTTTATATGATAGGGATTTCAAATCCTTACTGGGCCAGCCCAAAGTATATTCCCATAGCGAATTAATTTCAGATTAGGAAATAATAGATAATTTAACAATAACATTTCAGTCTCTCCGAGATGATATAGCGAAGGATTTTTTAGAAAAAATATAAACTTATTTTGCATAATAACCTATATATTTCTTTCTACATTCGGTGGACAGTGGTGAATTGCCGTTCTTTCTAAGTAGAGCTATTTGTCTGATTAGTACATACGCATATAATCGTATTTGAATTCTTCACTGACCCAGGCGAAAGTATATTCCGATAGCGAAATAATTTCCGCTGCAGAAATAATAGAAAATTTAACAATAGCACTTCTTTTTCTCGGAGAAGAATTAGTGAAGGATTTTTTAGAAAAAATATTAACTTATTTTGCATAAGGACCTGTTTATTTCCTTCTGGATTAAATGGTTCGTGGTGCATGGCCATTCTTAGTAAGTACATGTATTTGTCTGCTTAATATATGCACATATATTTGTATTTGAAATCCTTACTGGGCCAGCCCAAAGTATATTCTGATAGCAAAATACTTTCCGATGCGAAAATAATAGATAATTTAACAATAACATTTCTGTTTCTCGGAGACGAAATAGCGAAGGATTTTTTAGAAAAAATATTAATTATTTTGAATAATGACCACTATATTTCCTTCTGGATTAGGTGGATGGTGGTGCATGGCCGATCTTAGTGAGTAGAGCTATTTGTCTGCTTAATATTTACGCATATAATCATATTTGAAGTCCTTACTGGGCCAGCCGAAAGTATATTCCGGTAGCGAAATAGTTTCTGATGCGGTATGTTAATTTAAATATAACATTTCTCTTTTTCGCAGACGAAATTACGCAAAAATACAAGCTTATTTAGCATATGAACCTGTATATTTCTTTCTGCATTCGGTGCACGGTGGTACATGGCCATTCTTAGTTAGTATAGCGCCTTGTCTGCTTAATAAATACAGATATAATCGTATTTGAAATCCTTACTGGGCCAGCCCAAATGTTTGTTTTGATAGCGAAATATTTTCCGATGCGGGAATAAAAGTTAATTTCACAATAACACTTCTGTTTCTCGGAGACGAAATAGTGAAGGATTTTTTAGAAAAATATTAACTTATTTTGCATAATGACCTGTTTAGTTCCTTTTGGATTCGGTGGATGGTGTTGCATAACCGATCTTAGTGAGTAGAGCTATTTGTCTGCTTAATATTTACGCATATAATTGTTTTTGTAATCGTTACTGGGCTATCGCAAAGTATATTCCAATTACGAAATAGTTTTCGATACGGAATTAAAAAAATAATTTCACAATAACATTTCTGTTTCTCGGATACGAGAAGGGGAAAGATTTCTTAGAAAAGATATTAACATATTTTGCACAATGACCTGTTTATTTCCTTCTGGATTAGGTGGTTGGTGGTGCATGGCCATTCTTAGTAAGGAGAGGTATTTGTCTGCTTAATATACGCACATATATTCGTATTTGAAAACCTGATACGGTTCTTTGTATCAATCTGGGTTGTGGTCCACCTCCACAATATTGTACTTACTGCGAATTCTTCTTCTGCAGCCTGGTGAATACCTCGGGTAGCTCAGCGTATACTACAAGTTGCTCTCTCATTTCTTCGGGGGAATTTTGGGTGTTTGTGGTTCTACAGTTTATGCTTTTAAATAATAAAATGTTCTTAAAGCACTTGTGAATTTATTACGTTCTTCAATGCAAATTAATTATTATAAAATGTTAATTAATTGAAATAGTTAATTTTACTGGCGGTATGTTGAAGGGAGTTTAGTACTGGCACTCACGACTTCTACGTAAATGTTACCTGGTGATGACGCGCTATATTCACGTAATCCTTGATACCTCTGACGTAATCGTCACAATAGTACTTACGTAATGCAATCACTGACTTTATTTGTAAGTAGCTGTAATAAAGCTCTTACTGCAAGAATTATTTCTGCACAGATTTGATACTTCGATTATTTAAAGAAGTTATATTTATATATATTGTCGGATTGGCCACAATGCCAATACGACGATGTGTGTAATATTAGTGGGGCCACGCAGGAAACGTGACCTGCTGCTCCCTCGACAACACACAAGACACGAGTCTCCGTTACAGAGTCCCGGACACAAGTCTCTGTGCCGGCGTCCCGAACACAAGTGAGTTTCCGTAAAAGCCGTGACACTAGCGTCCCTCCAACTGCCACATCTTTCCCATCATCACATAAAACCAATCATATGCACTCTTAAAGCTAATTTCTGTTTTTTCTATACTAAACTTAAATTCTATTGGTTCCTCCACTGTAGCGTTCACTTTCGCTAGAGCAGGGGAAGTCAACTACGTCTTGTGATGGAGCAAGAGCATGCGGATCCCATGTGTGTGACGTCAGCAAGAGCGCACGGTAGTAGGGGTGTTTAGAGTACGCTAGATTTAGGTACTAGAGGGCCTATTCACTTTAGCTCTGTGGGTAGAACAACTTCTGGTTGGAAATACGGAGAATTTTTCAAAGTTAATGCAAGATGCGATCCTGATAGTGTTCTCTCTGCAGAACATGTGTTAGTTCTGCAAAACATTCTTCTTCAGTTCGAATCGAGGTTTCAGGATGTGGAAAACCTTTCTCCAATATTTAAACTTTTTGCTACCCCATATTTAGTTAATGTCAAAGACGTTCCTTGCCGGTATCAGTTGGAACTGCTAAACTTACAATGCGACGATCTGTTAAAGGACAAATACGAACGTAAAGTGGTCTTGGGTAACTTTTACAGAAATTTCTCTGAAACCAGATTCCCGAAACTTGCCGCACGAATATTATGTAATTTTGGATCGACATATGTGGCCGAACAATTTTTTTCACTAATGAAATGTGCAAAGCTCAAATCAAGAAGTACATTGTCAAATCACAACCTAAATGTAGTCTTCGATTAAATATTGCTCAAACATTACGTCCCAACATTGATAAACTTGTTAAAGAAAAAAGAGACAGGAAAGTCAGAAAATTGTTACTGTAATCTTGTATCATCTAAGGTGCAGACGAGCTTGTATGGTAATTAATTCAGATCATTTTTTTTAATTATTTTTATAGTAGTGAATTATGTTAATTCAAATGATAGTATTGTCTATTTTTGTCAAAGAACATAGATTTTGTGGAAAGGCAATTGTTCTCATAGAATAGAAAAATAGAATCATTTATAATATGTTAAACTACTGTGCTGTAATTAACCGATAAACTATCAAGAAAATCGATTGATGTTTCATTAACTCGGAAACACGTATTACGTAAGTTCTAACCCCCTAAATTCCCCCTGCCCGCAATACTAATACCCCTCTCTTCCCCCCTGTTCACTGATGCCTACATTTCACATACTCCTCGCAGAGGTACAACGCGAGCAGTGAGAGCAGAAAGCAGTGACGTCACAGAGCAACCTTCTGTCTTCCCCTGCGCTAGAGAGTGAGGCTTTACTGTTTCTCCCTTCAGGCGATTCTCCGAATTACTGTCTAATTCTTGGACCCTCTTTACAGCTTGCAACTTCCACTGTACATTCTCGTGAAGTGCCTATTCAGCTCGTACTCTTTCCTTTCTTCCACTTTCTGACTGAATAGCAGAGTAAAGTTTTAACAAAGGCTGGCACCTATCTCCAACAGAGTTGCTATACATTTCACTCCGGCCGTATTGTATGTTTCCTAGTATTTCGTCTGCTAGCTTCTATTGAGTTCTGATGTATTTTATTTCTTACTATAAAATCATTTATATTTATTAAAGTATTGATGATACTAATTTCATATTGATATAATATTATTTGTTAATTTATTCTGATTTTTATCATATAAATTATAATAATATTGTATAGTTAGTTCAGATGTTATGATCTTTCGTATTTAATTAATCTCAATATTTATTTCTAGTCTTTTTATATCAGTTGATATTAATGGAGATGACTCCGTTTACACCATATGCCCAATCTTTTTCTTTGGAACAAGTGAGGATTTGCAAAATTGTCACTTTTTCAGAGAAACAGATTATAGCTCCTTACAATAATATGATCGCCAGCATGTCCCTTTAAATTCTTACGAGTACCAGAGCAGTGGCCTTGACTGACTTTCTCTCTCTCTTCCACTCGCTACCTGAATGCCTTGTGTGAATGAACCTCGCTATGTTACTGTTATGTTACGATTCAATAACAACATTCCATGCAAGCATACTTTGCACCTCGCAGAGTATTACCTAACCATCAAAATGTACACAAAATAAAATTACCCTCTTATAAACTAAATAAAGCACTGCGGATTTGGAATTTGCACGTGTCCTTTCTTATAACTAATTTAACAACACATATTTTAACTTGTTACCCTTGATAATAAAATAATAAATCACTGCGGATTTGTAATTTTGCACGTGTCCTTTCTTATAACTAGATAACACAACAGATTTTCTCACACGGAATTATACTATCATCCAATCATTTTACAATATTGCTTTCCATTATTACGTAAAGCGATGTAAAGTTATTCCAACATACTTGTAGGATCAGGGGGCGTATTATATTTGATTGCGGACTGTAAAAGTCCCTAAAACCTACACGAGATTGTAAATTTAATTGTGATTAACACTTTCCGTGCCAACCACAATTAACAAGATCTCTGGCGGAGGACCACCTCCATAATGGAGGAAATGAAATACATCACTCAATGAAATCTTGAACATAAGACATAACATTTAATTAAGCTAAGCACACGAAAAAATACACTTTCACTTGGTTGACAAATTTGAGAACGAAGATAGAAGGTCTTCAGCTAACAGTCTTCTTGATGCAGCATTTATATATCCATACAATGTTTGACAATCTTCAGTTATGTAGAGTTTATGTTTGATGTAATATGTGAGTAATCTTAACGCATGAGCTTGAATGAAAATTTGTAAATAATAGAGTTGAAGAATCAGTCTTGAAATCACATAAAATCACATTTGTGAATAAAAATATATATGTGTCAATGAAGTGTGACACTTGTAGAAGTAAATTTCAAGATGAGAGACTGAATATTGAGTCTGATGAATAAGCTATTTAACGATAGCTAAACTCTCAACAATAAGCTCGATGTTTAAATGCGTAGACGAATGAAGAATTGAAGCCACTTCTAGTAATACTATTGATAACTTACTTGAAGTGAAGTATGTCCTCGTATGAATTGAAATTAGCAGAATCTTTACCTGCTGTAAGAATGAGCATAAATGACGTGATGTCCCAGCTATTTAGCAATTATCAAAACACCACAAGAACGCCATTTTGCCAGTCATAAGTTGAATGAAAGATAAGCACATATCTTGATGCACTCGAAAGTAATTGCTCACTTGAAGCATATTACGAAGAAATGTAGAATCTGTAGGATATGTTATCCTTACAAATAGAATGAATGAAAGATGATGTACAAATTATATCTCAATAATTTGAAGCACCAAAGAAACACATGAATCTTTTCATGTATAAGTAAAATGGAATTGTTGAAGTGATGAAGAAGGAAGTCAAGTAAATTGAGGAATATGAAAAGCATATAAACTGCTCAAGACGTGTATCCTGAAGACTGGATACGAAAATAACAATAAAATATAAATAATAAAGACAATGAATAGGAATAATAGCTTACAAGCTAGAAAAATGAATGTTATTTAAATAGTAATATGAATCAAGTTGACTACAGAAACAGGAACTGACAAAAGAAAGATATCCAAAGCCAACATGAAAAGTTAAATCTAATGTAGACAGTGAATGAACATAGGATGTAATGCAATGACTTAAAATGTAAACTTAACAAAAAAAACTAGAGAAAGAATAATAAATAAAATATACTGCTGTTAAGTTGGCAGCAAAAAATAATTAACTTGTACATGGTTTAAATCTATGATTGAACATAAGTTGCCCGCAAAATTATTTTCTTGAAAATAATTTTAAAATATATTAGATTATGTGAAAAGAGTAGATTTAAACTTTGAATAATAAGGAGGATTACTCATCTTCAATATTAGAAATGGGAAGAGGAGCAAGCTTAACAATTGGTCGCTTGTAGAAACCTGTAGAGGTTCTAACTGTGACTACTCTAACTAGTCCGTCAGATCCAGGATGAATAGAGTGTACAACACCCATAACCCAACGTAAAGGGGGAACGTTGTCGTCAAGTAAAAGAACAGGAGTTCCTATTTCCACATTAGGAAGAGTCTTTAGCCATTTAGAACGTTGTTGTAGAGAATGTAAATAGTCAGATGACCATTTCTTCCAAAAACCAAGTAGCAGTTGATTCATAGCATTCCATCTTGAACGCAAAGAAGTGCTACTAGAAAGGTTTGAGGTAGGTAATGAAATCAAAGGTCTTCCAATAAGGAAATGACCTGGAGAAAGATAATTCAAGTCTTCAACGTCTTCATGAAGAGTGACGAGAGGACGCGAATTCAGAATAGCTTCAATTTGAATTAAGAGAGTTGACATCTCTTCAAAGGTAAGTATCATAGAAGTCATTACTCTTTTCAAGTGATGCTTAACTGAGCGAACAGCTGCTTCATGCAAGCCAGCCATATGGGGACTGTGAGGAGGAACAAAATTCCACTTTATGTTAAGATGTGAAGTAGAATCTTGAACTTTCGATTGATGTTCATGAGAAGATAGAAAATCTGTAAGTTGTCTGATATCAGTTTGAGCACCAACAAAGTTCGTAGCATTATCCGATGTGACTGAAACCGGTATGCCTCTTCTACCAGTAAATCTGGAAAAAGCTGCTAAAAATGCATTGGAAGTAAGCGAGGTGACTAACTCAAGGTGAAGAGCCTTGGTGGACATGCAAACAAATACAGCTATATAAGCTTTAGTAGTAATCCTTGATCTAGGTCCACCATATTTAATAGAGTAAGGCCCAGCATAATCAATGCTGACGTTAGTAAATGGGGCAATAGGAGATACACGAGAAGATGGTAAATCAGCCATCTTTTGCTGAAAGGGTTGAGCTTGAAATCTGAAACAGACATTGCACTGTCTGATCACAGAGCGAATTGTTCTCCTTACAGAAGGTATCCAAAACCTTTCCCGTAAGTGAGCTATAATAAGCTGGGAACCAGCATGACATAGTTTGAAGTGTGTGAAACGAATGAGATGTTTAGTGAAAGGATGCTTAGCTGGAAGCAAAATCTGATGCTTCGCATCAAAGGGCAGTTCTGAGTGCTTCAGTCTTCCACCAACACGAAGAATACCATCACTATCCATGAATGGGCATAATGAGTGTATTTTACTAGATGAAGAAACGACATCAGACGAAATCAAAGCATTGATTTCATCATGATATTCGACTTGCTGAATTATTTTCACACAAGTGTAGAGTGAATTTGAAATTTCACTAGGTTCAAGAGGACCTGTGAGCTTAATTTTAGCAGGCCTACAATTATTTATGAATCGTAGAACATATGCTATCATACGCAAAGTCTTCAAATATGAAAACTTAGTTACATAGGGTAGAAGTTCAGGAGGCTGACTTTGAAGAAAGGCAGAAATCCGCACTTCTGGAAGTGCTTGAATAGGTTTGATAGGTTCCCTATGAGACCAAGTGGAATCTTCTTTAGATAGCCAAGAGGGACCTGACCACCATAATGCATTATGAACTAACTCATTAGGAGTTGAACCTCTGCTTATTAAGTCAGCAGGATTATCTTTAGAGGAGATGTGAGACCATAAATAGTCAGCTGTTAACTCTTGTACATCAGCTACTCTATTAGCTACAAAAGTCTTTAACGTAGTGGGCGAATGATTGAGCCAACTCAAAACTATTTTAGAGTCAGTCCATAAGTATGTTTTAGCAATGTTTAACTGTAACGTAGGTACAACTTTATGAGTCAGATTAGCAAGCAAGTGAGCTGCTAATAACTCAAGTCTAGGTATGGTAACTAGTTTGATAGGTGCTACCTTAGACTTAGCACAAAGTAATACAGTAGTTACTTTATTATTACTGTCAATAGATCTCAGGTACAAGCATGCACCATAAGCATTTTGACTCGCGTCGCAAAAACCATGTACTTGAATTAACATAGCTTCTGAAGGGAGAGCTAATCTTGGAATAGCTATTTGTGAAATGTCAGGTAATTGTTGATGGATTGATAGCCATTGTTTAGCTACACAATCTGGAATGGGTTCATCCCATGTGTTAGTCATTTTCCATAACGATTGAAAGATCATTTTACAATGAGCTACAATAGGGCATATCAAACCTAAGGGGTCGAATATGGACGCTATACACGAAAGTAGAGTTCTCTTGGTACAAGTTATAAATGGTTTGGAAGGATCTATTGAAGTTTGTATCTTTAACAGATCACTTGAGGGTTGCCATAAAAGACCTAATGCTCTTATTGCATTGTCATTAGATTCGTCGAATGAATGAATATCTTGTTTTTCATGCAATTCGACTGGAATATTATTCAGAAGACGTGGATCATTAGACGTCCATTTTCTAAGTTCGAAACCACCAAGAGGTAGCAATGTAAGAAGTTCTGATACCATCTTTTGTGCTTGATGGATATCAGCAGCACATGACACTACATCATCAACATAAGTTGAATTATTAATTATTTGAGAAGCTAAGGGAAACTTATCACCTTCGTCAATGGTGAGCTGCTTTAGAGATCTCGTTGCTAGAAATGAAGCAGGAGCGGTACCATAAGTAACCGTTTTCAAGTTGTAAACACTGATTGGTTCCGTGGGAGTACTTCTCCAGATAATTTGCTGAAGAGGTTGGTGTTCTGAATGAACTAATATTTGGCGGTACATCTTTGCGATATCCGCAGTAAATGCTATTGGATTAAGTCGAAACCTGAGCAAAATAGAGAACAGGTCAGGCTGCACAACAGGACCTATAGCTAGAATGTCATTCAAGGATTTTCCATTGGATGACTTAGCTGAAGCATCGAAGACTACTCTAACCTTTGTAGTAGTGCTACTAGGCTTAATTACTGGGTGATGAGGAATAATGTATTCACAAGGAGCATTAGTAATGTGGTCAGCTCGTTGCATATGACCTAAATCCTCATATTCTTGCATGAACTTGACATATTCAGTACGTAAGTATTCGTTGGATGACAGTCTTTTTTCTAAGAGCTGAAACCGTTTGTAAGCTTGTTGCTTTGTGCTACCTAATGTTTCAGGCGGAGCAGTAAAAGGAAGTTTAACTATATATCTTCCAGAGTCATCTCTGGTGGTAGTTTGAGAGAAATGTTTCTCACATTCCGATTCATCATGGAATGGAGCAGAATTATTGACAGCTTCTAATTCCCAGAACCTAGCTAATTGTTCATCCACAGCTGATTCTGAGTGCAAGAAAGCAGAGTAGTTTGAATCGATCGACGAGTCAGAACTAGGAAATGAGCGATTAAAATGAGCTTGCTTGACACGAGGCTTCTCACGCCTATTAGCTGCTTTAGCTTTGCTGTGAGAAGTCATTTGCTTAGAAACACTCATATGTTTAGAAGCAGTAGTTTGCATAGGAATACTATGCTGCGAAGAAGTAACAGGTTGAGGGACTTTACCCATAAAGTACCAACCAAATTCTGAATTATGTATGCCAGGCAGATTATCAGCCATGATTTTGCCTGATAACAATATTTGTGAAAAAAGCTCTGTACCAATGAGCAAATCTAGGTACTTAGGTTGGTTAAATTTAGCATCTGCTAAATTCAAGTTAGCTGGAATATTCCAATTGTCAGTATTTATGTAAGCACGAGGGAACTTACAAGTAGCTATGCATGGAATAACCAAAGCATTCGTTTGGCATGACCAATCAGAAACATTAGATTTCAGTGACAAAGATGCTACCTTGCAGAGAGTGCGCTTTTCAAACACTACTCCTTGCAAATATTCTCTATGAGGAGTTGGTTTAAGTTTGAGGCGTTGAAATAATCTATCTGTAATTAAATTACAAGTCGTAGCTGAATCAAGAATGGCTGTAGCCTCAATGTACTCGCCATTAGCATCTGCTATTAACACAGTTGCTGTAGGGTATAGAATCTTTGAAGTAGCTGGACCACTTCTTAGCATGGCACATGGGTTTACTGGTATGGGAGCATTTGAAGGATGAAGCAAAGTACTATGTTTACCTTGACACTTCATACAAGTATAAGAAGAGCAGGCTTGTGAATGACCACCTATTCTCAGGCAGACATTACATACATTGTTGCGTTTCACAAATTCAAATCTTTGGGGCAAAGCGAAAGCTCTGAATGCTTCACAGAGAAATAATTCATGATCACGAGGGCGATTACAACATATACAAATAGGTTGAGACCACGAAGGCTTTTTCTTAGCTTCAGTGGACTTACGATTGTTGTTAGAATTATTATTAGATTTCGCAGTCACATTTTTGACTGGAGATTGATTCGACTGGGACTTGATAGCTAAGTCAGTCATTTGAATGACTCGAACTTTGGCCTCAAGGAAACTGAATAAGTCCTTCAGTGATGGAAACTTATCAGCTTTAAGCGAAGATTCCCAATCTCTAATAATAGCTGGAGAAAGCTTATCCAGTATTATTTTTGAGATAATAAGATCAGTCAGCTCAACATCAATGTGCAGTGACTGAAGCGCGTGGACAGTACTTATGTAATGATCTAAGTATCTCTGGAGCGAATCAGCAGAGTTTCTATCAATAGAAGGGGGAGAAAATAAATTCTCTAAATGAGCATTAGCAATGAGTCTGTCATTGTCAAAACGTTCTAACAAAGTTTGCCAGGCAATGCTAAATGTGGCAGCACTGACAGGAATATTATGTATAATAGTCATAACCTCAGGGGTTAAGCATGACTTTAAATATTGAAACTTGTCCATCTCAGACACGTACTGATTCTGCAGTATTAAGGATGTAAACGTGTCACGAAACTCTAGCCACATAGTGGGATCGCCTGAAAATGTCGGTAATTTTATTTCAGGTAACTTTGGAAGAGAAACGTGGTTTTGCTCAGTCAGCACTGGTTGCGGACTAGGCGCAGACATAGGATCTGGATCGTATATTTGCTTGTTTGCCTTTATGGAAGCTTCAAGTCTAGTAAGTGCTTTGTAATAGGCTTCTTGAAGCTCATAGCGTTGAATTTGCCTGTCATTGAATGATTCATTGTCTTCAATTGAAGACTGTTCAGCTTGATAGTGCTGAAATGATTGTTCAAGTTCAGCACATCTTTTAATAGCTTCAAAGTAAGATGCCTGATCCTCGATCATAAGCTCGTTTATTACTTGAATATCGTTTAAGAGCTGTACTCTTAATTGTTTAAGCTTTGAGAGATTACCTAAAGTCTCTGCCTTAGACTCCGCGATCTTAATCAATGTTTCTACTTTAGCGATGGTTTTGAAATATGCTGTTTCAACTTCTTCACGAGAGTTGGCCTCAGCATTCGCAGCATGGAGTTGTTCGAGCTGGGTTTGAACCAACTTGAATTTCTCAAATGTTTGCTTGACCTCGTCTCTACGAGATAGCAAAGCATGTAACTCGATTTCACGAGTTACAGTAAAGTCTGATATTACTCGTACGTGAGTGAACAATTGAGTTTTGATTTGCTGCAGTTCAGAAATCTTGTTTGAAATTACATGCTGCGTTTCAGCAAGTTTAGAAAGAGTTTCTATCTTAGACAATGTTTCAAAGAAGTCTCTTTCAACTTCTTCATGGTAATTAATTTCAGCCTCTGTGGGCTGAAACTCTTCTAGTTGAATTTGAATAAGCTCGAACTTATTGAAAGTCTCTTTAAGTTTGTCTTTGCGAGTTAACAACAGTTGGTGATTGAGCTCACCTGACTCATTAAGATTAGTAATGTAATTACACTGACGTGTAAGTTGTGCCTTAAGAGGAGTGCGTTTTCTTTTGAGGTCTTCGACCTGTCTTAATGTTTGATCTTCCATGATTCAAAGATAGGTATACGAAGAATGAAAACAATGTAGGAATTTGCCCGCTTGCCGGGATACAAGGAAGCAATGCAAGTGAAATAGTACGCGAGAAGAACAGGACCGTTATGCACGCCTATGAGATTCAACTTCTGAACAACTTATTGTCAAGAAGACAATGAAATATATGATAGAGGAGAATGATTGCAATTATTTGCAATAAGATGGGTATTGAATTGCGAAGAACGTTAAAAATCGTGTTCGTGTAAGAGAATTGTGTGTTAATGTACTGTTGACAGAGTGTGTTGTGTGTCTGTGACTTACATTGATGTCACAATGTTTACAATTGACATATATATATATCATACAGTACACTTTGAAGTTTCACTGAGTGATGGCAAATGGCTCAAATGCTTATGGCAGAGCACAAATCAATGTTAAGTCAATCTTTAATTGCTTAAGTATCAATATATATCCCTTGAGATAAAATAATAATGCATACATGAATGTGAGCAAAACAAGAAGGCTCTTGTATGCCACCCAAGTCTGTCTGTGACACAGAGGGTGAATGATGTAAGAGTATTATTGTATTATTGTATTATTACAATCTTAATAGTTTGAATATGGTCAGAAGGACCAGATGAAGGAATAACTTATTAGTACAGTCTTGCTGGTAATATCCTAGATGTAGGCTAAGCCTATTAATACAGTCTTACTAGTTCTATCCTAGATGTAGGCTAGGCCTATTAATACAATCTTACTAGTTCTATCCGGCCCGGCAGGACCATATGTAGGATCAGGGGGCGTATTATATTTGATTGCGGACTGTAAAAGTCCCTAAAACCTACACGAGATTGTAAATTTAATTGTGATTAACACTTTCCGTGCCAACCACAATTAACAAGATCTCTGGCGGAGGACCACCTCCATAATGGAGGAAATGAAATACATCACTCAATGAAATCTTGAACATAAGACATAACATTTAATTAAGCTAAGCACACGAAAAAATACACTTTCACTTGGTTGACAAATTTGAGAACGAAGATAGAAGGTCTTCAGCTAACAGTCTTCTTGATGCAGCATTTATATATCCATACAATGTTTGACAATCTTCAGTTATGTAGAGTTTATGTTTGATGTAATATGTGAGTAATCTTAACGCATGAGCTTGAATGAAAATTTGTAAATAATAGAGTTGAAGAATCAGTCTTGAAATCACATAAAATCACATTTGTGAATAAAAATATATATGTGTCAATGAAGTGTGACACTTGTAGAAGTAAATTTCAAGATGAGAGACTGAATATTGAGTCTGATGAATAAGCTATTTAACGATAGCTAAACTCTCAACAATAAGCTCGATGTTTAAATGCGTAGACGAATGAAGAATTGAAGCCACTTCTAGTAATACTATTGATAACTTACTTGAAGTGAAGTATGTCCTCGTATGAATTGAAATTAGCAGAATCTTTACCTGCTGTAAGAATGAGCATAAATGACGTGATGTCCCAGCTATTTAGCAATTATCAAAACACCACAAGAACGCCATTTTGCCAGTCATAAGTTGAATGAAAGATAAGCACATATCTTGATGCACTCGAAAGTAATTGCTCACTTGAAGCATATTACGAAGAAATGTAGAATCTGTAGGATATGTTATCCTTACAAATAGAATGAATGAAAGATGATGTACAAATTATATCTCAATAATTTGAAGCACCAAAGAAACACATGAATCTTTTCATGTATAAGTAAAATGGAATTGTTGAAGTGATGAAGAAGGAAGTCAAGTAAATTGAGGAATATGAAAAGCATATAAACTGCTCAAGACGTGTATCCTGAAGACTGGATACGAAAATAACAATAAAATATAAATAATAAAGACAATGAATAGGAATAATAGCTTACAAGCTAGAAAAATGAATGTTATTTAAATAGTAATATGAATCAAGTTGACTACAGAAACAGGAACTGACAAAAGAAAGATATCCAAAGCCAACATGAAAAGTTAAATCTAATGTAGACAGTGAATGAACATAGGATGTAATGCAATGACTTAAAATGTAAACTTAACAAAAAAAACTAGAGAAAGAATAATAAATAAAATATACTGCTGTTAAGTTGGCAGCAAAAAATAATTAACTTGTACATGGTTTAAATCTATGATTGAACAATACTGTTCCTTTGACCGTAATGTACATGCCTCCGGCTACGTTCCGAGAATGTAAACTGATTCATTCTGGTTCTTTGTGATCGTTCTCCCCTTGTATCATAATAATCAATACTTGAGTTTTGACCATGGTTATTATAATTATGTCCCCGATCAATCTTGTTTACCCTTACCTCATCATTACAACTTAATTCTTCCATTTCAGTCAACAAGTTCAGAGTTTCTACGAATGTTTTAGGCCTAGCAACAATTAAATTTCTCTGGATCTCTGGCTTGAAATGCCTTATAATTAACTTCACTTTTTCTTCCTCATTTAAACGCAATTCCACTGACCTGGCATCCGTTGTTGCCTTAATAAAATATTCAGACATCTTTAACCCTGATTTTACATCATATTTCCCACTATATAATCCCATTCTCGCCTTGTTCTGTCGGCCCGCGCCCCAGTATTTTGCCATAAACAATTGCTTAAAATCATCATATGTTACCTTTTTTGATAAAATATATTTGCACCAGTCCTTGCAATTTCCAACCAATGCCTTCTGTACTACTATCATTTTATAATCATTTGGGACCTCCTTAACCTTAAAATAGGCCTCCAGTTCAGTTATAAAACGGTGTGGGTCAGACGACTCATTTCCACAAAATTGCGGGACTGTCCACTCATTTCCAAAGATTAGGTTCATATGTATTTTATTTTGCATATCCCCTTGCACAACAGTATGTTTATTTAACTTTACATTGCCTAGCGTTACGCCCGAATCAGTCGTGACTCTAGGATTGCTATTTGCTTCACTCATTTCTTTATTCTTTTCCAAACTATCATTGTTATTTACATTTACCACAGCAATATTATTTCTCCTACTGTCACCACTGTTTCGTTCGTTTCGAGGTTCATTCTCAATTAATTTTGTCTTATCATTTAAGACAATTTCCCTAGCTATTTCATTCACTTTTTTATATACTGCCTCTTCAAGTTGCTTTATTTTTCCCAGCATTTCAATTTTTAGAATTTTCATCCCCATCTTATCAATATCCTGCAATTGCAATACCTCTCTTTTATTATTCTCCTCTACCTCGTTAATTTTCTTTTCAAATTTACTTTGTAGTTTCCCCAATTCTACTGAAATTGCCTGTGTGAATTTAGCTTCTAGCGTTTTGCTTTTTTCTTCGATTTTCTTTTGGATTAAATTAATATTAGTATCTACTTTATTTTCAATACTCTCCACTTTTTCATTTAACTTGCATTCTAATTTCTTATTGTTTTCAGAAATTTTCTGATTAAATTCCTCCTTGTACTTTACCAGATTACCCCTCAATCTCAGTGATTTTATCATCTACCCTGACATTTATGTTTTTTCATCATCAAATTTATCCAATCTTTCCACTATCTTTTCATTTCCTTGGGACAATAGCCTGATTTCCTCTGAATTCCTATCCAACTTTTCACTGAATTCCTGATTATTCATAGCAATTTTCTTAATCTCATTTGAATTTTCATCTAATTTTTCAACAATTATTTTCATCATTGATTCCAACTTTGAAAACATTTTCCCTTCTATGTCTACATTTTCTTCGAGCCTACTTGCAAATAATTCCCTTGATTTTTCAATAACTGCTTGAGTTGATGACTCCTTGATTTCATTTATTTCCCTTGATTCTAGTACTTCATTTATTTTTCCTACATTCTCCATTATTTGACAACTAGGATATTTTTCGTCCCCTTTAACTATACCTGCCTGCTCTCCGTTACCCTTCTGCATAGTTATAGCCCCTTCAGAATTACTTCCTGAATTCCTAACTTCATTTTGATCTACCGTTAGCTCTGATTTCAATCTTATCTGCATTCCTATCCCCTTCACTGCGCTGTACAACACAAATAGTAACCCTGCCATTGTCACCTACCTTCTCTTATTTCTTATAGCAGACAAAATTTTCGTGCACTATAACCCTCTTATTATTTAATGCAAAATACAAAAATACCTTTTTAGTAATTTTGATACAACAATTCTTTCAACTTTACCGTTTTTGGTGTCCAGCTGGTCATCCTTCCTTCTGGTTCGCTCGTGTTGCCTTCTTTTTCTCTCTTCTTTTCTTCTCTCTTCTTTTCTTCCTTCTTCTTTTCTTCTTCCTTGCGTTGTCCGGCTCCTAATATTGATCCCCGTCGTTCTCCTTCGCTCGCTCGGTGCCCAGCTCCTACTAGTGATGATCGTCGTTTGCGGTCGTTATCCCTTGGCTTCACAGCGTTTAACAGTTTTTATAGAACCTCAATTTTTTTATTTTCGAAACCCCACGTTGGTAAGTCCATAAATATGATACGGTTCTTTGTATCAATCTGGGTTGTGGTCCACCTCCACAATATTGTAATTACTGCGAATTCTTCTTCTGCAGACTGGTGAATGCCTCGGGTAGCTCAGCGTATACTACAAGTTGCTCTCTCATTTCTTCGGGGGAATTATGGGCATTGTGGCCAATCCGACAGTTTATATAAATATAACTTCTTTAAATAATCGAAGTATCAGATCTGTGCAGAAATAATTCTTGCAGTAAGAGCTTTATTACAGCTACTTACAAATAAAGTCAGTGATTGTATTACGTAAGTACTATTGTGACGATTACGTCAGAGGTATCAAGGATTACGTGAATATAGCGCGTCATCACCAGGTAACATTTACGTAGAAGTCGTGAGTGCCAGTACTAAACTCCCTTCAACATACCGCCAGTAAAATTAACTATTTCAATTAATTAACATTTTATAATAATTAATTTGCATTGAAGAACGTAATAAATTCACAAGTGCTTTAAGAACATTTTATTATTTAAAAGCATAAACTGTAGAACCACAAACACCCAAAATTCCCCCGAAGAAATGAGAGAGCAACTTGTAGTATACGCTGAGCTACCCGAGGTATTCACCAGGCTGCAGAAGAAGAATTCGCAGTAAGTACAATATTGTGGAGGTGGACCACAACCCAGATTGATACAAAGAACCGTATCAATCCTTACGGGGCCAGCCCAAAGTATATTCCGATAGCGAAATACTATCCGATGAGGAAATAATAGATAATTTAACAATAACATTTCTGTTTGTCGGAGACGAAATAGCGAAGGATTTTTTAGAAAAAATATTAACTTATTTTGCGTAATGACCACTATATTTCCTTCTGGATTCGGTGGATGGTGGTGCATGGCCGATCTTAGTGAGGAGAGCTATTTGTCTGCTTAAAATTTACGCATATAATCGTATTTGAAATCTTTAGTGGGCCAACCAGAAGTATATGCCGATAGCGAAATAATTTCCGATGGGGAAATAAAAGATAATATCTCAATAACTTTTCATTTTCTCGGAGACGAAATGGCGAAGAACTTCTCAGAATAAATATTAACTTATTTTGCATAATGACCTGTTTATTTCCTTCTGGATTCGGTGGATGGTGGTGCATGGCCGATCTAAGTGAGTAGAGCTAATTTTCTGCTTAATATAGGCCTAGGCTATACGCATATAATCGTATTTTAAAATCCTTACTGGGCCAGCAGAAAGTATATGCCGATTACGAAATAAGTTCCGATACGGAATAAAAAAATAATTTCACAATAACATTTCTCTTTCTCGGATACGAACTGGCGAAAGATTTCTTAGAAAAAATATTAACATATTTTGCATAATGACCTGTTTAATTCCTTCGTCATTCATGGATGGCTGTATATGGCCATTCTCAGTAAGTAGAGCTATTTGTCTGCTTAATGTACACACATAAATCGTATTTGAAATCCTTACTGGGCCAGCCAGAAGTATATGCCGATAGCGAAATAATTTCCGATGCGAAAACAAAAGATAATTTCTCAATAACTTTACTTGTTATCGGAGACGAAATGGCGAAGAATTTTCAGAAAAAATATTAATTTATTTTGCATAATGACCCGTTTATTTCCTTCTGGATTGGGTGGATGGTGGTGCATGGCCATTCATAGTACGTATAGCTATTTCTCTGATTAATATATACACATATAATCGTATTTGACATCCTTAATGGGCCAGCCCAAAGTATATTCCGTTAGCGAAATAATTACCGATTTGTGTTTGTCGGAGACGAAATAGCGAAGGATTGTTTAGAAAAAATTTTAACTTATTTTGCATAATGACCACTTAATTTTCTTCTGGATTCGGTGGATGGTGGTGCATGGCCATTCTTTGTAAGTAGAACTCTTTGTCTGCTTAATATATACAAATATAATCGTATTTGAAATCCTTACTGGCCAGCATAAGGAATATTCCGATAGCGAAATAATTTCTGATGCGAAAATAAAAGATAATTTAACAATCATATTTCAGTTTCTTTGAGGCGAAATAGCGAAGGATTTTTAAGAAAAAAATATTAATTATTTTGCATTATAACCTGCATATTTTCTTCTGGATTCGGTGGATGGTGTGGCATAGCCGATGTTAGTGAGTAGAGCTATTTGTCGTCTTAATATATACGAATATAATCGTATTGGAAATCCTTACTGGGCCCGCCGAAAGTATCTTGCGATAGCGAAATAATTTCCGATGCGGAAATAAAAGATAATTTTCCATTAACGTTTCTGTTTCTCGGAGACGAAATAGCGAGGGATTTTTTTAGAAAAAATATTAACTTATTTAGCATATTTCCTTCAGGATTCGGTGAATGGTGGTGCATTGCCGTTCTTAGCAAGAAGTGCTATTTGTCTGTTTAACATATACGCATATAATTGTATTTGAAATCCTTACTTGGCCAGCCCAAAGTATATTCCGATAGCGAATTAATTTCAGATTAGGAAATAATAGATAATTTAACAATAACATATCAGTCTCTCCGAGACGAAATAGCGAAGGATTTTTTAGAAGAAATATAAACTTATTTTGCATAATGACCTATATATTTCATTCTACATTCGGTGGACAGTGGTGTATTGCCGTTCTTTCTAAGTAGAGCTATTTGACTGATTAATACATACGCATATAATCGTATTTGAATTCTTCACTGGGCCAGGCGAAAGTATATTCCGAAAGCGAAATAATTTCCGATCCAGAAATAATAGAAAATTTAACAGTAACATTTCTTTTTCTCGGAGAAGAATTAGTGAAGGATTTTTTAGTAAAAATGTTAACATATTTTGCATAATGACCTGTTTATTTCCTTCTGGATTAGATGGTTCGTGGTACATGCCCATTCTTAGTAAGTAGATGTACTTGTCTGCTTAGTATATGCACATATATTTGTATTATAAATCCTTACTGAGCCAGCCCAAAGTATATTCCGATAGCGAAATACTTTCCGATGCGAAAATAAGAGATAATTTAACAATAACATTTCAGTCTCTCCGAGACGAAATAGCGAAGGATTTTTTAGAAAAAATATAAACTTATTTTGCATAATGACCTATATATTTCATTCTACATTCAGTGGACAGTGGTGTATTGCCGTTCTTTCTAAGTAGAGCTATTTGTCTGATTAACACATACGCATATAATCGTATTTGAATTCTTCACTGGGCCAGGCGAAAGTATATTCCGATAGCGAAATAATTTCCGATGCGGAAAGAATAGAAAATTTAACAATAACATTTCTGTTTCTGGGAGACGAAATAGGGAAAGGTATTTTTAGAAAAAATATAAACTTATTTTGCACAATGACCACTATATTTCCTTCTGGATTCGGTGGCTGGTGGTGCATGGCCGATCTTAGTGAGTAGAGCTATTTGTCTGCTTAATATTTACGTATATAATCGTATTTGAAATCCTTACTGAGCGAGCCGAAAGTATATGTCGATTGCGAAATAATTTCCGATGTGGAAATAAGAGATAATTTCACAATAACTTTTTTTTCTCGGAGACGAAATTGCGAAGAATTATTTAGAAAAATTATTAACTTATTTTGCATAATGACCACTATATTTCCTTCTGGATTCGGTGGATGGTGGTGCATGGCCGATCTTAGTGAGTAGAGCTATTTGTCTGCATAATATTTACGCAAATAATCTTATTTGAAATCTTTACTGGGCCATCGCAAAGTATATTCGGATAGCGAAATATTTTTCTATTCGGAATTAAAAAAATAATTTCACAATGACATTTCTGTTTCTCGGATACGAAATGGGGAAAGATTTCTTAGAAAAGATATTAACATGTTTTGCATAATGACGTGTTTATTTCCTTCTGCAATCATGGATGGTGGTGCATGGCCATTCTCAGTAAGTAGTGCTATGTGTCTGCTTAATGTACACACATAAATCGTATTTGAAATCTTTAATGGGCCAGCCCAAAGTATATTCCGATAGCAAAATAATTTCTTATGCGGAAATATTAGATAATTTAACAATAACATTTCTGTTTCTCGGAGACGACATAGCGAAGGATTTTTCAGAAAAAATATTAACTTATTTTGCATAATGACCACTATATTTACTTCTGGATTCGGTGGATGGTGGCGCATGGCTATTCTTAGTAAGTAGAGCTGTTTGTCTGCTTAATATATACAAATATAATCGTACTTGAAATCCTTACTGGGCCAGCCGAAAGTATATGTTGATAGCGAAATAATTACCGATAGTGAAATAATGGATAATTTAGAAATAACATTTCTGTTTGTCGGGGACGTAATAGCGAAGGATTGTTTAGAAAAAATATTAACTTATTTTGAATAATGACCACTATATTTCCTTCTGGATTCGGTGGATGGTGGTGCATGGCCGATCTTAGTGTGTAGAGCTATTTGTCTGCTTAATATATACGCATATAATCGTATTTTAAATCCTTACTGGGCCCGCCGAAAGTATATTAAAATAGCGAAATAATTTCCGATGCGGAAATAAAAGATAATTTACCAGTAACATTTGTTTCTCGGAGACGAAATAGCGAGGGATTTTTTATAAAAAATATTAACTTATTTAGCATATTTCCTTCTGGATTATGTGAATGGTGGTGCATTGCCGTTCTTAGCAAGAAGAGCTATTTGTCTGTTTAACATATACGCATATAGGGTAAGGTGGTACATTTTCGAACATGGTACAATTCTGAACGGACTAAGATTTTTATCCATTTTGGGGTTTCAAATCTTAGCCAACCTCTTTTTAAAAATATAGCGTCCATACTGATTGTTTTGTTGATCTGTATCCGCGAGAATGATGTTCCGAGTTGTCTCATTCGGCCATAAAAAATTATTTTCCAACCGAAGGTAAGAACGCCATGCTTGAAAAATGGCACGTTATAAAATTGCTTATAATTCCACGTTGTGTTACTGGAATATATTTTTGAGGACCAATTTTTAACTCATACCAACAAATAGCGTAGTCTTTAATACGTAAGTTATTGGCACAACAATGGGCATTCGTGAGCGGAATTTCAACAATGTAGTAATTTACAAAAACTAGCTCGAGGTACAAATTCGAACAAATTTTAGGTACAATTTCGAACAGTACTTTAACCCGCGATTGCTTGCTTAAGACTTGCATGGAAAAGCTGTTTTGCTGTCACAGCATTCTGCATGTTTATTATTATTAACTGTGCAAGTCAAATATAAAAGGGTGGTATTCATATATCTCTCAACAGTGGTATTATTTCAACGAAGAGTAATAAACTAAGACTTCCTCTGTAATGTTATTTCATCTCAGCATTTATGCAATACACAATAGCATGCAGCTGTTAAGTATTTTTATTATTGCTCTTGATGTTATAACAGACCGTCTTAATGGTCTAGTGGTTCCTGACTACGGACCCTCAAGTCTGGGTTCGATCACCGGTACCTCCTCGGATTTTTCTGAGGTAGGGTGATCTGGAACGGGGTGCATTCAGCCTCTTGACACCAACAAAAGAGCTAATTCATAAAGAAGTAGCGGCTCCGGTTCAGTAAGCCATCAATAACTGTCGTAGGAGTCGGCATGCTGACCACATGCCCCAATCCGGCCATCTGCCTATTTAAAACTTGACACATCATTATTACGCTCATATTACTGATAAATAATAATAACAGAAAATAATATTTGGAAGAAAGCACTTTGTTCGTTGAAAATGCCACTGTTCGAAATAGTACCCACTGGTGTTTAGAATTGTACCTACTGCGGTACATTTTCGAACGATATTCTGGAAATGAAAGATCGATTGCCATGACCAATATTGCAGCTGTATGACTTTGAAATTTTGTGAAGGGTCAACTACATTGCCAACTTTGTGAATACAATACAGTTGAACTTGTCTTATGTTTATTGTGTTCATAAAATAAGAATATTTGTTAAGTGTTCGAAAATGTACCACCTTACCCTAATTGTATTTGAATCCTTACTGGGCCAGCCCAAAGTATATTCCGATAGCGAATTAATTTCAGATTAGGAAATAATAGATAATTTAACAATAACATTTCTGTCTCTCCGATAAGAAATAGCGAAGTATTTTTTAGAAAAAAAATATAAACTTATTTTGCATAATGACCTATATATTTCATTCTACATTAGGTGGACAGTGCTGTATTGCCGTTCTTTCTAAGTAGAGCTATTTGTCTGATTAATACATACGCATATAATCGTATTTGAATTCTTCACTGGGCCAGGCGAAAGTATATTCCGAAAGCGAAATAATTTCCGATGCAGAAATAATAGATAATTTAACAATAACATTTCTGTTTCTCGGAGACGAAATAGCGAAGGATTTTTTAGATATTTTTTTAAATTGTTTTGAATAATGACCACTATATTTCCTTCTGGATTCGGTGGATGGTGGTGCATGGGCGATCTTAGTGAGTAGAGCTATTTGTCTGCTTAATATTTACGCATATAATCAAATTTTAAATCCTTACTGGGCCAGCCGAAAGTATATGCCGATAGCGAAATAATTACCTATAGGGATATAATAGATAAATTAGCAATAACATTTCTGTTTGTCGGAGACGAAATAGCGAAGGATTGTTTAGAAAAAATATTAACTTATTTTGCATAATGACCACTATATTTACTTCTGGATTCGGTGGATGGTGGTGCATGGCCGATCTTAGTGAGTAGAGCTATTTGTCTGCTTAATATATACTCATATAATCGTATTTGAAATCCTTACTGGGCCAGCCGAAAGTATATTCCGGTAGCGAAATAATTTCTCATGCGGTATGTTAATTTAAATATAACATTTCTCTTTCTCGCACACGAAATAACGCCAAAAATACAAGCTTATTTAGCATATGAACCAGTATATTTCTTTCTGCATTCGGTGCACGGCGGTACATGGCTATTCTTAGTTAGTATAGCGCCTTGTCTGCTTAATGAATACGCATATAATCGTATTTGAAATCCTTACTGGGCCAGCCGAAAGTATATTCCGATAGCAAAATATTTTCCGATGCGGAAATAAAACTTAATTTCACAATAACACTTCTGTTTCTCGGAGTCGAAATAGCGAAGGATATTTTAGAAAAAATATTACCTAATTTTGCATAATGACCTGTTTATTTCCTTTTGGATTCGGTGGATGGTGGTAGATGGCCGATCTTAGTGAGTAGAGCTATTTGTCTGCTTAATATTTACGCATATAATTGTATTTGAAATCGTTACTGGGCTATCGCAAAGTATATTCCGTTAGCGAAATAGTTTTCGTAACGGAATTAAAAAAATAATTTCACAATAACACATCTGTTTCTCGGATTCGAAAAGGGGAAAGATTTCTTAGAAAAGATATTAACATATTTTGCATAATGACCACTATATTTCCTTCTGCATTCATGGATGGTGGTGCATGGCCCTTCTCAGTAAGTAGAGCTATTTGTCTGCTTCATGTACACACATAAATCGTATTTGAAATCTTTAATGGTCCAGCCCAAAGTATATTCCGATAGCAAAATACTTTCCGATGAGGAAATAATAGATAATTTAACAATAACATTTCTGTTTCTCGGAGACAAAATAGCGAAAGATTTTCTAGAAAGAATATTAACTTTTTTGGGTAATGACCACTATATTTCCTTCTGGATTCGGTGGATGGTGGTGCATGGCCGATGTTAGTGAGTAGAGCTATTTGTCTGCTTAAAATTTACGCATATAATCGTATTTGAAATCCTTAGTGGGCCAGCCAGAAGTATATTCCGATAGCTAAATAATATCCGATGGGGAAATAAAAGATAATTTCTCAATAACTTTTCATTTTCTCGGAGACGAAATGGCGAAGAACGTCTCAGAAAAAATATTAACTTATTTTGCATAATGACCTATTTATTTCCTTCTGGATTCGGTGGATGGTGGTGCATGGCCGATCTAAGTGAGTAGAGCTATTTCTCTGCTTAATATAGGCTATACGCAAATAAACGTATTTTAAACTCCTTACTGGGCCAGCAGAAAGTATATGCCGATTACGAAATAATGTCCGATACGGAATAAAAAAATAATTTCACAATAACATTTCTGTTTCTCGGATACGAAATGGCGAAAGCTTCCTTAGAAAAAATATTAACAAATTTTGCATAATGACCTGTTTATTTCCTTCGTCATTCATGGATGGCTGTATATGGCCGTTCTCAGTAAGTAGAGCTATTTGTCTGCTTAATGTACACACATAAATCGTATTTGAAATCCTTACAGGGCAGCCAGAAGTATATGCCGATAGCGAAATAATTACCGACTTCTGTTTGTCGGAGACGAAATAGCGAAGGATTGTTTAGAAAAAATTTTAACTTATTTTGCATAATGACCACTTAATTTCCTTCTGGTTTCGGTGGATGGTGATGCATGGCCATTCTTTGTAAGTAGAGCTATTTGTCTGCTTAATATGTACAAGTATAATCGTATTTGAAATCCTTACTGGCCAGCATAAGGAATATTCCAGTAGCGAAATAATTTCTCATGCGAAAATAAAATATAATTTAATCATATTTCTGTTTCTCGGAGGCGAAATAGCTAAGGATTTTTAAGAAAAAATATTAACTTATTTTGCATTATAACCTGTATAATTTCTTCTGGATTCGGAGGATGGTGGTGTATGGCTATTCTTAGTAAGTAGAGCTATTTGTCTGCTTAATATATACTAATATAATCGTATTTGAAATCCTTACTAGGCCCGCCGAGAGTATATTACGATAGCGAAATAATTTCCGATGCGAAAAGAAATATAATTTAACAATAATATTTTTTTTTCTCGGAGATAAAATAGCGAAGGATCTTATAAAAATATATTAACTTATTTTGCATAATGACCTGTTTATTTCCTTCTGGATTAGGTGTTAGGTGGTGCATTGCCATTCTTAGTAAGTCGATGAATTTGTCTGCTGAATATATACACATATATTCGTATTTGAAATCCTTACTGGGCCAGCCCAAAGTATATTCCGATATCGAAATACTTTCCGATGCGGAAATAATAGATAATTTAACAATAACATTTCTGTTTCTCGGAGACGAAATAGCGAAGAATTTTTATACAAAAAATATTAACTTATTTTGCATAATGACCAGAAAATTTTCTTCTGGATTCCTTGGATGGTGTTGCATAGACGATGTTAGTGAGTAGAGCGCTTTGTCTGCTTAATATAGAAGCATATAATCGTATTACAAATCCTTACTGGGCCAGCCGAAAGTATATTCCGATAGCGAAATAATTTCCGATGCGAAAGTAAATATAATTTAACAATAATATTTTTGTTTCTCTGAGAGGAATTAGCTAAGGATTTTTTAGAAAATATAGTAACTTACTTTGCATAATGACCTGTTTATTTCCTGTTTGATTCGGTGGATGGTGGTGCATGGTCATTCATAGTAAGTATAGCTATTTCTCTGCTTAATATATACACATATAATCGTATTTGACATCCTTAATGCTCCAGCCCAAAGTATATTCCGTTAGCGAAATAATTACCGATTTCTGTTTGTCGGAGGCGAAATAGCGAAGGATTGTTTAGAAAAAATATTAACTTATTTTGCATAATGACCACTTAATTTCCTTCTTGATTCGGTGGATGGTGGTGCATGGCCATTCTTTGTAAGTAGAGCTATTTGTCTGGTTAATCCGTACGCATATAATCGTATTTGAATTCTTCAAAGGGCCAGGCGAAAGAATATTCCGATTGCGAAATAATTTCCGATGCGGAAATAATAGAAAATTAACAATAACTTTTCTTTTTCTCTGAGAAGGATTAGTGAAGGATTTTTTAGAAAAAATATTAACTTATTTTGCACAATGACCTGTTTATTAAGTGACAGTATGGTACTTTATGAGATTGTGTGTGGGGACGAAAAATGTCTGTCCGTCTGTCTGTCCGTCTGTCCGTCCGTCCGTCCGTGTGTCTGTACGCGCGATAACTCAAATACGCTTTGTCGAATTTTAATGAAACTTGGTATACACGTTTATAATGTCCATGGGAAGAACCCTATTGATATTGAATCAAATTGGTTCACCGGTACCGGTGTAATGCCCAATTTAGTGCCTATTTTAATAGATTATGGCGCCTTTCTAACAGAAAGGCGCCATAACTCAAATACGCTGTATCGGATTTCCATGAAACATGGTATACTTATTTATGACGTTCATGAGAAGTGCCCTATTGAATTTGAACCTAATCTGTTGACCGGTACCGGAGTAAACCCCAATTTAATGTCTACTTTAAAGGTGCAATAACTCAAATACGCTTTATCGTATATTTATGAAACTTCGTATACGCATTTATAATGTCCATGGGAAGACGTCTATTTATAATAGATAAAATCGGTTTACTATTTCGGAGTAATGCTAAATTTAGTGCCTATTTTATGGTAATATACGTATTCGAAAGAATTTATTTAAAAAAATGAAAATCAATTATCTTGACAACACTGCCTATTGTTATACTGTTATCTTATAAGGCCTTGGAAATTAAAATACAGGTAGCTATGACAAAAAACACTATCGATTTACAAGTGCTTATCCAACTAGACCGTTAAAATGACCCCGGTGGCCGAGATGGTAACGCTTTGGCCTCACATTCTGGAGTCCATGGTTCAAAACCCGAAACCGGCCAATTTGAATTTTTTTTTTTGACAATTTTATGTGAGTGTGCGATTGTCATGATATCACATATCTGTACAGTTCAGGTGATGCTGGAAGATTTTAATCTCATTAAAAAAAAAACTAGACCTTTGTTCTTCGGTAAGCCCTGCTTAATGAATAAATCTGGAGCTTAACTTGGAAATCAATTTAAAAAAAACATATTCTGCATATCATAATTGCAGTCATAACTGTTTAAACAAAAACATAGTGGCACTTTGTTACATCAGTTTACCTGATTTTATTTCCTTCTGGATTCGGTGGATGGTGGTGCATGGCCGATCTAAGTGAGTAGAGCTATTTTTCTGCTTAATATAGGCTATACGCATATAATCGTATTTTAAAATCCTTACTGGGCCAGCAGTAAGTATATGCCGATTACGAAATAATGTCCGATACGGAATAAAAAAATAATTTCACAATAACATTTCTGTTTCTCAGATATGAAATGGCGATAGATTTCTTAGAAAAAATATTAACATATTTTGCATAATGACCTGTTTATTTTGATCTTCATTCATGGATGGCTGTATATGGCCGTTCTCAGTAAGTAGAGATATTTGTCTGCTTAATGTACACACATAAATCGTATTTGAAATCCTTACTGGGCCAGCCAGAAGTATATGCCGATAGCGAAATAATTTCCGATGCGAAAACAAAAGATAATTTCTCAATAACTTTACTTTTTATCGGAGACGAAATGGCGAAGAACTTTTCAGAAGAAAATATTAATTTATTTTGCATAATAACCTGTTTATTTCCTTCTGGATTGGGTGGATGGTGGTGCATGGCCATTCATAGTACGTATAGCTATTTCTCTGCTTAATATATACGCATATAATCGCATTTGAAATCCTTACTGAGCCAGCCTAAAGTATTTCCGATTGCGAAATAATTTCCGATGCGGAAGTAAGAGATAATTTCAAAATAACTTTTTTTTTTCTCGGAGACGAAATTGCGAAGAATTATTTAGAAAAAAATATTAACTTATTTTGCATAATAACCTGTTTATTTCCTTCTGGATCCGGTGGATGGTGGTGCATGGCCGATCATAGTGAGTACAGCTATTTTTCTGCTTAATATAGGCTGTACGCATATAATCGTATTTAAAATCCTTAGTGGGCCATCGCAAAGTATATTCCGATAGCGAAATAATTTTCTATACGGAATTAAAAAAATGATTTCACAATGACATATCTGTTTCTCGGATACAAAATGGGGAAAGATTTCTTAGCAAAGATATTAACATATTTTGCATATTGACATGTTTATTTCCTTCTGCATTCATGGATGATGGTGCATGGCCATTCTCAGTAAGTAGAGCTGTTAGTCTGCTTAATATATACAAATATAATCGTATTTGAAATCCTTACTGGGCCAGCCTTTAGTATATTATAATAGCGAAATAATTTCCGACCAGGAAATAAAAGATAATTTACCAATAACATTTCTGTTTCTCGGAGACGAAATAGCGGTGGATTTTTTAGAAAGAAATATTAAATTATTTTGCATATTTCCTTCTGGATTCGGTAAATGGTGGTGCATTGCCGTTCTTAGTAAGTAGAGCTATTTGTCTCTTTAACATATACGCATATAATTGTATTTGAAATCCTTACTGGGCCAGCCCAAAGTATATTCCGATAGCGAAATAATTTCAGATTAGGAAATAGTAGATAATTTAGCAAAAACATTTCAGTCTCTCCGAAACGAAATAGCGAAGGATTTTTTAGAAAAAATATTAACTTATTTTGCATAATGACCACTATATTTCCTTCTGGGTTCGGTGGATGGTGGTGGATGGCCATTCTTAGTAACTAGAGCTGTTTGTCTGCTTAATATATACAAATATAATCGTATATTTTGCATAATGACCTATATATTTCTTTCTACATTAGGTGGACGGTGGTGCATAGTCGTCCATTGTAAGTTGAGCTATTTGTCTGATTAATACATACGCATATAATCGTATTTGAATTCTTCACTGGGCCAGGCGAAAGTATATTCCGATAGCGAAATAATTTCCGATGCGGAAATAATAGAAAATTTAACAATAACATTTCTGTTTCTCGGAAACGAAATAGCGAAGGATTTTTTAGATAAATAATAACTTATTTTGCATAATGACCACTATATTTCCTTCTGGATTCGGTGGATGGTGGTGCATGGCCATTCTTAGTAAGTAGAGCTGTTTGTCTGCTTAATATATACAAATATAATCGTATTTGAAATCCTTACTGGGCAACCGAAAGTATATTCCGGTAGCGAAATAATTTCTGATGCGGAATGTTAATTTAAATATAACATTTCTCTTTTTCGGAGACAAAATAACGCAAAAATACAATCTTATTTATCATATGTCGTATAGCGGCGACGACTTTTCTCCTTTCGGAGAGTTTGTCTCCGCCGTTCTACGCCAATGTGTGAGACTACTCTATTTTTACTTAGCTGTTGTTGATCTGTAGAGATGAGATGTTGGTCTCTTGACGATCTTGGAGTAGTTGCCTCACACACGATAAATCGTGGGTTTATCTCCTTAGAGATAAGTGAAAAACGAAGCTTTAAGACGAGACTAGATGTTTATTGATAAATACATACTATACAGCTACATGTTGTGTTAAACGTTGACCGAAGACAAATCCGACAAGTATACACTATTCTGCGTATTTATAACTTCATAGGAAGGAGGAGCTAGATCAAAGTTATTATAGTTATTATCCAAGAGTTTAATGGAAATTGGTGCTGACTAAACATTAGTAATTATATTGATTATGTTCTACATATGACTAACTCAGCACTCCTTACATATGACTATTACTATGTCATCATTCTGTCGTTTATTGAACTTCAAGACTAAACAGTTGGCTTCCGCGTACACAGCAATTCATTTCCGTATTTCCAAACAATACAGTTTATTAACTTTTCATCTAACTTCTCTTCCTACTCTTAGTTCAATGCCCTTCTCTATCATGAAATTTCAAAATATCCTTCTTATTTTCTACGTATAATAATAATTATACGACATTCCTCCCCTTCTTGAAAAAGACTGAGGTTACAGACCTCAGGCTTTTAAACCTTCACTTAAATCTAAAACATTTCCTTGATTTGACCACTCTAAATTTATGTTTCTTTTAGTATTGTTAATTTTATGTCCTTCCTCTTTTACACCTTTTCACGTTAATTACTATGAAATACAAACACATACTTGACACTTTTCATCCTTCAGTTTACATTCCAAAATTTTCTAATACGTCTTTCTAATATTCTTGTTAACTCTATTCCACCCTTAAGTACATTATCAGTATTATATTTTTTTACAACAGTTAAATTTTATACAATAATGTTACAATAATTACTCCATAAGACATCTTTCCTCCTATCCATAATAATATTACAAAAAAACAATATACCTATGAAAATCTATAATTTTCCTCTTTATTCGACCATATTTTCACAAATCAATTTTTTTTTTTACTTCTTTCATAATCATCTTATTTCCTAAATCCTCTATGTTAAATAATATATGTTAAAATGGTAATTCACTTTCAATATCAGCAAATTACTTACATTCATGCCAAAATATGACAAATTTATATTTTTAAAATTTATAATATATTTTCTTTTTAAATGCGAAATTACTTCTTGTGTAATTCCTTTACTCTGATCTCCTAATATCATATTTACCTTTAACTACTATTCTTTTGATAAACTTCATATCTAAATTATCGTTAAACTTTCATTTTTTAAATGATGAGTAAAACATTAATTACTTTCAAAATTAATTATCAATACAGTGGTACTACTGTTTATAAACATTTAATTTTCAACATGTCTTTGTTATTACTTCAATATTAACCTTAACAATATCAACACACTTCTACACCTAGTAATTACTTAAATATAAAAACATTTTCTTTTACCTCTACGTGAATTTCTTAATTTCTTTTACTTTTTATTTCCTTTCTGACAATATTTTACCTTTTATTGATATATTGATCTAATAAATTAACTGAAATTACATGCACTGATAATTTATTTTTAAACTTGGATTACTACTTAACGAAAAAATTGACCTATTAATGTGATCCTATTTCTTGTACAATTATCTTGATTTGACGGAAAGTTATAATTTAACTTTACGCTTTCTCTTTTAACTGAAAATAAGTTTCACTTCAAATGCTACGCTTACATTTCTACAGTTCTATCCCATTTTTTAATTTAAATTTTATCACTTCTTATTTTGATTGAAATTACATTTCACTTCCCAATTCATAACTACGCTGGCATTTCGACAATCCTCTTTCAATACGTAAATATTGTTAATTTACTATGTATTTTTATTTTCATACATTATTTATTCTGATTCATATTAACATTGACTTGACACTATTTATATTAATCATTTAATTCGTTTTTAATTATCGTTCCTCGTATCTTTAAATTTAATCATTTATAACATTTCCTTACCTTTTCTAAAACAATTTCTCAAACAATACACTAAATATATAAATATTTTTGGGAAAAATATATATTGCGACTCACCCGAGTCCCCCACCACTACCGCGTGGAAAGTAGGGGTTTTGGGTGGGGAGAAAAATAATTTATTTTTCCTTTCTTCTCTTCTTCTCTTTCTTTCCCGTCTCTTTCCTCTCTTCCTCTCACCTCCTCGTCACCCTACCTATCTATCGGAACCCCTAGCGTTATAGCTAGGAGTCTTAACCCACTATGCCACGAATGACAGTTGAGCAGTGAAGAAAGAAAGATTTCATATATAGTTACTAAGAGTGACTTCATGCATTCGCGAGTGTCAACGCAAGAATAGCTTTTTCAAATTTTGAAATGGTTTGTTTGTTACGAAAAGAGTACTGTTGGTGCAAGGGAATTTTTCTGCATCAATTATGCCATGTTTTATATCATAACACGGCGTTTTTAAAAATTGGGAAATATTATGTACATTTCGATTTTTTATATTATCAATTCGGTGTTTAAAGATCGTGAAATATGATGTTTGGTACAAGGGTATTTTTTTAATTGTTCGACATTTTCTATAATTCGTGAAATTTTATTTTGTTTTTTATAATGGTAATTGCAATTATTAGTTGGGCTTAACACAGCAAGCGGCAGTAGCGGCCGGCATAGCTGCGCGCGAGAAGATGCGCGGTAGGCGGTGAGGGGAAGCGGCCGATGGAAAGGGGAGCAGGGTGAGTCGGAAACTATATCCTAATAAAAATTAACTCTCTCATTTCTTCACTACTTTGGAAATAATTCCCTTGTTTCCTTTCTCTCTAACACTCCATTAAAATTTTTCTCTCTGAAATTTAATCTTAACTTATTCAAAATAATTTACACTGGAAATATCTGTAATTTCCTACCATATGCAATTCATACACTCACCAATTTTTCTTAACTTATTCCACCTTTACTTACCGGTATACATTTCTAGATTCACTTACTATTATTCTCTTAATCAATATGAAAATTTTAATAAAATTTTTATCCTCATATCTATTTTTTCTCTCTTTGCATCTACTTCAATTTCGTCAATATTCTTAACCCTACAAAACATTTAATAAAATTATTTTCCTTAAATTTTATTACTTATGCTTGCCTCCATCATTCTTGACTTTTAAAATTAATATTTTCAAAACAAAATCAATTTTCAAAACAAAATCAATTTTCATAAAATTTCATTTGCGATTAATCATATACAATTTTTTTTTTTACATTTATTTTCTACGATTCAGATTTAAAAATTTCTTTTCATGCTTCCATCTATCGAATTTTTTACCGCTAATGGTAATTATAATGGTAAACACAAATTGTATTATTACACAAAATTTTAATAATTTTTTTTTTCTTTACACTTTAAAATCTGTTTCTTCCCGATATATATTACTATATATTACTTTACTTTTATCTCATGGTTTTAGTAATGATTCATACACAAAATTATTATTTAATTTCTTTACCCTAAACTTTACCTGTTTCTTTTCTTCATATTTCTCATGAGTCGCGCAAGAACTCACACACACTTTTTTAAATGAATTTCTTTCCTATCAATTGTACATTTTTCTTTCCTTCCTTCGTAAACTACGTAATTTCCAATTATCTTTTACACTCTCACAAGTTCTCATACATAAAACTTTGTCAACTTTCTTTTCTCTACAATTTGATCTCTTCCGACGTTTTAATTTACATCATTATTTCTGATTTCTCTCAATTCTCACAAAAACACATACAAAACTAATTTAAATTCTTTTCTTTAAAATCTTACAATTTTCTTTCTCTTTCGATGTTTTACGGATACATTATCCCAACATTTTCTTACAATGTTATTTCTCTTTTGATGATTTTGGTTTTACATCAATCCCGACTTAATTAATAAGTCTAGCAAAATCTCCATACACAACATTTATGAATTCCATTCCCTCATTCCTCTTTCTCTTCGATTGACGGATTATATTATCCCAACATATTTTACAATGTTATTTATCTTTGGATGACAGGTTAACATTTTCTCAACTTAATAAATAAGTCTAGCAAGGTCTCCATACACAAAGTTTATGAAATCCATTTCCTTTCAAATTTTACAATGTTCTCTTTAGATGACTGGTTAACATTGTCCCGACTTAATAACTAAGTCTAGCAAGGTCTCCATACACAAAAGTTATGAAATCCATTTCCTCAGATTAAGGGTATATTTACGAACACATGATTTCGTACTCTCATACTCTTGAACTAATATTTGCATTAGTCTTATCTCCAATTGTTTACGTTTTACCATAAATTTCTCTCTTTTACGTTAATAACGTGTCCATCATTATGTTTTATCCCTTGCCAACAAAACATAATATGCATGAGGTGGCTCGTTGCTCCTCTTATTTTCGTACGCCTATCCGTACCCCTCTTGTAAAATACAAGATATATTACAGGCAGTTAGTTGCCTCAGCCATTCATTCCAGATCTCCAGAAACCTCCGTTTGACCTTATTACACAATAGTTATACTTCGATAACATTTTCTCTCTGTTGTTACATTACCCGGTAATTCTGCATTTTTCCTTTTCCTACTTATATGAAGTCTACGTTAACTCAGTGTGAGGAGTGATCTTCTACTCGCAATCACAAATTAAAATTATTTATTTAATTCATTCTGTTCAATTTGACAAACACATTTTAATTATTCCCTGAAAACCTTAATATTTTAACACTGCCATTAAATCGTTTAATTCACCTGACATTATTTCGTCTCTCATAACTTGCGTACATTAATCTATAAAAAGAGATTTGATATAACCTATTTCAACATGAATTAATTTTAATTTATCTCTACCATTTGCTATGCATTGAGGAAGATTTATTATTCTGATGTTACTAGTACAACTGACTCATGTCATTGTCAATAACAAATTCGTTAATTCAGCAGTCTGCTTTACAGCTGATGTTGCTTAGTGTAACTAACACCTGCTTCCTTGAACAACTTGAGTTATCCTACAGTAGACATTCCTCTGACATTGAATCTTCAGATTAATATTATAATGCTTTTGTAATTTTAAAGCTTATTGCAAATTGATAAATTACCTCATCAAATTCTTTTAAAATTAATTCACATCTCCTTATTCTTAAACCAAAACTTTTATTCCTATCATCACTTCACAATTTTCTGATATGCCCTTATGTTAAACTTTCTATCCAGCAACTAATTCGTACATTCCATAATGTTTTAACATATTAAAAACTTCTTCTCTTTCCTGTCCTTGATCTATTTTTTAACCTATCCCTAACAAGTTTCACTTCTGACCAAACTCGTTTATATTTTCTATAATCAATTATTAAATTACGAATGATTTATCATCTTGTGCTATTTTACTTTTACAATTTACTACATCTTGGAACTTTCCTCCATTTGAATAAACTGACTTGTCTTTATTAAATAAATTAAATAATTTAATTCCATTTTCAAACATTCTCATTTCATTGAATCCCACTAAACATTAATTTATTATTATTATTTACCTTCACGCAATTTAACACTGTGCTCTTTCAAATCATCTTCAAACAAATTCTATTGGACGATGTAATATGATTATTATTAATATTAATAATCTTATTACTATGTTATTTACTTTAATTACATTTGGTCTAACCTAATAATCTGCTAACGTGAAACATTATAATACTTAACTTTAACAAAAACTAAAGAAATTAATTGATCTCAAGTAATCACAACATTCAACGCTAAACAAATTTCTTTAGTACCTTAATTTAGCACATTCCTCAACATACGATAACCTCAACTATTATTGTTTTATCCTCTCATTTTATTTTCTTTAAAATAACGCCTTTCTAATTGTGGACTATTTTCAATGAACATAACCTTAGCATTCAAATGAACAATTACACAACCGAAATTATTTTGTTTACAAAGTCTCACTCGAAATTCAGTTGGAGTGATTCATGCTTAACATATGTAACCGACAATATGCTATTTCTTTTGCTGAAAAGCTACTATTCTTTGTAAATCCGCTGTTACCTTATCCTTTATTCCTGCACTAATTCCAACCAGTGTTGTTTTCAATGTTAAGGGGAAAACATTATCACAAATTGATCTGATCGCCTACAGTTTCGTTTCATAAAATGTACTTAGTTAACTTCCTCATTTAATTCACGGTTTAGACTTCCTGGTACTGTAACCCTTTTTTTTCTCTTTACAGATTTATTTTTAAATGATTCTGGCATTTAATTTTACACGTACTTTTAACTGTGTTTTCCTTCAAGCAACACTTTAACTCTAGATAATTTACTCTCAAGCATAACTCGCTTTCTATCAAGTAAACTAATTCTTTAAATCGCTTTTTCTCTATCACAACTGATTATTTTACTCGGGTTTCTCTCAACAAAACTAGTTCTTTACTTTGCTTTCTCTCTGAAACACTAATCCAACCGCTTCATGTAAATCCTCGGATGTTACATAAATTGAATGGATTTTCTTGTAGTCCCAATTTTCCCGCTAGACTACTTGGTCAAACATTAACTAGGTTTCCCTGGTGGCTATTTTTTTTGTACAATACGTTGCCAGAGTTGGGTTCATGACTCCCACCCTCTCTACCCTTTGCGCTAAGTGACTTCGATATTCACCGCCTTCTGGGATCTACATTCCGTTGATACCCAGGATTCATGCATTACTGCATACACTCTCGCAAGACTGCTCTCCCGCAAGTCTGCATTTACTTACTTACTTACCCTAGGGATTTTCTCTTTTATCTGTATATAGGCCTATATATACTCTCTTCTCTCTCTCTCTCTCTCTCTCTCTCTCTCTCTCTCTCTCTCTCTCTCTCTCTCTCTCGGTAAAACATTGGAATCACTTACTTAATCTGTGGATTTCCATAAATTTTGTGGTCCAGTATGGGTTCACATTAGATCTTCGATCACCTTCTCAGCTGTTGCCTTATTGATAACTTCTTCAATCGATATTTCCTTTAATCTATTTTTAAACTTACCGCTTCGCGTACATTTCAATTATCATCATTGCAATTAATTATACGGTTCGACCTAGCCTTACTCCAATAAACTTCTCAATACTGTTCCAACAAAGCTATCTGATTTCCAATACTCATGTTCTTATTTACTCCTTAATTAATTTAATTAATTACTTAAAACCGGCGACAACTGAGACTGTGCGAATTTCTAATGGGGATTATCTTACGATTAAACAACACCTGTACTTACAATATAAGATAGTAGAAGGGAAGACACTTTTCCTCGGAACTGGCAGAGTTGCTCCTCCCGAACCCAGGACAGAAGGTTCGTTGACGAAGTGGCCACCACCCTGGTGATAGTTCTCGGACCTCAGGTTGGCTTCGTCCAGAAGAGGCACTACGGTGAGTATCTTCAACGGGAAGTACCGGAATTCGGGCACTCCTTAGAGGAAAGAAGATGTGGTGATGCCTGCTCCCTCGGTATGCGACGTCACCAGCAGAAGAAGAAGACGATGAAGAAGAAGAAGCTGCAGTATCTCTCGTCCAAGAGGCTAATCGTCCGAATAACTTTTGTGCACTAATTTTGAATTTTATTTACGGTTTTCAAAATTGCCTCTTGTTTTTGAGATACTTGCAGTGAAGAGTTAAAGATGCTTCGTTTTCCGGTGATCCACAACGCTGCCACCATGTCGTATAGCGGCGACGACTTTTCTCCTTTCGGAGAGTTTGTCTCCGCCGTTCTACGCCAATGTGTGAGACTACTCTATTTTTACTTAGCTGTTGTTGATCTGTAGAGATGAGATGTTGGTCTCTGACGATCTTGGAGTAGTTGCCTCACACATGATAAATCGTGGGTTTATCTCCTTAGAGATAAGTGAAAAACGAAGCTTTAAGACGAGACTAGATGTTTATTGATAAATACATACTATACAGCTACATGTTGTGTTAAACGTTGACCAAAGACAAATCCGACAAGTATACACTATTCTGCGTATTTATAACTTCATAGGAAGGAGGAGCTAGATCAAAGTTATTATAGTTATTATCCAAGAGTTTAATGGAAATTGGTGCTGACTAAACATTAGTAATTATATTGATTATGTTCTACATATGACTAACTCAGCACTCCTTACATATGACTATTACTATGTCATCATTCTGTCGTTTATTGAACTTCAAGACTAAACAGTTGGCTTCCGCGTACACAGCAATTCATTTCCGTATTTCCAAACAATACAGTTTATTAACTTTTCATCTAACTTCTCTTCCTACTCTTAGTTCAATGCCCTTCTCTATCATGAAATTTCAAAATATCCTTCTTATTTTCTACGTATAATAATAATTATACGACACATATGAACCTGTATATTTCTTTCTGCATTCGGTGAACGGTGTTGCATGGCCATTCTTTGTTCATATAGCACCTTGTCTGCTTAATAAATACGCATATAATCGTATTTTAATCCTTGCTGGGCCAGCCCAAATGTATATTCCGATAGCGAAATATTTTCCGAGGCGGAAATAAAATTTATTTTCACAATAACACTTCTGTTTCTCGGAGACGAAATAGCAAGGATTTTTTAGAAAAAATATTAACTTATATTGCATAATGACCTTTATATTTCCTTCTGGATTCGGTGGTTGGTATTGCATGGCCGTTCTTAGTAAGTAGAGATATTTGTCTGCTTAATATATACACATATAATTGCAATTGATATTCTTACTGGGCCAGCACAAAGTATATTCCGGTAGCGAAAATATTTCCGATGCGGAAATAATAGAAAATTTAACAATAACACTTCTTTTTCCCGGAGAAGAATTAGCGAAGGACTTTTAGAAATAGTATTAACTTACTTTGCATAATGACCTGTTTATTTCTTTCTGAATTACGTTGTTGGTGGTGCATGGCCATTCTTATTAAGTAGAGGTATTTGTCTCCATAATATATACACATATATTCGTATTTGAAATCCTTACTGGGACGCCATAAGTAGACTATATTCCGATAGCGAAATAATTGCCGATGCGGAAATAATAGATAATTTAACAATAACATTCCTGTTTCTCGGAGACGAAATAGCGAAGGATTTTTTAGAAAAAATATTAACTTATTTTGCATAATGACCACTTAATTTCCTTCTGGATTCGGTGGATGGTTGTACATGGCCATTCTTTGTAAGTAGAGCTCTTTGTCTGCTTAATATATACAAATATAATCGTATTTGAAATCCTTACTGGCCAGCATATGGAATATTCAGATAGAGAAATTATTTCTCATGCTATAATAAAATATAATTTAAGAATCATATTTCGGTTTCTCGGAGGCGAAATAGCGAAGGATTTTTGAGAAAAAATATTAATTATTTTGCATTAAAACCTGCATATTTTCTTCTCGATTCGGTGGATGGTGTGGCATAGCCGATGTTAGTGAGTAGAGCGATTTATCTTCTTAATATATACGTATATAATCGTATTGGAAATCCTTAATGGGACGGCCGAAAGTGTATTACGATAGCGAAATAATTTCCGATGCGGAAACATTTCTGTTTCTCGGAGACGAAATAGCGAGGGAATTTTTATAAAAAATATTAACTTATTTAGCATATTTCCTTCTGGATTCGGTGAATGGTGTTGCATTGCCGTTCTTAGTAAGTAGAGCTATTTGTCTGTTTAACATATACGCATATAATTGTATTTGAAATTCTTACTGGGCCAGCCCAAAGTATATTCCGATAGCGAAATAATTTCAGATTAGGAAATAATAGATAATTTAACAATAACATTTCAGTCTCTCCAGGACGAAATACCGAAGGATTTTTTAGAAAAATATAAACTTATTTTGCATAAAGACATATATTTCTTTCTACATTCGGTGGACGGTGGTGTATATCCTTTCACTCTAAGTAGAGGTATTTGACTGATTAATACACAAGCATATAATGGTATTTGAATTCTTCACTGAGCCAGGCGAAAGTATATTCCGATAGCGAAATAATTTCCGATGCGGAAATAATAGAAAATTTAACAATAACATTCCTTTTTCTCGGAGAAGAATTAGTGAAGGATTTTTTAGAAAATATATTAACTTATTTTGCATAAAGACCTGTTTATTTCCTTCTGGAATAGATGGTTGGTGGTGCATGGCCATTCTTAGTAAGTACATGTATTTGTCTTCTTAATATATGCACATATATTTGTAATTGAAATCCTTACTGGGCCAGCCCAAAGTATATTCCGATGGCGAAATATTTTTCCGATGCGAAAATAATAGATAATCTAACAATAACATTTCTGTTTCTCGGAGACGAAATAGCGAAGGATTTTTTAGAAAAAATATTAACTTATTTTGAATAATGACCACTATATTTCCTTCTGGAATCGGTGGATGGTGGTGCATGGCCGATCTTAGTGAGTAGAGCTATTTGTCTGCTTAATATTTACGCATATAATCCTATTTGAAATCCTTACTGGGCCAGCCGAAAGTATATGCCGATAGCGAAATAATTACCGATAGAGAAATAATAGATAATTTAGAAACAACATTTCTGTTTGTCGGAGACGAAATAGCGAAGGATTGTTTAGAAAAAATATTAACTTATTTTGCATAATGACCACCATATTTCCTTCTGGATTCGTTGGATGGTTGTGCATGGCCGATCTTAGCGAGTAGAGCTATTTGTCTGCTTAATATACACTCATATAATCGTATTTGAAATCCTTACTGGGCCAGCCGAAAGTATATTCCGGTAGGGAAATAATTTCTGATGCGGAATGTTAATTTAAATATAATATTTCTCTTTTTCGGAGACGAAATAACGCAAAAATATAAGGTTATTTAGCATATGAACCTGTTATTTCTTTCTGCATTCGGTGAACGGTGGTGCGTGGCCATTCTTAGTTAGAATACGCCTTGTCTGCTTAATAAATACACGTATAATCGTATTTGAAACCCTTACTGGGCCAGCCCAAATGCATATTCCGATAGCGAAATATTTTCCGATGCGGAAATAAAAGTTAATTTCACAATAACACTTCTGTTTCTCGGAGACGAAATAGCGAAGGATTTTTTTAGAAATAATATTAACCTTTCTTGCATAATGACCCTTTTATTTCCTTTTGGATTCGGTGGATGGTGGTACATGGCCATTCATAGTAAGTATAGCTATTTCTCTGCTTAATACATACACATATAATCGTTTTTGAAATCCTTAATGGGCCCAGCCCATAGTATATTCCAATAGCGAAATAAATACCGATCAGGAAATAATAGCTAATTTAAAAATAACATTTGTGTTTCTCGGAAACGAAATAGCGAAGGATCTTTTAGAAAAATATTAACTTCTTTGCATAATGACCTGTATATTTCCTTTTGGATTCGGTGGATGGTATTGCATGGCCGTTCTTAGTAAGTAGAGCTATTTGTCTGCTTAATATATACGCATATAATCGTATTTTAAAATCCTTACTGGGCCAGCCGAAAGTATATGCCGATTACGAAATAATGTCCGATACGGAATTAGAAAATAATTTCACAATAACATTTCTGTTTCTCGGATACGAAAAGAGGAAAGATTTCTTAGAAAAGATATTAACATATTTTTCATAATGACATGTTTATTTCCTTCTGCATTCATGGATGGTGGTGAATAGCCATTCTCAGTAAGTAGAGCTATTTGTCTGCTTAATGTACACACATAAATCGTATTTGAAATCTTTAATGGGCCATCCCAAACAATAGGAAAATAATTTCTGATATGGAAATAATAGATAATTTAACAATAACATTTATGTTTCTCGGAGACGAAATAGCGAAGAATTTTTATACAAAAAATATTAACTCATTTCGCATAATGGCCTATTTATTTCCTTCTGGATTCGTTGGATGGTGTTGCGTAGCCGATGTTAGTGAGTAGAGGTATTTGTCAGCTTAATATACACTCATATATTCGTATTTGAAATCCTTACTGGGCCTGCCGAATGTATATTCCGATAGCGAAATAATTTCCGATGCGAAAATAAATATAATTTAACAATAATATTTTTGTTTCTCGGAGATGAAATAGCGAAGGATTTTTTAAAAAAATATTAACTTATTTTGCATAATAACCTGTTTATTTCCTTCTGGTTTCGGTGGATGGTGGTGCATGGCCGATCTTAGTGAGTACAGCTATTTTTCTGCTTAATATAGGCTGTACGCTTATAATCGTATTTAAAATCCTTAGTGGGCCAGCCGAAAGTATATGCCGATTGCGAAATAATTTCCGATACGGATTTTAAAAAAATAATTTCACAATAACATAACTGTTTCTCGGATACGAAATGGCGAAAGTATTCTTAGCAAAAATATTAACATATTTTGCATAATGGCCTGTTTATTTCCTTCTTCATTCATGGATGGTGGTGCATGGCCATTCTCAGTAAGTAGAGCTATTTGTCTGCTTAATGTACATTAGGGTGGAACGAAAAACATCAACTTTTGATTTTCAATTTGTAATAGCGCTGAAAAGTTGCCTTTCGGTGTAAATAAGATAAATTTAAAATATGAAAAATATTGAATTAGGTCTTGAGGTGCCGCAAGGACGTTAAAATTTCATAAAACACACACTTTTTGCAATTCTTTCAAACACTCTTGCGAAACAATCAGCTTTTGATTTTTAATTTGTAATAGCACGGAAAAGTTGCCTTTTGGTGTAGATAAGATAAATTTAAAATATGAAAAATATTGGAGTAGGTCTTGAGGTGTCGCAAGGAGGTTAAAGTTTCATAAAAACACACTTTTTTGAATGTTTTCAAAGATTTTTGCGAAACAATCATCTTTTGATTTTTAATTTGTAATAGCGCGGAAAAGTTGCCTGTTGGTGTAGATAAGATAAATTAAAAATATGAAAAATATTGGAGTAGGTCTTGAGGTGCCGCAAGGAGGTTAAAGTTTCATAAAAACACACTTTTTGGAAATTTTTCAAAGATTGTTACGTGTCTCGATTATGAAATAAAAAGTTTCAAATAGGCGTTATAATATGAATAGAAAGATAAAAACAGCTTTACTATCTTTTCTGAACTTTACTGCTATTGGGTGTGATGGAACCGTTGTAAACCCTGGACATAAAAATGGTGTGATTTCTTTGATGGAAAAGGAAATAGGAAGACCTTTACAATGGTTAATTTGTTTGTTCCATGGTAATGAGCTACCATTGCGACATCTTTTTTGTCATTTAGATGGTAAAACGAAGGGACCCAATGAGTTTAAAGGCGAAATAGGTTAGCAGCTAGAAAACTGTGCTAATCTACCTATGGTTACTTTCTTGCCAATTGAAAATAACCTTCCTCTTTTGGAGAACAAAAATGATTTAAGTACAGATCAAAAATATTTATTGGATATGTGTATCGCTGTATCAAGTGGAAATTGCACACTAGATTTATCTTTAAGAAACCCTGGAAAAATTGCTCACTCCAGGTCGTTGGCATTAGCCAACCGCGTGCTTAGATTGTATGTGGCAACTGAAAATCCAACTGAAAATCTTAAGACTCTGGGTGAGTACATTGTGAAAGTGTATGCGCCTGTGTGGTTTAATATTAAGTTAAAACCTTCATGTACTTATGGTTTCAAACATCTGTTTAACCTTATCTCATATTCACGCTATCTCTCTGACGATCTCAGGAACGTTATAGACCCGATTATTGAAAGAAATGGGTACTTTGCTGCTCCGGAAAATCTCCTTTTGTCCATGAACGCAAAATTGAAAGAGAACTTGGTTTACGACGTGTTTTAAAAGCAAGAACAGAAAGTAGAGGCGGAGTGAGGAAGTTTAAAGTTCCAAAGATAAACTTTGATGCAAAGGATTACATCGACATGATCTCATGGCCTGAAAATGACGTAACTGAACCCCCCTTGTTCAAACATGTAGGCCTATCCAGTGACTCTCTCAAAGACTTTATACGGAAGGTATCTGAAGCTGAACCAAATAGTAAAATGGATCCGGTTATCGACTTTCCCCGGCTTCCTTGTCACACGCAAGTAGTGGAAAGAGCTGTAAAGCTGGTGACCGAATCGGCTCAAAATCTCTGTGGTTCAATCGCAAGAGGATACATTAGAGCAAAAGTTGACTCACGTGTGAATATGCCAAAATTTAATACAAAAAATTGCTGCTGTAACATTATTTATCATTAAGGATACTGTAGCAATTCATTATTTTCAATCACCATTTAATTGCTACAGTTATTAAGAATTATCATTATTTCGCAATAATGGAATTATTCATGAGCTGACAGTGTCGACGCAATAATGGGTTACGTCATTGGCAGATTAAAGAAATTATGTCTCGCTAGGCAGGCGAACAGCTGAGCGCTAGGAGGGCATTCACTGTTTCTCCTTCCCCCTTTTCTCTACTTCCCCGCTAAAGATATCTAAAGTCATACCAAATGGCAACAACGTAATTGTTTCTGATGCGGTGAACTGCATTCAGTTGTTCGTTGCATGGCCGTCAAGATGGTGGTCGTCTTAATTAATAATAGGAGTCTTTGCATTTTAATTAGCACTGAGTATGCGCAGTGACGTAATTGATCAAAAGCCTATATAAGGGGATGTAACCCTATTATCTTTCTCATTTACTTATCATGGATTCGGGGACGTAAGTGTCACTTTGGTGCTCTTGAGGCGGGAAAATGTAAGCCTGACCTTTGGCTGTTTCCTTTTGTTTTCATCATGTTGTAAAGGTACGTGGAAAATTGTATTTATTTGTATATAGGTTTTAGTAGTGTGGGAACTGCATGTTGTGTATATATTAATTATTATCTTATTGACCCAGGCATGCTTTTGTGAAACTTGTATTGATGTTTGGTTATGGTGGCATGGTATTTTGATGTGATGTAGATTGAAAGTATCTGACATGCAGGATGCATGAGATTAAATTAGATTTTGTGGCCACCATTCCGGTTTAAGGTAAAAGTAATAAGTTTATATTTTGGCATGCTGGGAATTATGGTTGTTGTTTGAGAATGAGTAGCCATTTTAATTATTCTTGCAGTTCCCATTCGTTTCCACTTATCTTTTAACATGTGTGAATTTTTCTAAATTTATTATTCTTGTGTCTAATTTGTTCTCCCCGTTTAACATATCCTTTAAGTATCTGAGCCTACTCCGATCTTTAGCCTAGGATGGAGCAGTATTGTTTTTAGGCCTTGTGAATGCAGTATGATGTGTATCGGCATGGGTGTGTCTGCGCAGATTATTTGGTATGCATGGAACGTTTGAGGTATGTTATCTGAATTTTAAATCTTCCTGTATAGAATAATATGGTTGTTATTTTTAAATTATGCTATTTTGAAAGTCAACTACTTGAAATGAGAATGAGGAATGTTTTATCTAAATTACCAAAGCATGTAATGCCCTTGTATTATGATTGCTTATATTTAAATCATTAACTAGTACTTTAAAGGTGGTGGTTCACACCAAGTATGAAATTATATTATAATTTTCCTTCCTTCTTTTAACTTATATTTTGTGGTGCTTAACACTGAAGTAAATATATTATTTTAAATTAATAGAGATTTATGTTTTATCTGACTACATGAATTTAAGGTGATTTATTAATTAAAGGGTATCAAATTGTATGTAATATTAATTGCTTCTTTTTCAGGATTTATTTAGTAAATATGTAACAGGGCTTCACCCGAATTGAAATATGAAGAGGGCTTCACCCTAAAGTCTTTTATTGTTTAGAACTTCAGTCATCAGGTCATGAATGTACTAATTTCAGTATTATTTCAGTTTTATATCTTGTACACACCTTTTTCCACTGTCAGATATTGTCTAGTCAAGAAACAGCAATTATTTGTTTTTTGTAGTATGAAAGATTTGAATACATTTTATATTAGCTTCCATGTTTAAATGATGGTTTTTCTTTCTGTTCCTTTTGTTCCCTCCAGTAGTGGTAACAAATTGTTATGCAGAGCGGTGGTTGTATAACCATTGGGTTCGTCCACGCTCTTGTTTTTTTTCTCTTAAGTAGTTGTCTTGACAGTGGATTTTTTGTGTACATCTTGCTGTAAAATTTCATAAATTTTAATTTTATTTTAGGCAGGGATTTATATTATTTGTATGAAAGGGTTTTTATTCTCATGTCTCTTTCCTTTTGAATTCTGTGATCTGCCGCTAAGTTTCTATTCACAGGGTGGACTGTTCTGTAAAGCAGATACTGATGTCACTGACGGTGCCTTGACTGTGGGTTGCTGCCGGAGTCTGGTTCCTGACCTAGTGACTTGCCTGCTGAAAGAGACTTGCAGATGTATCTCGCCCTACGTCTCGTCTCTGTAAATACTTCAGTGGCTATTGCTGAGCATCTAGTCTGGACACTAGTGAATCGTGATCACTGTTATGCAAGTTAAGGAGTCACTTGCTCTCAGGTATGACACGACAGTGAGATTGTGCTCGTTTCAGGTCAGGAAGAATTTTGGCGGCATGCCTTAACAGAAAAAGGACACCTTTGGTCAGTCACTCAGTTCTGACTTTACTTTTGTTCATCTATAGTTTGACTTTTGTGTTGGAATATATCCAGCATATATTCCAACTCATGGGGTGGGAGTTTGTAGCAATTCATTATTTTCAATCACCATTTAATTGCTACAGTTATTAAGAATTATCATTATTTCGCAATAATGGAATTATTCATGAGCTGACAGTGTCGACGCAATAATGGGTTACGTCATTGGCAGATTAAAGAAATTATGTCTCGCTAGGCAGGCGAACAGCTGAGCGCTAGGAGGGCATTCACTGTTTCTCCTTCCCCCTTTTCTCTACTTCCCCGCTAAAGATATCTAAAGTCATACCAAATGGCAACAACGTAATTGTTTCTGATGCGGTGAACTGCATTCAGTTGTTCGTTGCATGGCCGTCAAGATGGTGGTCGTCTTAATTAATAATAGGAGTCTTTGCATTTTAATTAGCACTGAGTATGCGCAGTGACGTAATTGATCAAAAGCCTATATAAGGGGATGTAACCCTATTATCTTTCTCATTTACTTATCATGGATTCGGGGACGTAAGTGTCACTTTGGTGCTCTTGAGGCGGGAAAATGTAAGCCTGACCTTTGGCTGTTTCCTTTTGTTTTCATCATGTTGTAAAGGTACGTGGAAAATTGTATTTATTTGTATATAGGTTTTAGTAGTGTGGGAACTGCATGTTGTGTATATATTAATTATTATCTTATTGACCCAGGCATGCTTTTGTGAAACTTGTATTGATGTTTGGTTATGGTGGCATGGTATTTTGATGTGATGTAGATTGAAAGTATCTGACATGCAGGATGCATGAGATTAAATTAGATTTTGTGGCCACCATTCCGGTTTAAGGTAAAAGTAATAAGTTTATATTTTGGCATGCTGGGAATTATGGTTGTTGTTTGAGAATGAGTAGCCATTTTAATTATTCTTGCAGTTCCCATTCGTTTCCACTTATCTTTTAACATGTGTGAATTTTTCTAAATTTATTATTCTTGTGTCTAATTTGTTCTCCCCGTTTAACATATCCTTTAAGTATCTGAGCCTACTCCGATCTTTAGCCTAGGATGGAGCAGTATTGTTTTTAGGCCTTGTGAATGCAGTATGATGTGTATCGGCATGGGTGTGTCTGCGCAGATTATTTGGTATGCATGGAACGTTTGAGGTATGTTATCTGAATTTTAAATCTTCCTGTATAGAATAATATGGTTGTTATTTTTAAATTATGCTATTTTGAAAGTCAACTACTTGAAATGAGAATGAGGAATGTTTTATCTAAATTACCAAAGCATGTAATGCCCTTGTATTATGATTGCTTATATTTAAATCATTAACTAGTACTTTAAAGGTGGTGGTTCACACCAAGTATGAAATTATATTATAATTTTCCTTCCTTCTTTTAACTTATATTTTGTGGTGCTTAACACTGAAGTAAATATATTATTTTAAATTAATAGAGATTTATGTTTTATCTGACTACATGAATTTAAGGTGATTTATTAATTAAAGGGTATCAAATTGTATGTAATATTAATTGCTTCTTTTTCAGGATTTATTTAGTAAATATGTAACAGGGCTTCACCCGAATTGAAATATGAAGAGGGCTTCACCCTAAAGTCTTTTATTGTTTAGAACTTCAGTCATCAGGTCATGAATGTACTAATTTCAGTATTATTTCAGTTTTATATCTTGTACACACCTTTTTCCACTGTCAGATATTGTCTAGTCAAGAAACAGCAATTATTTGTTTTTTGTAGTATGAAAGATTTGAATACATTTTATATTAGCTTCCATGTTTAAATGATGGTTTTTCTTTCTGTTCCTTTTGTTCCCTCCAGTAGTGGTAACAATACAGAAGTAAGAAATACAAAATTTGACATTACAAAATTTGTATTATTATTATTATTATTTCTAATTAAAAATTTTTTCAATTCTAATGCTTATATATGTATTTAAAACCAAGTTTTGTAACATTATATGTGCGAAAAATTCATAAAAAATAATTTATCAATGTCTATAATTTCTCAATTTTAACAAACTTTAAGCTCTTTGCGGCACCTCAAGATGTTGTAGTATTGCAACCAAATTTTGTTTAATTCTTTTTGAGCCTAAAAGGCAACTTTTCCGCGCTATTACAAATTAAAAATCAAAAGCCGATTGTTTCGCAAAAGTGTTTGAAAAAATTGCAAAAAGTGTGTTTTTATGAAACTCGAACGTCCTTGCGGCACCTCAAGACATAATCCAATATTTTTCATATTTTAAATTTATCTTATTGACACCAAAAGGCAACTTTTCGGCGCTATTACAAATTGAAAATCAAAAGTTGATGGTTTTCGTTCCACCCTAATGTACATGGAATAATGAATGAAATGTAAAGTAATGAAATAATTTCAGATTAGGAAATAATACATAATTTAATAATAACATTTCATTCTCTCCGTGACGAAATAGCGAAGGATTTTTTAGAAAAAATATTAACTTATTTTGCATAATGACCTATATATTTCTTTCTACATTCGGTGGACGGTGGTGCATGGCCATTCTTAGTTAGTACAGCTTTTGTCTGCTTAATATATACGCATATAATCGTATTTGATATCCTTACTGGCCAGCCGAAGGAATATACCGATAGCGAAATAATTTCTCATGCGAAAATAAAAGACAATTTAACAATCATATTTCTGTTTCTCGGAGTCGAAATGGCGAAGGAATTTTTAGGAAAAATATTAACTTATTTTGCATTATAACCTGCATAATTTCTTCTGGATTCGGAGGATGGTGGTGCATGGCCATTCTTAGTAAGTAGATCTGTTTGTCTGCTTAATATATAATCATATAATCATATTTGAAATCCTTACTAGGCCCGCCGAGAGTATATCAGGATAGCGAAATAATTTCCGATGAGAAAATATAAATAATTTAACAATAATATTTTTGTTTCGCGGAGATGAAATAGCGAAGGGTTTTTAACAAAAAATATTATCTTATTTTGCATAATGACCTGTTTATTTCCTTCTGCATTAGGTGTTTGGTGGTGCAAGGCCATTCTTAGTAAGTAGGTGAATTTGTCTGCTGAATATATACACATATATTCGTATTTGAAATCCTTATTGTGCCAGCCCAAAGTATATTCCGATAGCAAAATACTATCCGTCGCGGAAATAATAGATAATTTAACAATAACATTTCTGTTTCTCGGAGACGAAATAGGGAAGGATTTTCTTAAAATATATTAAATTATTTTGCATATTTCCTTCTGGATTCGGTGAATGGTGGTTCATTGCCGTTCTTAGTAAGTAGAGCTATTTGTCTGTTTAACATATACGCATTTAATTGTATTTGAAATCCTTACTGGCCAGCCCTAAGTATATTCCGATAGCGAAATAATTTCAGATTAGGAAATAATACATAATTTAACAATAACATTTCAGTCTCTCCGAGACGAAATAGCGAAGGATTTGTTAGAAAAAATATTAACTTATTTTGCACAATGACCTATATATTTTTTTCTACATTCGGTAAACGGTGGTGCATGGCCCTTCTTAGTTAGTACAGCGCTATGTCTGCTTAATATATACGCATATAATCGTATTGGAAATCCTTACTGGGCCCGCCGAAAGTATATTACGATAGCGAAATAATTTCCGATGCGGAAATAAAGGATAATTTAACAATAACATTTCTATTTCTCGGAGACGAATTAGCGAAGGATTAAAAAAAAAATAACTTATTTAGCATATTTCCTTCTGGATTCGGTGGATGGTGGTTCATGGCTGTTCTTCGTTAGTAGAGCTGTTAGTCTGCTTAATATATACAAATATAATCGTATTTGAAATCCTTACTGGACCAGCCTTAAGTATATTATAATAGCAAAATAATTTCCGACCCGCAAATAAAAGATAATTTACCAATAATATTTCTGTTTCTCGGAGACGAAATAGCGAAGGATTTTTTAGAAAAAATATTAAATTATTTTCCATAAGTTATTTCCTTCTGGTTTCGGTGATTGGTGGTGCATTGCCGTTCTTAGTAAGTAGAGCTATTTGTCTGTTTAACATATACGCATATAATTGTATTTGAAATCCTTACTTGGCCAGTCCAAAGTATATTTCGATAGCGAAAAAATTTCAGATCAGAAAATAATAGATAATTTAACAATAACATTTCAGTCTCTCCGAGACGAAATAGCGAAAGATTTTTTAGAAAAAATAATAACTAATGTTTCATAATGACCACCATATTTCCTTCTGGATACGGTGGATATTGGTGCATGGCCATTCTTAGTAAGTAGAGCTGTCTGTCTGCTTAATATAGGCCTATACAATTATAATCGTATTTAAAATCCTTACTGGGCCAGCCCTAAGTATATTATAATTGCGAAATAATTTCCGACGCGGAAATAAAAGATAATTTACCAATAACATTTCTGTTTCTCGGAGACGAAATAGCGAAGGTTTAAAAAAATGTATATTAAATTATTTTGCATATTTCCTTCTGGATTCGGTGAATGGCGGTGCATTGCCGTTCTTAGTAAGTAGAGCTATTTGTCTGTTTAACATATATTCATATAATTGTATTTGAAATCCTTACTGGGCCAGCCTAAAGCATATTCCGATAGCGAAATAATTTCAGATTAGGAAATAACAGATAATTTAACAATAACATTTCAGTCTCACCGAAACGAAATAGCGAAGGATTTTTTTTTTTAAATATTAAATTATTTTGCATACTTCCTTCTGGATTCGGTGAATGGTGGTGCATGGCCGATCTTAGTGAGTAGAGTTATTTGTCTGTTTAATATTTACGCATATAATCGTATTTGAAATCCTTACTAATCCAGCCGAAAGTATATGCCGATTGCGAAATAATTTCCGATGCGGAAATAAGAGATAATTTCACAATAACTTTTTTTTTCTCGGAGACGAAATTGCGAAGAATTATTTAGAAAAAATATTAACTTATTTTGCATAATAACCTGTTTATTTCCTCCTGGATTCGGTGGATGGTGGTGCATGGCCGATCATAGTGAGTAAAGCTATTTTTCTGCTTAATATAGGCTATATGCATATAATCGTATATAACATTTTTACTGTGCCATCTGAAAGTATATGCCGATTACGAAATAATTCCCGATACGGAATTAAAAAATAATTTCACAATAACATTTCTATTTCTCGGATACGAAATGGCGAAAGATTTCTTAGAAAAATATTAACATATTTTGCATAATGACCTTTTATTTTCTTCTTCATTCATGGATGGTGGTGCATGGCCATTCTCAGTAAGTAGACATATTTGTCTGCTTAATGTACACACATAAATCGTATTTGTTTTCTCTACATTATTAAAACAGTGCTGAACTACAGGCAGTATTTGATAAAATGGTAAGCTGGGCAGAGGACAATGAACTGCAAATAAATGAAAGAAAAACATTGGCGAGGACTTTCAGAAAAGGTGGCAAACAAGGAACTGTTAATTACAAAGGAAGACCACTAACATCAGTGACACATTTCAAATACCTGGAGTAACCCTACAAACATCGGAGACAGCTTTCACTATTCACGTGAAAGAAAGGGTAGACGGAGCGACAAAGGCTATCAGTGAAATAAAAAAGTTGCGTGAACTGTCTCTAAGGACAGCTATTAGGCTGTTCCATGTAAAATTAGCCCCAGTAGCCATATATGGGATAGAGAACCTATGGACGCACCTAAAATACAGTCACCTAAAAATGCTAGAAGGAGTGAAAGCGACCTTTCTAAAGAGAGCGCTCTGCTTATCAAAATACACGCCATCACGACTAGTATACAGACTAGCGAGAGAGCCCTTCTTCATCGAAGAACTAAGGACGCGATTACTGTTACCATCTACAGAGGGCTACGAGAAGCTGAAGAAAGAATTGGAAAGGAAGAGAGAGGAGATTTCGACGGACTTTTACTCCACAGACGCGATGATCACGGACGAGTGGATGAAGGGATCCTACGAGTTACGGCATTTAGTGACCAGGTTCGCGATTCACGGTTTTCACCACAGAGTATGCAGAGACAAGAGCTACAACGAGCCGAACATATTGTGTGTGTGCATGCTGTGTGAGGGCAGCTGTGACAGATACCATGTGATACGATGCCGTAAAAGGCAATGCTCACTAACTCAGTTTTGTAAAGATCAGTAACTCATGCACATTGTGCGCTTTTCTCTACATCATTATAAATCGTATTTGAAATCTTTAATGGGCCAGGCCAAAGTATATTCCGGTAGCTAAATAATTTCCGATGCGGAGATAATAGATAATTTAACAATAACATTTCTGTTTCTCGGAGACGAAATAGCGAAGAATTTTTTACAAAATATATTAACTTATTTTGCATAATGACCTGAAAATTTCGAATTGGATTCGATGGATGGTGTTGCATAGCCGATGTTAGAGAGTAGAGCTATTTGTCTGCTTAATATATATATATGCATATAATCGAATTTGAAATCCTTACTGGGCCCGCCGAAAGTATATTACGATAGCGAAATAACTTCCGATGCGGAAATAAAAGATAATTTAACAATAACATTTCTGTTTCTCAGAGACGAATTAGCGAAGGATTAAAATAAAAAAAATAACTTATTTAGCATATGGTGGTGCATGGCCATTCTTAGAAAGTAGAGCTATTTGTATGCGTAATATATACCCATATAATCGTATTAGAAATCCTTACTGGGGCAGCCTTAATATATACCGGTAGCGAAATAATTTCCGATACGGAATGTTAATTTAAATATAACATTTATTTTTCTCGGAGATGAAATGGCGCTAAAATTCAAACTTATTTAGCATATGAACCTGTATATTTCTTTCGGATTTCGGTGGATTGTGGTGCATGGCCATTCTTAGTTAGTAGAGCCCTATGTCTGCTTAATATATACGCATATAATCGTATTTGAACCCTTAGTGGGCTCGCCGAAAGAGTATTACGATAGCAAAAATTTCTCATGCTGAAATAAAAGATCATTTAACAATAACATTTCTGTTTCTCTGAGACGAAAGAGCGAAGAATTTTTTAGAAAAAATATTAACTTATTTTGCATAATGACCACTATATTTCCTTCTGGATTCGGTGGATGGTGGTGCATGGCCGATCTTAGTGAGTAGAGCTATTTGTCTGCATAATATTTACGCAAATAATCGTATTTGAAATCTTTACTGGGCCATCGCAAAGTATATTCCGATAGCGAAATAATTTTCGATACGGAATAAAAAAAATAATTTCACAATAACATTTCTGTTTCTCGGATACGAAGTGGGGAAAGATTTCTTAGAAAAGATATTAACATATTTTGCATAATGACATGTTTATTTCCTTCTGCATTCATGGATGGTGGTGCATGGCCATTCTCACTAAGTAGAGCTATTTGTCTGCTTAATGTACACACATAAATCGTATTTGAAATCTATAATGGGCCAGCCCAAAGTATATTCCGATAGCATAATAATTTCCGATGCGGAAGTAATAGATAATTTAACAATAACATTTCTGTTTCTCGGAGACGAAATAGCGAAGGATTTTTTAGAAAAAATATTAACTTATTTTGCATAATGACCACTATATTTACTTCTGGATTCGGTGGATGGTGGTGCATGGCCATTCTTAGTAAGTAGAGCTGTTTGTCTGCTTAATATATACAAAAATAAACGTACTTGAAATCCTTACTGGGCCAGCCGAAAGTATATGTCGATAGCGAAATAATTACCGATATGGAAATAATGGATAATTTAGCAAAAACATTTCTGTTTGTCGGAGACGAAATAGCGAACGATTGTTTAGAAAAAAAATTAACTTATTTTGCATAATGACCACTATATTTCCTTCTGGATTCTGTGGATGATGGTGCATGGCCGATCTTAGTGTGTAGAGCTATTTCTCTGCTTAATATATACGCATATAATCGTATTTGAAATCCTTACTGGGCCAACCGAAAGTATATTCCCGTAGCGAAATAATTTCTGATGCGGAATGTTAATTTAAATATAACATTTCTCTTTTACGGAGACGAAATAACGCAAAAATACAATCTTATTTTGCATATGAACCTTTATATTTCCTTCTGGATTCGGTGGTTGGTATTGCATGGATGTTCTTAGTAAGTAGAGTTATTTGTCTGCTTAATATATACACATATAATTGTAATTGATATTCTTACTGGGCCAGCACAAAGTATATTCCGGGAGCGAAATTATTTCCAATGCGGAAATAATAGAAAATTTAACAATAACACTTCTTTTTCCCGGAGAAGAATTAGCGAAGGACTTTTTAGAAATAATATTAACTTATTTTGCATAATGACCTGTAAATTTCTTTCTGAATTAAGTTGTTGGTGGTGCATGGCCATTCTTATTAAGTAGAGGTATTTGTCTGCTTAATATATACACATATATTCGTACTTGAAATCCTTACTTGGCCAGTCCAAAGTATATTTCGATAGCGAAATAATTTCAGATCAGAAAATAATAGATAATTTAACAATAACATTTTAGTCTCTCCGAGACGAAATAGCGAAAGCTTTTTTAGAAAAAATAATAACTTATGTTGCATAATGACCACTCTATTTCCTTCTGGATACGGTGGATAGTTATGCATGGCCATTCTTAGTAAGTAGAGCTGTTTGTCTGCTTAATATAGGCCTATACACAAATAATCGTATTTAAAATCCTTACTGGGCCAGCCCTAAGTATATTATAATTGCGAAATAATTTCCGACGCGGAAATAAAATATAATTTGCCAATAACATTTCTGTTTCTGGGAGACGAAATAGCGAAGGATTTTGTAGAAAAAATATTAAATTATTTTGCATATTTCCTTCTGGATTCGGTGAATGGTGGTGCTTTGCCGTTCTTAGTAAGTAGAGCTATTTGTCTGTTTAACATATACGCATATAATTGTATTTGAAATCCTTACTGGGCCAGCCCAAAGTATATTCCGATAGCGAAATAAGTTCAGATTAGGAAATAATAGATAATTTAACAATAACATTACAGTCTCTCCGAAACGAAATAGCGAAGGATTTTTTAGAAAAAATATTAACTTATTTTGCATAATGAGCTGTAAGCTCGTAGAGCTTAGAGCCCATTTTTTATACTTTTATAGCAAGTACTAGTTTACGAAGTATTAATATAAATTGCTAGATGGCACTGATGCCAGTTACTATCAGACAGAATTCTTGGCACGCTTCTACTTATTTATTTAAATTTGGATAAAGGAAAAATCTATCATACTCTGTATTGTGATAAACTAAGGAATAGTTTTACATATTTATTCTTGTTACTATTAGCTATTATCATCAGATTAAATAATTAATGTTAATTAGCAACAGAAAGCTGCATTGCCGACATCGAGCTGATATCGATAAGTCGAGTGACAGCACTTTGACATTCTACTTGGCGCTACAGCCAGAACACATTAACTTACTTAGAAGCGTCATATCGATTAGTGCAGTTGATTATAGAAGCAGCTTTTGAATAGATCGATTATTCACCGCATTGTATTTATTGAATTTTTCTGTAATTATACATTACAATTATAATGCAAATGCTCACATACCAATCTTTTATGTTACAGAATAATTACAGCATGTTATTATCTTTAACTCTGCCTTTATTCTGGATGGAAGCTACGTGAAACTTCTGGAAGAGCCTTCCATGAGATTCTAGAACCTGACTCTTTGTAAGACGATTATGTGAACGCATTTTGGCTGTTAGACTTTATTCACTCTCTCACCGATCGTCGCTTCGTAAGGGCACAGCCCCAATTTAGCAACAGACCACAAGTCTGCATATTAGTAGTACAGTTACACCACAGCACCTACGAGACTACAGCATGGAAACAACGCAGATATTCAACGCATAGCCAGTTTGGAGACTGGAATTGCAGCAGCCCTGGAACTTTGTGGAGCGTAGCTTGTAGCCATGGAAGGACTCGCTACTGGCCACCGTTCAGGATGATCTACATCGCCATAGAACTTCAGCTTCAATAACTGTACACCCCATAACCTCAGTCCGGCTAAATGCAGTCACATTCTCATCAGATGTAGTCGCAAAACAAGTTAAGTAAAATAAAACAAATTGTATTAACACACAAAGCCAAGTAAGGCTTAGCATCTTTATGTAGCTAAAGTAAATACTGCTTGTATAATTGTAGGGAGTTTTGGCATCCTTGCAGCTCCTCTTTTCCTCTACGTGCAAGCCAAATATGCTGCCGTAGTAGTTTGAATAATCTATAATATTACTCAAAGACCAAGGATTGGTCTAGCTAACTAGTGTTTCTTATAAAAGTAATTCAGCTTTTATAAAGTTAAGAAGTTTTGGCAAGCAATTGCAGCTTCTCTTTTCCTACTTGCAGATAGAGTATACTGCAGTAGTATTTTGAGCCAATACAACTGAATTATTCCAGAAGTTTGTAATTTGATATTAAATAAAGAACTTTATATTACTGTTGTAGATCACAAAGCATGGTGTATTCTTACAGCAAGTGAACCTTAAGTCAATCCTGAAATATACCTAGTGTAAAATAGCAAAGTGCTATTCAATACTGATCTATAACAAATACAACTCCAGGTAAGAAGAGAAGCAGTAATCTACAAGAAAAGAAGAATAAAGCAACAATACTCTCTCTCCATTATTCCTGCTTCCTTCAATATTCCTGAACTTCTAAGCATATATATTTTCTGGGTTTTCCCAGTGGTCCTCCGAAAATCCTATTGCAAATTCTGTTAGGCACACTAGCCTACATTTTTTTGTCCTCAACGAGCCTGGATTCTATCCACGCCGTGGAGATACATTTCATCCACTCCTCAGACCAGAAACCTATATACTTGGTCCTGGATTCTATCCACACATTGGATAATCACTTGGTTTACTCCTCATACCAACAGTGTACATTGTTTGTAAAACATAACTTGTACTTGTACAATTCTAATACTCTATTGTACTTTCAGCTCATGTTGACTGGATTATACACTGAGAGCAGTCATAGCAGGCCTAGTAATAAGAAAAGGTGCAAGAATTCTGGTAGAGCAGTGCAAGAGACAACAGTCTTACTGGATAATCAGGTAAGTGACAGTCTTCCTTATAACACACTGTCATACACCACCCCTCACAATGCCAGACTCACAAGAACTTGCTACAGATGCCTCCAGACTTAAGAACTACAAGCAGAAGAGGGCAGTCATCAAAGGAAAGTTAACTAGATTCTACCAATATGTTTTGTCAGTTCAAGTTGACCAAGACAATATTGAAGAAACTGCACACAGACTATCATAGGATGAATCACTACTAAGGAACTTTGAGGAAATACAGGACAAAATAGAAACATGTGACACAGACTCGGATTGGGAAGGAGAAAGACAAGCTTTCGAAGAAACATACTACACAACTGTAGGCATGGCTCGTAAGAAAATTAGAGACTATGAAACACAATACTTACAGACTAACATGACACAAGTTCAGCCTCAAGACACAACTCAACCTAACACTCAAGCTAATTGCACTCCTAGAGTTCAGCTACCAAAGATAAACTTGCCACACTTCAATGGTAGACACACAGATTGGTTACCATTTAGAGAACTGTTCATCTCGCTTGTTCACAGCAACAATTCGCTTGATCCAGTTCAAAAGTTTCACTATTTGATAATAGCATTGCAAGGCTCAGCCAATAAACTTATTGACACACTACCCTTAACTGCTAATGGTTATGAAACCGCCTGGAACTTGCTAAATGAAAGGTTTCAGAACAACAAAATTATACTGCAACAGTTATTACAATCTTTGATTGACTATAGCAAGATCCCTAAGGAATCACCCAGTCAATTAATGGACTTGCTTGACCACTTCACCAGACAGGTTAGGTCAATAGAATCTATCACACCAGAGAACCTTAGATGGGACTACATGCTCACTCATCTTCTCACGTCTAAACTTGACCCTGCTACGCTCAAAGCATGGAGCCTAGAGGGCACAGTAGATCAACTAAACACATTTAAAGAACTCTGTAACTTCCTACAGAAAAGGGGACAAGCTCTGGAGACACCAGACAGCTCCAGCAGGCCTAAAACTGTACACAACATACAGAACAAGCCTATCTACCACAGACAAGTGAGCCCACGTACCTTTGTTGCCCATGCAGCCAACAATTGTATACTGTGCAGGCTAGAGCACCCACTACACAAGTGCGAAGACTTCCATAACCTTAACAACACACAGAGATGGAACTTTGTAAACAATAATAGACTATGCAGTAACTGTCTCAGAGCAGGACATAACGTCAGAAACTGCACATCTACATCTTGTTATAAATGCCAACAACGTCATCACACTCTGCTACACCAAGACAAGGTTCGCAGCAATGAATATAGGCAACATGCAACTACACAATACACTAGTAGATTGCCTAACAACAGACAGAACGGAAACCCAAGCCACAATGGTACTAGACAATCTCCAACTACTAACAGCAGCAATGCTACAGGCTCAGCATTTGCTAATAATGCACAGATCACTCCTAAAACTCATACATTTCTTGCCACAGCAGAAATACTAGTCAAAGCTCAGAATGGCAGACTCATAAAAGCCAGAGCATTATTGGACTCAGGTGCCACTCATACATTCATAACTCAAGACCTGGCTGATAGGCTACAGTTACAAACCAAGCCTACCACCATAGCTGTGACCGGTGTAAACCTGCACACATCCAACATTCTAGAAATTGGGCATATACAGATAAGTGACGCCCATGGCAATGGCTACAAAAGACAGTTACAGTGCCTCATCATTAACCAGATTGCCAAAGACATTCCCAGTGCACCTATAGATGTCACTAGCTTAAGGATTCCAAATGACATTGTGCTAGCAGACAACAAATTTCACATACCCGGTAGCATTGACATATTGCTAGGGGCAGATGTATTCTGGAACTTGTTAATGGGACATACTATGCCCATCAACAAAACCAACAAACACAAAGCTTATATAAGAGAGACCAGACTGGGTTGGATTCTCTCAGGACAAATACATTATGCACAGGGTAGAAGACAAGAACCACGCTGCCACTTAAGCATAACAGAACAAATACACAAGAACATGCAAAAATTCTGGGAAATTGAAGAAATTATCCAACCAGTAAGATCAGAGGAAGACTCCATATGCGAGCAACATTTTCAAGAAACAGTACAGAGAGATAAAGATGGACGCTACACAATAACCCTACCATTCAAGAAGCCCACAGATAATCTTGGTGCCTCCAGAACTGGAGCTCTGAAACGTTTCTTCTCCAATGAAACCAGACTCCATAAACAGCCGACTATACTCCAACAGTACTCAGACTTCATGCAACAATACGAAGCTCTAGGTCACATGACCCAAGTAGAAGAAAGTTTCTACCAGGATGGCCCAGAAGCATATTATGTTCCACACCAATTTGTCTTAAAGGAAGACTCAGAAACCACAAAACTCAGAGTAGTCTTCAATGCTTCATTCAAAACCTCTACAGGTACATCACTCAATGATATTCTATACACTGGACCCTGTGTACAACCTGATCTCTACACCATACTTTTGAAGTTCAGATGCCACCCTTATGTTGTGAGTGCTGACATAGAGAAAATGTACAGGATGGTAATGGTACAGCCACAGCAGAGAGACTTCCAAAGAATCTTCTGGAGACATTCTAGATCCACTCCAGTGAAGATATATCAACTCAACACTATCACATATGGCCAAGCCTGTTCAGCTTTTGAAGCAACCAGAGTACTCAACCAGTTAGCCGAGGATGAAAGAAATAGATTTCCCACAGCATCCAAATTGCTATCTACTTGCTTTTATGTTGACAATCTCCTTGCATCATTCTCTACAGAGCGAGAAGCTATACTAGCAGCCACAGAAGTATCACAACTGTTACAGGCAGGTGGATTTAACCTAACACAGTTTTGTTCCAACTCACAAGAGGTTTTGAGAACACTGCCACAAGAAAAGCTCTCTAAAGCTACACTTACTCAGTTAGAAGAGCAGGATACAGTCAAAACACTAGGATTACACTGGAATCCATTACAAGACTTGCTACAGTATACAGTGAAGTCATTACCAGAAGCTACTACCAAGAGACAGATTCTATCTGCCATCTGTACTCTATATGACCCTCAGGGACTAATTGCCCCCATCATCTCTGCAGCTAAATGTATTATGCAACAGATTTGGCTAAATGACATAGGTTGGGACCAGCAAGCTCCTATTGCTATACAGAAAACCTGGAATGAACTATATTCACAACTTCACTATGTAGAGCTATACAAGATTCCAAGAAATACTCTAATACTCAATTTCAGTCATGTGGAACTGCACTTTTTCAGTGATGCCAGCCCACAGGCATATGGAGCAGCATGCTACATAAAATCCAAGGACAAGAGCCACAATACACAAGTTCAACTACTGACAAGCAAATCTAGAGTGGCCCCACTTAAGCAGATTACTTTGCCCAGACTGGAGCTCTGTGCAGCTCAGTTGGCAGCCTGCTTATACCAAAAAGTAAGCTTATCTCTACAGATCACAATATCAGCAGTATGTTTCTGGACTGACAGTCTCATAACCTTACAATGGATCACACAGCCTCCACACAAATGGAACACTTTTGTAGCACACAGAGTAACCAAAATTCAAGCTGCTACAGAAAACTGTCAATGGAGACATGTGCCAACACAGCAGAATCCTGCAGATCTCATCACTAAACCTGTCTCACCTAACAAGCTACATAACCAAACTCTATGGTGGAATGGTCCAAAATTCCTAACACAAGATGAATGTTTTTGGCCTACCACTGACAATGTATTTCAGACAGAAGAAATACCAGAAACCAAGAAAACAGCAAAAGCCTTTATGATCACAAGTACACACAATGAATACTTGCATAGATATTCCTCTTTCAGAAAGTTACTCAGGAATACAGCTTATATTCTGAGATTCAAACACAACTGTCTACACAAGTCTGATAGATTTATTGGCCCTATCAGCATGCAAGAGCTACAGAAAGCTCATGATGTTATCATACATGCTACTCAGAAAGAAGCCTTCTCAGAAGACATAGCTCATGTCAGAAAGAATAATTGTGTTTCTAGAAGCAGTTCACTACTGCAATTGCATCCTTATCTAGATAAAGATAGCATACTTCGTGTAGGTGGAAGACTGCACCATACTGATCTAAACTACAATGCTAAACATCCAATTATATTACCTGCCAAGCACCACATAACTAATATTATTGTCAGAGACACACATCTGAAAAATTTACATGAATGTCCTCAAGGCATACTGTACACACTAAGGCAGCAGTATTGGCCCATTCATGGAGTTCAAACTGTAAAATCAGCATTAAAAGGATGTCTTACTTGCTTTAGACACAGCCCTGTTAAAGCACAGCAAATCATGGGAACTTTGCCCCAAGCCAGAGTTACACCCAACCGAGCTTTCGACACCACAGCCATAGACTTTGTAGGTCCTATCTCTCTAAAGGATCATGGTAGAGGCAAAACAGTATACAAAGCTTATATATCTATGCACATATGTCTATGTACCAAAGCAGTACATATTGAATTGGTAACAGCAGCCACTTCAGCAGCATTCATTGCATCCTTGCAAAGATTCGTATCTAGAAGGGGACTACCTTCCCACCTATATCTAGATAATGGCAGAAACTTCGTAGGAGCCTCACGAGAGCTGAGTGAACTCTATGAACAATTCCAGACGGAGCAAGCTAACACAGATATCATGAACTTTACAGCAAATCTAAACATACAATTCCATTTTCTGCCACCAAGGGAAAGCCATATGGCAGGACTTGTAGAAAGATCTAACCGCAGCATGAAAACCATTCTTTACAAAGTGATGAAAGACACTATCTACAGCTATGAAGAAGCCAGCACTCTTCTATGCAGAATAGAAGCCATCATCAACAGCAGACCACTGACACCGATGAGCAGCGACTCGCAAGACTACATGGCATTGACCCCAGGTCACTTCCTTATTGGTGCTCCTTTGAATTCTATCCCTCACCCAGATTTACAGTCTATAAACCTATCCAGGCTGTCACGATATCAGTTGTTAGAGCAACAGTCACAATGCATTTGGACCAGATGGGTCAAAGAATACTTAAATACTTTGCAACAAAGACAAAAGTGGAACACAGAAACTCAAAATCTACACATTAATCAACTAGTTATATTGATGGTGGATAATATCCCTCCTATGCATTGGCCACTGGCTAGGATTCTAGAAGTTCATCCTGGCCAGATGGTAAAGTTAGAGTAGCAACAGTTAAAACTGCTAATTCGATTCTAAAAAGGCCTATATCTAAGCTGTGTCCACTGCCTGCTCAGTAAATTTTTTTTTTCTTTTCTTGGCCCCCCCCCCCCCAGTATGTAAGCTCGTAGAACTTAGAGCCCATTTTTTATACTTTTATAGCAAGTACTAGTTTACGAAGTATTAATATAAATCGCTAGATGGCACTGATGCCAGTTACTATCAGACAGAATTCTTGGCACGCTTCTACTTATTTATTTAAATTTGGATAAAGAAAAAATCTATCATACTCTGTATTGTGATAAACTAAGGAATAGTTTTACATATTTATTCTTGTTACTATTAGCTATTATCATCAGATTAAATAATTAATGTTAATTAGCAACAGAAAGCTGCATTGCCGACATCGAGCTGATATCGATAAGTCGAGTGACAGCACTTTGACATTCTACTTGGCGCTACAGCCAGAACACATTAGCTTACTTAGAAGCGTCATATCGATTAGTGCAGTTGATTATAGAAGCAGCTTTTGAATAGATCGATTATTCACCGCATTGTATTTATTGAATTTTTCTGTAATTATACATTACAATTATAATGCAAATGCTCACATACCAGTCTTTTATGTTACAGAATAATTACAGCATGTTATTATCTTTAACTCTGCCTTTATTCTGGATGGAAGCTACGTGAAACTTCTGGAAGAGCCTTCCATGAGATTCTAGAACCTGACTCTTTGTAAGATGATTATGTGAACGCATTTTGGCCGTTAGACTTTATTCACTCTCTCACCGATCGTCGCTTCGTAAGGGCACAGCCCCAATTTAGCAACAGACCACAAGTCTGCATATTAGTAGTACAGTTACACCACAGCACCTACGAGACTACAGCATGGAAACAACGCAGATATTCAACGCATAGCCAGTTTGGAGACTGGAATTGCAGCAGCCCTGGAACTTTGTGGAGCGTAGCTTGTAGCCATGGAAGGACTCGCTACTGGCCACCGTTCAGGATGATCTACATCGCCATAGAACTTCAGCTTCAATAACTGTACACCCCATAACCACAGTCCGGCTAAATGTAGTCACATTCTCATCAGATGTAGTCGCAAAACAAGTTAAGTAAAATAAAACAAATTGTATTAACACACAAAGCCAAGTAAGGCTTAGCATCTTTATGTAGCTAAAGTAAATACTGCTTGTATAATTGTAGGGAGTTTTGGCATCCTTGCAGCTCCTCTTTTCCTCTACGTGCAAGCCAAATATGCTGCCGTAGTAGTTTGAATAATCTATAATATTACTCAAAGACCAAGGATTGGTCTAGCTAACTAGTGTTTCTTATAAAAGTAATTCAGCTTTTATAAAGTTAAGAAGTTTTGGCAAGCAATTGCAGCTTCTCTTTTCCTACTTGCAGATAGAGTATACTGCAGTAGTATTTTGAGCCAATACAACTGAATTATTCCAGAAGTTTGTAATTTGATATTAAATAAAGAACTTTATATTACTGTTGTAGATCACAAAGCATGGTGTATTCTTACAGCAAGTGAACCTTAAGTCAATCCTGAAATATACCTAGTGTAAAATAGCAAAGTGCTATTCAATACTGATCTATAACAAATACAACTCCAGGTAAGAAGAGAAGCAGTAATCTACAAGAAAAGAAGAATAAAGCAACAATACTCTCTCTCCATTATTCCTGCTTCCTTCAATATTCCTGAACTTCTAAGCATATATATTTTCTGGGTTTTCACAGTGGTCCTCCGAAAATCCTATTGCAAATTCTGTTAGGCACACTAGCCTACATGAGCTATATATTTCTTTCTACATTCGGTGGACGGTGGTGCATAGTCGTCCTTTGTAAGTAGAGCTATTTGTCTCATTAATACATACGCATATAATCGTATTTGAATTCTTCATTGGGCCAGGCGAAAGTATATTCCGATAGCGAAATAATTTCACAATAACTTTTTTTTTTTTCTCGGAGACAAAATTGCGAAGAAATATTTAGAAAAAATATTAACTTATTTTGCATAATAATCTGTTTATTTCCTTCTGGATTCGGTGGATGGTGGTGCATGGCCGATCTTAGTGAGTAGAGCTATTTTTCTGCTTAATATAGGCTATATGCATATAATCGTATTTAAAATCCTTAATGGGCCAGCCGAAAGTATATGCCGATTACGAAATAATTCCCCATACGGAATTAAAAAATAAATTCACAATCACATTTCTGTTTCTCGAATACGAAATGGAGAAAGATTTCTTAGAAAAAATATTAACATACTTTGCATAATGACCTTTTATTTTCTTCTTCATTCATGGATGGTGGTGAATGGCCATTCTCAGCAAGTAGACCTATTTGTCTGCTTAATGTACACACATAAATCGTATTTGAAATCTTTAATGGGCCAGCCCAAAGTACCTTCCGGTAGCTAAATAATTTCCGATGCGGAGATACTAGATAATTTAACAATAACATTTCTGTTTCTCGGAGACGAAATAGCGAAGAATTTTTTACAAAATATATTAACTTATTTTGCATAATGACCTGAAAATTTCGAATTGGATTCGATGGATGGTGTTGCATAGCCGATGTTAGAGAGTAGAGCTATTTGTCTGCTTAATATATACGCATATAATCGAATTTGAAATTCTTACTGGGCCTGCCGAAAGTATATTACGATAGCGAAATAACTTCCCATGCGGAAATAAAAGATAATTTAACAATAACATTTCTGTTTCTCGGAGACGAATTAGCGAAGGATTAAAATAAAAAAAATAACTTATTTAGCATATTTCCTTCTGGATTCGGAAGATTGTAGTGCAAGGCCATTCTTAGAAAGTAGAGCTATTTGTATGCGTAATATATACGCATATAATCGTATTAGAAATCCTTACTGGGGCAGCCTTAATATATACCGGTAGCGAAATAATTTCCGATGCGGAATGTTAATTTAAATATAACATTTATTTTTCTCGGAGTTGAAATGGCGCTAAAATTCAAACTTATTTAGCATATGAACCTGTATATTTCTTTCGGATTTCGATGGATTGTGGTGCATGGCCATTCTTAGTTAGTAGAGCCCTATGTCTGCTTAATATATACGCATATAATCGTATTTGAAACCCTTACTGGGCCCGCCGAAAGAGTATTTCGATAGCGAAATAATTTCTCATGCTGAAATAAAAGATCATTTAACAATAACATTTATGTTTCTCTGAGACGAAATAGCCAAGAATTTTTTAGAAAAAATATTAACTTATTTTGCATAATAACCACTATATTTCCTTCTGGATTCGGTGGATGGTGGTGCATGGCCGATCTTAGTGAGTAGAGCAATTTGTCTGCTTATTATTCACGCATATAATCGTATTTGAAATCCTTACTGGGTTAGACGAAAGTAATTTCGTAATTGCGAAATAATTACCCGGTCGGAAATAAAAGATAATTTCACAATAACTTTTCTTTTTTCTCGGAGACGAAATGGGGAAGAATTTTTTAGAAAAAAATATTAACTTATTTTGCATAATAACCTGTTTATTTCCTTCTGGATTCGGTGGATGGTGGTGCATGGCCGATAGTAGTATGGTTTTGGGGCTGACGTCAGTGGTTGCCCTGGTGGCCCGGTAGGGGAAACGGATCACGTGGCAGGTGGCGCTGTAGGGGAAGGTGGGCGTGGCTATGACGTCAGTGGCGGATTGTATGACGTCACAGATTCTGATTGGCTGGATTGGGTCACGTGACAGGAGGCGCTGGAGGGGAGGGAGGCGCGGCTATGACGTCACGGAGGGGAAGATGGCTCGGTTAAGACGTCACCAATGGTGGCGCTGGAGGGAAGGGTGGCGCGGTTATGACGTCACGACTTACGTCATTGGTGGCCCGGTAGGGGAAGGCGGCGCGGCTATGACGTCATGATCACGTGATTCAAAATGGTGTCCGTTCCGGTTCCTATTGCAAATGGCGGACAAAGCGCGAAATTCAAAATTTGGAAATTCATAAAAAAAATGGTTACGTTTCCGGTTCCTATTTCAAATGGCGGACGAAGCGCGAAATTCAAAATTTGGAAATCTATAATGTAAATGGCGTCCGTTCCGGTTCCTATTTCAAATGGCGGAATGTGGGAAATTTGAAATTTGTATATTGGTAGGTGGCAGGTGGATTGTTTTACAACATGGCGGCATCGTTTACGTCACAAGTGGATTGCTATAACCTACCTCAACGGTGGAATAAGAGGGGAAGGTGGAATGTTTTACGAGATAACGATATTTTATTCCTTCGTAACTTTTTTTTATAAATATGGTAGCTATCGTCTTAAAGCAATATTTTATTCGTAAGATTATAATCCTAGCCCAGGGGTTAACTCAGCCTCTGGCTTACAAGTTATAACAATAGATTTTACTATTAATCTTCAAAGGTGTAAGCCTCATCCTCGGTATTTAGAGGGGTTAATATTATATCATACTTCATTATTCAAAGGCGTTTTGCAAAGTCAGTATTACGATTTATATACAAATGTTTTCTCAATACAGAACTGTGTTAGCATTGTTTCACTGTACGTGAGAGAATTGCTGCATATGCTCTCGTTATCTATAATACTATGCAACACTCATATGATGCTGTAGTAGCCTTGAACGCACGTCTCACATCTCCATTCAGCGAGACTTATCTCTCGTGGTATGATGCTGACATAATCAAAATTCGACCTGCATGTGTGTACGTGTTAAAAAACACCCTTTAAACATCAGTCCCTTTAAATATTAAATCCTAAACATAGCCCATGTCTTGTGTATTACATATTAAATTAGTATTATTAGTCAACGTTATTTTATTGCTATATATTAAAACCTTATATTGTAATATTTCAACGATGAATGGGTCTTAGTTCGATTCCCGACTGGGTACAGGACTTTTCAGTAATGACATATGTCTTATTCCATTGTTTCATCTGTGAAGCAACCTTATATTATTATTTAGCTTATAGAGTATAACATGACACTTTTGTCAGCATTTATTGCAAGAAAATGAATATTTTATTTCCGCAAGCATATAATGTTTCAGAAAAGCGCTGATCAGAAATAAATATCAGATTTTCGCGTTGCGAGATTAGATTTCTCATTTGTCATCAAATTTAATGTGAGAATTCACGAAATGAATTGTTCACAAGCTGGAAAAGTGAAATATCTAATTACGCTGAATTATGCTTTATTGTCGCGAGGCTAGAACTCTTTGTATCGTCAGCATTTCCATTGGTGTAAAATATATTTGATCAGTCGTGAGGCTAGAATTCATTACGTCATAACATTGGTGTAAAATATATTTATACCTTTGCGAGGCTAGACGTCATTACCTCATCATTATTTCTCATTGGTAGATTTTATTCCTACCATTGCGAGGCTATTTTATAACGTCATCACTACAAACCTACTTCTCGTGTAATGTTTGGCCGCTAGCTTTTAAATACGAGGTTGAAAGTTGCAATACATTCATTTGAACATCAGAAGAAGAGCTGTTAGCGAAGATTGAGTGTGATAAATTATATTTCAGCGATCAAGAAAATTCAACAGCATCATGGGTAAGTATATAAAATATTTTCTACATTGTTTATAGTGCTAGCCTATATGTTTTTTACTCCTCAATATGTAGAGTACACTAGTCTAGTTTAATATTGCACAGCTATTATTCAAAATTCATTTTAGCTGTTAACAATGTCTTAGAAATTTTATAAATCACATGTGTATTATTCCTCACTACTGTTTTTCTTCTCACGATGAAACATGTCACACCCTAGGTCCCAGTCATATGAATAGAACTTCACTAGATTTCAAGTTTACACAGACTATGATTACATTTGAAAATATTAACAAACGAATTATATTCTTAAAAGTAACCTTCATCGAATTATGTAATGTTATCACGCTGCACCGTATGGTTTTAGAGTAAGGAATATTTTCGTACATGAAACAGATCTTTAGTAAGAGATCTATAGATATCAACTATAAGGGTACTTCTATAAGATTTCATCTTGTGCAAAATATTTTAAGTTATTACACACACACATATACATGTTACAAACACTCTCACTATAGTTTTCTCTGAATGCTAAAAGTAGAGTGATGGATAGGAATGAATATATTGTTTCATATGAGAAGTATCTATAGTAAAACGCAGTATGTACATATGCAACGAGATGTAGTTATTATTAATATCATTACTATAATCATAATAATTATTATAGGTATACATTCTAAGAGTTTTGAAAACATAGTAATTGTCGGATATTTAGTATAAATATTAATATTATATTATTTATAAGATGTTATAATATTATTTCATTTCCTAGATTGTATGGATCAATTGTGGGAGGAGATCCCAGTTGAAGTCATCGCTCAGGCTCCTACGGGGGAAGAATTTTTTATCGTGCGAGATGAGGAGCCTCCTTCACCTGGAACAGATCCCAAATCTCTGGAGTTAACCATCCACGACATCAAGGGGTTACCATTAAGAACACTCGACTTTCCCTTAAGGTACGAAACCATCTTCGGCCACAACCAGGGACATACAGATGTGTCCCTAGTGCTCCCATGTGGAAATACCTTAACGGATATGATTGGAGATGACTACCAACACAACGAGATGTTTCATAAAGAAGTCTGCGATGGGGCCAGACATTTTAGCCATTGCAGAGAGCCAAAGGAGGGATGCCTTACCGTTTGGAGTGCGAAATGCGACAGGAGATGCAAAATGTTCTTCACACTTCAAATAGCCGTAAATATTATTATTATTATCACATACCCATCCATCATTTAATATCGTAACTTGTTGTTATAGTGTACTGATTTATATGTTTCAGACAAGGGAAACATTCTTCCATGGCATCTGGTGCAATCTTGGGTCTAGATGTATAAATCCAAAGCACTCCACCAAAAAGAATTTTGGGAATTAAATATGTAAAATATGTAGTAAATGAGTGTGTATATGTTTTAAAGAATCCAATATAATGTTTTATTTCAATCCAATCTCTTTCATTGGAATATTACGAGTGAAATAGTTCGGGGATCCTAACCATAAATATATATCAATAAAAAGATAAAGGAAAATCCGGTATCAGTGAAAATTATTTCAAACCTATTTCTTTTATTCATCGAATAAATGAAGTCGGGTATATCCTAGAACCAAAGGCACCTCCATACATCCATCACACATCATATCATATCTATTTTTTACAGGACGCTGTTCAACCTTACATATTATTATATTTGCTAGAAAATCAAAATAGTTTAGAAATTCTTTCATTCCATGTATTGCATGATGTGGTTATGTTGCAATATTCTCACCATGAGATAAATTTCTGTATTCATACAGTTTCTCATTGTTCCATTTTGCTTCAAAATGTTGTTCGTTACGCATTTCTCGCACTAATTCATTATTCTTTTATAATGTGGTACCTTCTCCTTAGTATGCAAAATGTCATAGATTTTTACCTAATTTGCACCATCATGTCTGAATTAGTTTTCTTAGCCTTCCACTATTGTTTAACTTAACCTACACTATTTTCCATCAATTTTTTCTTTGTATCATACAACCTACCTAATTATCCTCACAATATGTGATTATTACCAAGCTAACATACATTTTTTCTATAATTCATCACAAGTTTAGCGGTTAAAGATAATATGCTTAAGTTCTCATCATTGCTTAAAATGTCTTTGAACTCGACATGTTCATCATACCAGTCTTAGATCCATATTTTAAATGCATTTGACACAAATATAATTTTTTACGAGATCTTTATCATAATTTACAGAGCACCTAATAATTATTGGTAATATTGTTTTAAATTTAAAGTCATTGTATCCGTTAGTCTTCACAATACTTCATTTTACTTTTTCGGTTATGGTCGTTCTATATATTACATTTTCTACTTTAGTTCTACTATTGAGGCTTCTTTGACAAAGGCAATTACTTACTTTGTCTCATTATATCATAAACTAAGAAACCTTATTTTTAGGTGGTAAAGAAGAGGAAGACCTAAATGAATGAATAAAACCAAAGTGATAAAAGCACAATCTTTTATAAGTTATTTCATAACTGGATTTTCTCAAAAATGATTTACGTTTGACAAAGTCCAGTTCCCCTAACCTCTCCTATTCCTATTTCCTATGATGAGGAGCTGTGAAATAAAAAATACATAGCAGGTTTTTTTAGAATTTTATTCACTTTATTACAATCTTACTGGGATTTCATCCACAGCGTAAGCACAATAACATTTCGCAATGCACATTTCATATTAGGTTCATTATGAAAAAGACATTTGGTTTCACAGTCTCTTAATTTATCAAGCTTCAGAAAACAATGGTCATACATGTTTATATCAGATCTCTACAGCAATGAAGAACATACATTGGTTTTAAAACACTTTCAAGATCAGGCTTCAAATCGTCGTAGGATAAGTATCCCTCTACCACAGAACTACATGGATGTAGGATTCGATGTGCTACAACTTTACATCTAGGTAAATGTGTTTATGCAGTCGGAGAACAAAATGTACAATTCTACCATCCACCGATGTATACATGATAAAATCGCTTCTCGTAAGTAGAGAGTGGGACGGTTTTTGATAGTACGACTCTTGCATTCCAGTTTATAAAGTATTCAATACGCTCCAGTCTTATTATTTACGATCGAGCCATTGTATGAAACTCTTACGTAATCGCCTTCATTCGCCATATATGATTTCATGTATCTCGCTGTGATGAGAATAAATCCCTGCCGCAGATGAGGATACAAGTATACGTAATCTGTCAATGAGATCATTCGGATCAAGCCAGTATTTATATTGAATTTTAGGTAGATTTCGAAGAAAAATCTACCTATTGCAATGGATACCACTTTATGATTTTCGAAAAATTCTTTCATATCTTTACGTTTCATGCTCCCCTAAGTACGAAACCACCGCCCGTTCAAAAAAAATTGTGATATTTATATATATCTTTACACGATAGCGGCCGTAATTTTGAAGATATTTGAACCAAATTGTATTATGTTATTTCTAGGCCCAATAGTTCGGACAAGTTCGTTAATGGGCAAAATTGGCCCAAGGGGGTGGTCGGGGGAGAGGGGTTGAAATTTTTAAAAATGTATATCTCGGCCCCTATGAAGTATAGAGGGAAACTTTGTTTGAATAAATTAGAGTACTCCCTATGGAGTTCACAGTAACACCAACGATTCGGGGGTTCGAGTGAGGGTGGGGGTGGAGGTGGGGGTGGGGGATGAAAATTCGAAACTTTTGAAACCACGTCTTGTGGGGTATCGTTGAAAAGCTCTTGATGAGTACTCTACAAATCAATAAATAATTTCTTGATAGCTCTCATATTACGCGAGATTTTAATGTTTGAAAATAATAACACTTAAAAGAATTATTATAATATCATAATTTTGTCTTGTTTAGCGGCTTTGCTAATTTTATTCATTGCTGATCTTGCGCACGGCCTCCCAGAATATTATATCCTATTCTTGTTGTCAAAACAAATGAATGTAGGCTCTTCCTCTTTACCGAATTCAGTTCTTATTACTGCAGATTTACCATGCCAAGGCTAAAGAAGAAGAGTGCTAGGCAGCGAAAATAAATTAAACCAAAAACACTTCGAAATCTACCTCCGCCTGTAGGCCTGCCTAAAGGGATTTTTTCGATTCGCATGTACTTCTGCTCTATGGTACGTCCAAGCCTCGTTGGAAGAGTCTAAATCTTGTTCTTCTTTTTCATCATCATCTTGTTCTTCCTCTTCTTGTTCTTCTTCTTCTTCCTTATCCTCTTCAGGAAATAATTTCTTAATGACTTGTATATATTTGTAAGTACTATCTCTTCGAATGTTTTCGCTTTCGTCATAATTTACTTTGTGTGCGCTAGTATTCTCCAAAATCTCCTTATACATGGTTAAATCATAGCTGTCATATAAATTTTTATTAGGATTACTTTTCGTCAATAGTTCAAGTAACCCAGAACAAACGATATATCTCTTATCACCAATATAGAGGTTATCATTTTTAATTGTAACGAGGAATTTACCAATGCTGATTACCTGCGTATCAGGATCCCATTTCATACCATAAATATCATCATTATTATTTTTCGGTCTTTGTTGAACGAGTTTCTGGACATAAGGACTTGACCGTAGACATTTTCTAACAGGTATTTATATTGCTTCTGCAGAGTTTGATCAGAGGAGTGAACAGATTCGTATTCCATTTCCGACTCTTCAGATTCTTCTTTACCGATGTTCACGAACTCTTCCAGGGGGAGAGTTATCGGGTTTCTAATTTCACCAATTTCTTGTTTGGATTGAAGATTAGATTTTTTTAGCGCTAAATATTTATTCCGCATAGATTTAACATGCTCCACATCATCTGATGATATACGTTTATTTTGCACTCGTGGGATGAGTTTATGTACCATCATCAGATGCCTCCTAAGACCTGAAGTATTATGATCTTTCATTTTTATTTCAACTTTCTTATGCTTTAACCTATCACAAAGTTTACACATACCATATGGTTGCTCACTTCCATCGAGTAACTCGAAAAAATCATCATATTTACTGTTTGACAGTCTCGATCGGTAGCATTCACCATCAGTACTTTGATCAGAAATGATCCCGTCACTCATTTCGTAACCTCACCCTCACAGCTTCAAGGATGAAATGCAACTAACTCTATTTGACATGCAGCAACTATTTATTAAGTCTCGTTTCGTTTTCGTCTAGTTCTCGTCTCGTCTCGTTCTCGTCTAGTTTTCTTGTCGTCTCGTTCTCGTCTCGTATCGTATCGTTCTCGGTCTATTTCTCTGTATATTTCGTTATCGTCTAGTTCTCGTCTCGTCTCGTTCTCGTCTCGTTTTGTTCTCGTCTCGCTTCGTTCCCGTCTCGTTTCGTTCTCGTCTCGTTCTCGGTTTATTTCTCTGTATAATTCTCGTTTTTGGTCCACTTCTCGGTATAAATCTTAAAGAACTGGTCTTATGTATTAACCACAAGAACCAGAACGAGAACAACAACATCACCATTATAGTCATGTATGCTTAAGGATTTGGAATGATGTGATACATATTATAACGAGAAACTATATAAAACAGATGGCTCAGGTTTGAAGACTCTAAAATTTCATAAGTCATCACTAAGAATATTCTATCTGATTAAGACATGTACGTATGGAAAATAAAAAACATGTACATTTGTTTGTATCTTTTATTTTTATTGTATCCATCACCCATTATTCATAACTCAACTTATAGTGTGAGACATACTATATCACAGCTTGAGTTAGGTTAGGATAGGTTAGGTTAGGTTAGCTTAGGTTAGGTCAGCAGGATGATATTTTAAAATTATCTATACATTAATGAAAACCCTAAGTTATGTTAGGTTAGGCTAGATTAGGCTAGGTTAGGTAAGGTTAGGTTAGGTTAGGTTAGCTCAGGTTAGGTTAGCAGGATATTTTAAAATTATTTCTACATTGATGAAAAGGCTAAGTTCCTTGGCACATTTTATCAATCGTATTTGAAATCCTTACTGGGCCAGCCCAAATGTATATTCCGATAGCGAAATAATTTCCGAGGCGGAAATAATATTTATTTTCACAATAACACTTCTGTTTCTCGGTGACGAAATAGCGAAGGATTTTTTAGAAAAAATATTAACTTATATTGCATAATGACCTTTATATTTCTTTCTGGATTCGGTGGTTGGTATTGCATGGCCGTTCTTAGTAAGTAGAGATATTTGTCTGCTTAATATATACACATATAATTGTAATTGATATTCTTACTGGGCCAGCACAAAGAATATTCCGGTAGCGAAATAATTTCCGATGCGGAAATAATAGAAAATTTAACAATGACACTTCTTTCTCCCGGAGAAGAATTAGCGAAGGACTTTTTAGAAATAATATTAACTTATTTTGCATAATGACCTGTTTATTTCTTTCTGAATTAAGTTGTTGGTGGTGTATGGCCATTCTTATTAAGTAGAGGTATTTGTCTGCTTAATATATACACATACATATTCGTATTTGAAATCCTTACTGGGACGTCATAAGTATATTCCGATAGCGAGATAATTGCCGATGCGGAAATAATAGATAATTTAACAATAACATTTCTGTTTCTCGGAGACGAAATAGCGAAGGATTTTTTAGAAAAAATATTAACTTATTTTGCATAATAACCACTATATTTCCTTCTGGATTCGGTGGATGGTGGTGCATGGCCGATCTTAGTGAGTAGAGCAATTTGTCTGCTTATTATTTACGCATATAATCGTATTTGAAATCCTTACTGGGTCAGACGAAAGTAATTTCGTAATTGCGAAATAATTACGACGTCGGAAATAAAAGATTATTTCACAATAACTTTTTTTTTCTCGGAGACAAGATGAGGAAGAATTTTTTAGAAAAAAATATTAACTTATTTTGCATAATTACCTGTTTATTTCCTTCTGGATTCGATGGATGGTGTTGCATAGCCGATGTTAGTGAGTAGAGCTATTTGTCAGCTTAATATACACTCATATAATCGTATCTGAAATCCTTACTGGGTCTGCCGAATGTATATTCCGATAGCGAAATAATTTCCGATGCGAAAATAAACAAAATTTAACAATAATATTTTTGTTTCTCGGAGACCAAATAGCGAAGGATGTTATAAAAAAATATTAACTTATTTTGCATAATAACCTGTTTATTTCCTTCTGGATTAGGTGGATGGTGGTGCATGGCCGATCTTAGTGAGTACAGCTATTTTTCAGCTTAATATAGGCTGTACGCATATAATCGTATTTAAAATCCTTAGTGGGCCAGCCGAAAGTATATGCCGATTGCGAAATAATTTCCGATACGGAATTAAAAAAATAATTTCACAATAACATAACTTTTTGTCGGATACGAAATTGCGAAAGATATATTTAAAAAATATTAACATATTTTGCATAAGGACTTGCTTATCTCCTTCTTCATTCATGGATGGTGGTACATGGCCTTTCTCAGTAAGCAGAGCTTTTTGTCTGCTAATGTACACACATGAATCGTATTTCAAATCCTTACTGGGCCAGCCCAAAGTATATCCCGATAGCAAAATAATTTCCGATGCGGAAATAATAGATAATTTACCAATAACATTTCTGTTTCTCGGAGACGAAATAGGGAAGGATTTTTTTTTTAAATATGAAATTATTTTGCATATTTCGTTCTGGATTCGGTGAATGGTGGTGCATTGCCGTTCTTAGTAAGTAGAGCTATTTGTCTGTTTAACATTTATACGCATTTAATTGTGATTGAAATCCTTACTGGGCCAGTCCAAAGTATATTCCGATAGCGAAATAATTTCAGATTAGGAAATAATACATAATTTAACAATAACATTTCAGTCTCTCCGAGGCGAAATAGCGAAGGATTTTTTAGAAAAAATATTAACTTATTTTGCATAATGACCTATATATTTCTTTCTACATTCGGTGGACGGTGGTGCATGGCCATTCTTAGTTTGTACAGCGCTTTGTCTGCTTAATATATACGCATATAATCGTATTTGAAATCCTTACTGGGCCAGCCAGAAGTATATGCCGATAGCGAAATAATTTCCGATGCGGAAATAAAAGCTAATTTCTCAATAACTTTACTTTTTCTCGGGACAAAATGGCGAAGAACTTTTCAGAAAAAATACTAACTAATTTTGCATAATGACTTGTTTATTTCCTTCTGGATTCGGTGGATGGTGGTGCATGGCCCTTCATAGTAAGTATAGCAATTTCTCTGCTTAATATATATACATATAATCGTATTTCACATCCTTAATGGGCCAGCTCAAAGTATATTCCGATAGGAAATAATTACCGATTTCTGTTTGTCGGAGACTGTTAGATCAAGAGTCTATAGTTTTAGTGTTTTAAATTAGCCTCTGTGTTAGTTGGCGCGAACCGCCAATTATTTGCCGCGTATTACTCATAGCCTGCAGGTGTGTGCTTGCAGCGTTAGGCACGCTATTGCAGCGCAAGTTAGTTGAGATCTAGACGTGACAGTGTATAGGCATGCGTTGCAGCTGCGTCTGATTTAGGCCAGTTTTCGCTCTATATTACTAATACTCATCTTCAACTCCGCGTATATCATGCTCCTGTAGTGAAGGCAGCTTTACGTGTGAAATTTAGGAAATAATATTGTATTTTAGTGTCATTTACAAGTATTTCCATTGTCTCTTAACCTAGAAGCCACGTGAAGTGAACAGGCTTTGTCTAGCGTTACATTCGCCAACGGGCGGGAGAATAGTTTTCTACAAGAACAGTAACTGTATTATTCTTATATTTTATTGTGTAAAAGTGTTGTATCAAATAATTCAGAATTCAGGTTTCTTGATAATATACCGTTGCAAATTACTCAGGTTGAAATCTCTGTACCAGCTACCTACAGTCCATTGTCTCCCTTCGATTAGTTATTAATTGGCATAATTGCCTGGTCCTCCGAAAATACCTTCATTGTACCTGAGTTCCCTTCATTTTGCTCCTCACGGACCGGATTCCTACATTTTGGTCCTCCGGGCCGGATCTGAGATATATTTGCAATGGTTTCTGAATGTTTAGCAGAGTGCGACTCGTACTTGATTTTCATGTGTGACGCGTTCGTGCGGACTTCGTGTCAGATTCGGTTCGGTTCGGCTACGTTGACCTCGCGGCTCCAGCGAGCGGCAGACAGCTGGCTGACTCTCCACGTGCTCATGGTCACCACCACGCGGGAGGAAGACAACGGCCCCCGACCGCCTCCAGTGTTGCAGTTGACTGCACAATCACTTCTATTTTGTCTACTGCAAGGTTAATTATTTCACTTCAACATGGAAAGTGAACTACGGGCTTTGATTAAAAGAAGAGGTATAATTAAGCGGGAATTAACTCACATGCAAAAGACTCTTGCCACTATAAATGAAGAAACAAATGTGTTTCGATTAAAAGTTAAACTTGACAGTGTAAACGTTAGTTGGGAGAGGTACGAGGCAGTTCAATCTCAAATCGAATCGCTTATAGAAGCCGAAGAAGATTTAGATGAACACGCAGAGCATAAGGAAACAACAAGAAGTTGTTATGAAGAGCTAAAGGCAAGATTAAGTGAATTAATACATGCGCATGAACCTACCTCAGTCAGTGTCAATTCACACAACAGTGACACACGACAATCAGTGAACTCTGGTGCTTCACAGGCAAGTAATGCGATAAAATTACCTACGATTCAAATTCCAGTATTTGAGAGTGATGTAACTAAATTCAAGCATTATTTTGACACTTTTTCAAGTTTGATTGTGAATAATAGCAGTTTATCACCTTTCAAAAATTCCACTATCTCATCGGTTCACTCAAGGGTGAGGCTAAAACATTATTGCAAAGTTTACCAGTCACGAGTGATAACTTCCATGTTGCATGGGACCTATTGTGTGCAAGATATAACAATAAGCGGTGAATTGCCATATCCCACATTAAGCATCTGTTGTCCCTACCTGTAGCGAGACAAGAGACAGTTGCAGACTTGAGAAATTTGTTGAATCAATTCCAAAACAACTTGCATGCTATTGAAGCGTTAGAATTAGAAGTGCCACTTCATGAAGTCATTCTAATGCAATTGTTATTGGAACATTTACCAGACAGTGTGCAGCGTGAATGGGAATCTAGAATCGATTCTCAAACATTTACTCCATTAGGTGAGACAGTAAATAGCAACAGAACTGAGGCTCCTGCAAGTTATTGTTCAGTGAAAATAAAGCCAGTGCTTCACGTCTTACTTGCGACTGCAAGAGTCGAAGTGCAAGACAAGCATGGTAACTACATACAGTGTAAGGCCCTTCTAGACTCTGCCAGCCAGACCAGTTTCGTGTCTGCAGATCTAGCTAGGCGTCTGCAACTTCCTACAAGGACAGCTGATACGCCTGTCAAGGGAATAAACGGTACTTCATCTAATGCTAGTCATAGTGTAAACATAAATGTGAGATCTATGGTTTACAACTATCGAAGGAATCTAGATTGCCTAATCCTTCCTCGCATAACAGGGAAGCTACCTGCAGTCCGAATTGATCCATCCTCATGGAATATTCCCTCTGACATTCCATTAGCCGATCCTAAATTTAATATTCCTTCTGAAATTGATTTACTGATTGGAGGAGCACTATTCTTCGAGCTTTTCCATGGTAAGATCCTGACCAATCCTGGTTTTCCTGCATTGATTAGTACAGAACTAGGATGGATATTGTCTGGAACCATTCCTAAGTCCTCTGTGAAAGGCAATCTAGATACTGGTTCCCAGCACAACTTCTTCATCTCTACGGACAATGTGGACAAGCAGCTACGACGGTTTTGGGACCTCGAAGACTTTCCACAACAGATATTAACACAAGAAGAGAAAAGGTGCGAACAGCATTATGCAGAAAATACCACTCGCAATGATGATGGTAGTTTTATGGTACGTCTGCCCATGAAACAGGATAAAACTTCATTGGGTGAATCCAGACAACAAGCAGTTAAGCGTTTTAGTTACCTGGAGCGAAAACTTCAGAACGACTCTACTCTAAAGGAAGACTATACTAAATTTCTTGTAGAGTACGAGCAGATGGGTCACATGAAAAGGGTTTCGCCTCCGCAAGAGAATGAAATATGTTATTACCTGCCACATCACGCAGTAATAAAACCTTCTTCATCTACGACTCGTACACGAGTAGTGTTTGATGCTTCTGCAAAGACGGACACAGGATGCTCTTTGAATGACATCCTAGAATGTGGTCCTACAATTCAAGATGATTTGTCATCAATTATTCTTCGCTTCAGAACATACCGCTATGCATTTTCAGCTGATATATCTAAAATGTATAGGAGGGTACAGATGCATCCTGAAGACCAGAATCTCCAACGTATTGTATGGCGTCCAGATAAAAGTGAGCCACTACAAGATTATGCCTTGACTACTGTAACCTATGGCACTAAGTCAGCATCTTTTTTAGCCATACGGTTTTTGAGTCAACTCGCTCAAGAAGAAGAGTCTAAATATCCTCGTGCTGCAGACGCAGTAAGAACCTCTTTCTATGTGGACGATTGCCTGTCAGGTCATGACGATCTACAGGAAGCTCTACAACTGCAAAGTGAACTTATACTCATGTTAAACAGTGGAGGATTTCCACTACGCAAATGGTGTTCAAATACCGAGGCTATCTTGGAAGCAGTACCCGTGGAGCACAGAGAAACGCAACTTCCTTTGTCCCTCGACAACAGTGAAAATGCTCATGCGCTTGGACTCCTGTGGCATCCCAGTACTGATTTGTTACAGATACAATCACATTCCTCTCTCCAAGAACCTCCTTCCTACAAGTTTACCAAGAGAAATATCCTTGCTGTTACATCCTCTATTTTTGATCCTCTAGGCCTCATAAGTCCTATCGTAATCCATGCCAAGATATTCTTGCAATCTCTGTGGCTAGCTAAGCTTAGTTGGGATGAGGAGTTGCCATCTCACCTAAGGGAAAAGTGGATGGACATCTGTGACATTCTTTCTACAATTCATAATGTTCGCATCCCACGCCATGTGTTAACAGCAACTACGGTTACCGACATACAGATACATGGATTCTGTGATGCATCGGAGAAAGCCTATGGTGCCTGTGTGTATGTACGGTCTACTGAGAGCAGTGGTCTTGTTACAACTAAACTACTTTGCTCCAAGTCCAAGGTTTCACCATTGAAGAAGCAAACAATTCCAAGACTCGAGTTGTGTGGTGCCTTGTTACTTGCGAAACTGTATCATAAAGTTGTCAATGACTTGAAATTGCCTACATCACAAAATTATCTGTGGTCTGACTCCATGATTGTGCTCTCATGGATCAAATCTAATCCCCATAAATGGAAAACATTTGTGTCTAATCGCGTATCTCAAATCCAGGAGATGTCAGAGACGGTAGCTTGGCGGCATGTGGCCACCCAACACAACCCGGCTGACATGATTTCTAGAGGTGTGGTGACAGAACAAATCTTAGACATTGATTTATGGTGGAACGGGCCTGTGTGGATTTCACAGCCTATTGAATCATGGCCCAAACAACCTCAGCAACTTGAGCTGCAGGACATGGGTGAGCAGCGTGACACAGTTTGCCTAGTCACACATGCTGAAGAAGATTTTATGCTACGTTTTTCTAAGCTAGCGCGTTTACAAAGAGTTACTTCATATATGCTACGCTTTATAAACAACTGTAGAAGCCAAGTTAAACGTCACGGCCCTCTCACAGTTGAAGAGTTACAACAAACTTTGTTGCTTTGTATAAGAATAGCTCAGCAAGCAGCCTATTCTCATGAACTGTCCGATCTTCAGAGTGAGATGCAAGTGAATAACAAGAGTTCGCTCCACTCCTTGGTGCCTTTCGTGGACAAGGATGGCCTACTCCGAGTGGGTGGACGTCTGGAGAAAGCTGAGTTACCACATGATGCACGACATCAGCTTATCCTCCCTCCAGGTCACCACCTCACTAGATTGATAATTGAATCCGAGCATCTGCGACTGCTTCATGCATCACATCAACTGCTCATATCTTCTCTGCGAGAACGATATTGGATTCCAAGTGTACGTAGAGTTGTGAAGTCTACGCTACACAGATGTTTAACTTGTTTTAAGTTAAAAGCCAAAGGTGCTCACCAGCTGATGGGCAGCCTACCTAGATACAGGGTGACCCCTGCTAGAGCATTTCTACGTTCTGCGGTTGACTACGCTGGACCATTCTTCATAAGATACGGATCCCCCCGCAGCAAAACTCAGGTCAAAGCATACATTGCTATCTTCGTATGCTTAGCTACGAAAGCAGTTCACATCGAGCTGGTTTCCGACCTTACTTCTGATGCCTTCATCGCCGCCCTGCGCAGATTCACATCTCGTAGAGGACTTTGCAAGGAAATATTTAGTGATAATGGGACGAACTTTGTTGGTGCTAACAACAAGCTTCGCGAGCTGCGTCTCTTGCTTCAGTCCAGCATCCATCAACAAATTCTCCAAGACTACGCCTCCTCTAATGAATTCACATGGCATTTTATCCCTGCTTCCTCCCCACATTTTGGAGGACTGCACGAGGCTGCTGTTAAATCCATGAAATTTCATTTACGACGAGTGATGGGTAGCCAAGTGTTTACATATGAGCAGCTTTCCACAGTTCTCACCCAGATTGAGGCCTGTCTAAACTCTCGACCTCTCCTACGCCTAAGTGATGATCCTAGCGACTCATCCTATCTATCTCCTGGACACTTTCTCATTGGAGAAAAACTCACAGCCCTACCTTCTCCTCCTATGGCAGAGAATGTCTCTCATGTTGCTAAATGGCATCAGCTACAAACCTACATACATCACATATGGCAGCGTTGGTCAGCTGACTACCTACATTCACTGCAGCAGAGGCAGAAGTGGTCTGCGTCCAGCGAAAACATTCAGATTGATACCCTTGTGCTCCTGAAAGAAGATAATTCTCCACCGCTCCAGTGGAAGCTGGGAATCATCTCATCAGTGCATCCTGGTGACGACGGTTTAGTGCGTGTTGTGACAGTGCGTACGTCCAATGGTGAATACAAGCGACCAATTGTAAAAGTGTGTCCCTTGCCTATTCAATAAGTGTAAATCTATTAGTAAAGTAAATCTTGATCTATCCGCAAAGTGTTATGTAAAATCTGTCGATTTTAGGCGGGAGTTATGTTAGATCAAGAGTCTATAGTTTTAGTGTTTTAAATTAGCCTCTGTGTTAGTTGGCGCGAACCGCCAATTATTTGCCGCGTATTACTCATAGCCTGCAGGTGTGTGCTTGCAGCGTTAGGCACGCTATTGCAGCGCAAGTTAGTTGAGATCTAGACGTGACAGTGTATAGGCATGCGTTGCAGCTGCGTCTGATTTAGGCCAGTTTTCGCTCTATATTACTAATACTCATCTTCAACTCCGCGTATATCATGCTCCTGTAGTGAAGGCAGCTTTACGTGTGAAATTTAGGAAATAATATTGTATTTTAGTGTCATTTACAAGTATTTCCATTGTCTCTTAACCTAGAAGCCACGTGAAGTGAACAGGCTTTGTCTAGCGTTACATTCGCCAACGGGCGGGAGAATAGTTTTCTACAAGAACAGTAACTGTATTATTCTTATATTTTACTGTGTAAAAGTGTTGTATCAAATAATTCAGAATTCAGGTTTCTTGATAATATACCGTTGCAAATTACTCAGGTTGAAATCTCTGTACCAGCTACCTACAGTCCATTGTCTCCCTTCGATTAGTTATTAATTGGCATAATTGCCTGGTCCTCCGAAAATACCTTCATTGTACCTGAGTTCCCTTCATTTTGCTCCTCACGGACCGGATTCCTACAGAGACGAAATAGCGAAGGATAGTTTAGAAAAAATATTAACATATTTTGCATAATGACCACTAAATTTCCTTCTGGATTCGGTGGATGGTTGTACAAGGCCATTCTTTGTAAGTAGAGCTCTTTGTCTGCTTAATATATACAAATATAATCGTATTTGAAATCCTTACTGGCCAGCATAAAGAATATTCAGATAGCGAAATTATTTCTCATGCTAAAATATAATATAATTTAACAATCATATTTCTGTTTCTCGGAGGCGAAATAGCGAAGGATTTTTTAGAATAAATATTAATTATTTTGAACTATAACCTGCATATTTTCATCTGGATTCGGTGGATGGTGTGGCATAGCCGATGTTAGTGATTAGAGCGATTTGTCTTCTTAATATATACGTATATAATCGTATTAGAAATTCTTACTGGGCCCGCCGAAGGTATATTACGATAGCGAAATAATTTCCGATACGGAAACATTTCTGTTTCTCGGAGACGAAATAGCGAGGGAATTTTTAGAAAAAATATTAACTTATTTACCATATTTCCTTCTGGATTCGGTGAACGGTGGTGCATTGCCGTTCTTAGTAAGTAGAGCTATTTGTCTGTTTAACATATACGCATATAATTGTATTTGAAATCCTTACTGGGCCAGCCCAAAGTATATTCCGATAGCGAAATAATTTCAGATTAGGAAATAATAGATAATTTAACAATAACATTTCAGTCTTTCCAGGACGAAATAGCGTAGGATTTTTTAGAAAAATATAAACTTATTTTGCATAATAACATATATATTTTTTTTTCTACATTCGGTGGACGGTGATGTATTGCCGTTCTTTCTAAGTAGAGCTATTTGTCTGATTAATACACAAGCATATAATGGTATTTGAATTCTTCACTGAGCCAGGCGAAAGTATATTCCGATAGCGAAATAATTTCCCATGCGGAAATAATAGAAAATTTAACAATAACACTCCTTTTTCTCGGAGAAGAATTAGTGAAGGATTTTTTAGAAAAAATATTAACTTATTTTGCATAATGACCTGTTTATTTCCTTCTGGATTAGATGGTTGGTGGTGCATGGCCATTCTTAGTAAGTACATGTATTTGTCTGCTTAATATATGCACATATATTTGTATTTGAAACCCTTACTGGGCCAGCCCAAAGTATATTCCGATGGTGAAATATTTTCCGATGCGAAAATAATAGATAATCTAACAGTAACTTTTCTGTTTCTCGGAGACGAAATAGCGAAGGATTTTTTAGAAAAAATATAACTTATTTTGAATAATGACCACTATATTTCCTTCAGGAATCGGTGGATAGTGGTGCATGGCCGATCTTAGTGAGTAGAGCTATTTGTCTGCTTAATATTTATGCATATAATCATATTTGAAATCCTTACTGGGCCAGCGGAAAGTATATGCCGATAGCGAAATAATTGCAGATAGAGAAATAATAGATAATTTAGCAATAACATTTCTGTTTGTCGGAGACGAAATAGCGAAGGATTGTTTAGAAAATATATTAACTTATTTTGCATAATGACGACCATATTACTTCTGGATTCGGTGGATGGTTGTGCATGGCCGATCTTAGCGAGTAGAGCTATTTGTCTGCTTAATATACACTCATATAATCTTATTTGAAATATTAACTGGGCCAGCCGAAAGTATATTCCGGTAGGGAAATAATTTCTGATGCGGACTGTTAATTTAAATATAACATTTCTCTTTTTCGGAGACGAAATAACGCAAAAATATAAGTTTATTTAGTATATGAACCTGTATATTTCTTTCTGTATTCGGTGAACAGTGGTGCATGGCCATTCTTAGTTAGAATAGCGCCTTGTCTGCTTAATAAATACACGTATAATCGTATTTTAAATCCTTACTGGGCCAGCACGAAGTATATTCCGATAGCGAAGTATTTCCCGATGCGGAAATAAAAGTTAATTTCATAATAACACTTCTGTTTCTCGGAGATGAAATAGCGAAGGACTTTTTAGAAAAAATATTAACCTTTTTTGCATAATGACCTGTTTATTTCCTTTTGGATTCGGTGGATGGTGGTACATGGCCATTCATAGTAAGTATAGCTATTTCTCTGCGTAATATATACACATATAATCGTTTTTGAAATCCTTAATGCGCCCAGCCCATGGTATTTCCGATATCGAAATAATTACCGTATTCTGTTTGTCGGAGACGAAATAGCGAAGGATTGTTTAGAAAAATTATTAACTTATTTTGCATATCGACCACTTAATTTCCTTCTGGATTCGATGGATGGTGGTGCATGGCCATTCTTTGTATGTAGAGCTATTTGTCTGATTAATACATACGCATATAATCGTATTTGAATTCTTCACTGGGTCAGGCGAAAGTATATTCCTACTGCGAAATAATTTCCTATGAGGAAATAATAGAAAAATTAGAAGTAACATTTCTCTTTCTCGGAGAAGAATTAGTTAAGGATTTTTTAGAAAAAAATATTGACTTATTTTGCATAATGACCTGTTTGTTTCCTTCTGGATTAGGTGGTTGGTGGTGCATGGCCATTCTTAGTAAGTAGAGGTATTTGTCTGCTTAATATATAGGCTACACATATATTCGTATTTGAAATATTTACTGGGCCAGCCCAAAGTATATTCCGATAGCGAAATACTTTCCGATCAGGAAATAATAGATAATTTAACAATAACATTTCTGTTTCTCGGAGACGAAATAGCGAAGGAATTTTTAGAAAAATATTAACTTATTTTGCATAATGACCACTATATTTCCTTCTGGATTCAGTGGATGGTGGTGCATGGCCGATGTTAGTGATCTTTGTCTGCTTAATATTTACGCATATAATCGTATTTGAAATCCTTACTGGGCCAGCCAAAAGTAAATGCCGATAGGGAAATAATTTCCGATGCGGAAATATAAGATAATTTCTCAATAACTTTTCTCTTTCTCGGAGACGAAATGGCGAAGAACTTTTCAGAAAAAATATTAACTTATTTTGCATAATGACATGTTTATTTCCTTATGGATTCTGTGGATGGTGGTGCATGGCCATTCATAGTAAGTATAGCTATTCCTCTGCTTAATATATACACATATAATCGTATTTGACATCCTTAATGGGTCAGCCCAAAGTATATTCCGATAACGAAATAATTACCGACTTCTGTTTGTCGCAGACGAAATAGCGAAGGATTTTTTAGAAAAAATATTAACTTATTTTGCATAATGAAATCCTTAATGCGTGGTTCTGTGAGCAGTTATGATTTAACAAGAAGGAAGCAATATTTTGAAGACTTATACAATGATGATATTTTAGACGAGGACAATAATAACCACGTAGAGTGTATCTCACAAGAAGAAATTGAAATTAAAGACGAAGAAATAGTAGAAGGAATAAGATAATTAAATAATAGGAAAGCATCGGGGCCCGATGGGCTACGTAACGAATATTTAAAATATGGTGGAAAAAGTTTAAATGAAGAATTAAAGAAATTATTTGATAAGGTGTTTAAAGTGGGAAAAATACCTATGGAATGGAAAAATAGCAATACAATTCCTATTCACAAAAAAGGAGATAAGACTATTCCAGGAAATTATAGAGGGATAACTTTACTATCATGTGTATTAAAACTATTATCTGGTATAATACAAATAAAAATTATCACATATGTAGAAATTAGTGAACAACAACAAGGATTTCGTCACAACAGAAGTACAACAGATGCTATATTTATTATTCGCCAAATAGTCGAAAAAGCGATTGAATATACCACACCAGTTTTTATTTGCTTTGTGGACTTAACCAAAGCTTTCGATCGAATTAGACTAGATGATGTAGTAAGGAATCTTAGAGAAAAAGAAATACCAGAGCGGATAATTAAAGTAATAGAAGAAATGAATAAAGATACAACTACAAAAATTTGTATAGAAGAACAAACTACAGAGGAGATAAAATGTCAGAAAGGAATAAGACAAGGTGACTCCCTCAGTCCACTACTGTTTAATTTAATAATGGACAAAATCATATATAGCGTGAGAGACCTACGGGGTTATTTGATGGGAAATAAAAATTTTAACATAATAGCTTATGCTGATGACGTGGTACTGATGGCCAGTACTGAAGATGATTTACAACGATTGCTACATCATTTTGTAAAGAATGCAGAGAAATATAATATGAAAGTATCTACAGAGAAGAGTAAAACCATGTGTATCTCAATTGAACCAATAAGATGTAAACTGGAAATAGATAAGAAAATGATCGAACAGGTGATGAATTTTAGATATCTTGGAGTGGATATAACGAGTGATCGCCATGTAATAAATGAAGTAAAAAACCAAGTTCAAAAAGCAGCTAGAATCTCGGGATGTCTGCGTGATGTGATCTGGAAAAATAAATATCTTAGTATAGTGTAACATTTCAGGAAAAATGTTAACCTTTTCACATTGTGCATTTTCTTTTCTATACATTTGTTTATGAACATACTTCTTAAACATTAGTAACGAAACATTCAATGAGTCGATCGATGTCTCTATCGATATCTCGAAAGCTTAGCAATGTTTTGAAATGTTTACAGACACTCATAAACATTAATTATAAAACAATTTGCTAAATAGTTTTTCTTAGTTTTACAGATCTTTTGAAATACGAAGATATTGTACATTCGCCGTATTTCAAGATAGAAGTCTCGAGAAGCTTCTACGCTACTTCGATCGAGAAACTGAAAGCGCTCGAATGTAATTTTAGAGGGGGTACGTAGGCTAACCTGTTTGACTCTTTTCATTCTTCATCGAACTTCACTAAGGCAAGCACCTTAGCTTATTCCCAGTACCGACACTTCATGCTACACAACGCAGAAGATGTAGTCTACCAGAACTTCTAGACCTGGACTTCTAAGGCAAAGAAGCCTTTTACCCACAGCCTCCAGCAGCAACTTCAGCATTCTACATAACCTCACCGATGGGATCTTAGGCATTTATTCATACTTTCAAACGAGTCCAGGACAACCTACATACTCTCTACAAATCGAAAGTTAAGTACTCATAATGTAAAACATTAAGGTTAAATACAATAACCTGACCACAACTTGGCAGCTTGTATAATTACCGAATCATTTGGCACTTTGTGCAGGATTCGCATTTCCCATTGTAATAGCTCGAATGTGAAGAGCTCTCAACTTTGAAAGAATTATTATAATTTCTGCATTTATAATTTTCCGGAATTTTGGGCAATATGCCACCTCCGCTTTACTTGTACTGAATTGAGTTCAGCTAAAGAATAGCCTGAACATTTAAGCAAAGGTTAAAGATAACCAAACTTAATATAAGCAAATAAATTTACAATCTTGGACATATTTCTTGGTCCTAACCAAACCTGGACCAATACAGTAACTATATTGTATTCAACTTGGATTTATATACAAATAAATTGTTAACTCTGTTGGAATTATTATACTATTATTTCATATCAACCACTGCTCAACCAGCTACCAGAAGGAATATTTTTAGTAGGAGAAATTTATTTAATTATATGTTAGGGATCCTGGACTCCTACCTAGCCCAAATCCCTACAATATAGAGAGCAAAATAAAAATATATAAAACTGCAGTTAGACCAATACTAACATATGGTACAGAAACTAGAGCAGAAAATAGCAAAACTAAACAGCTTATGAGAACAACAGAAATTAATACATTGAGAACAATATTAGGGAAAACAAGATTAGATAAAGTAAGGAACGAAACAGTCAGACAAGAATGTGATATAATGGACGTGGTTAAATTCACAAAGGTAAGAAGGCGAGAATGGAATTCCCACGTTGAACGAGCAGAGAGAAATAGATTGATTAAAGCGGCAAGAGAGGAAAAGGAAAGAGAAAGAGGTCGTCCAAAGAAGAGATGGAAGGAAGGATGTTTATCATCTCCATCGGATTCAGCCTGAAGACGAACAAGCGAAAGCTTAAACAAAAGAAGAAGAAGAAGAAATCCTTAATGACCTGTTTATTTCCTTCTGGATTCGGTGGATGGTGGTGGATGGCCGATCTTAGTGAGTACAGAAATTCTTCTGCTTAATATAGGCTGTACGCATATAATCGTATTTAAAATCCTTACTGGGCCAGCCAAAAGTATATGCCGATTGCGAAATAATTTCCGATACGGAATTAAAAAAATAATTTCACAATAGCATAACTGTTTCTCGGATACGAAATGGTGAAAGATTTCTTAGAAAAATTATTAACATATTTTGCATAATGACCTATTTATTTCCTTCTTCATTCATGGATGGTGGTGCATGGCCATTCTCAGTAAATAGAGCTATTTATCTGCTTAATGTACACACATAAATCGTATTTGAAATCCTTACTGGGCCAGCCCAAAGTATATTCCGATAGCAAAATAATTTCCGATGCGGAAATAATAGATAATTTAACAATAACATTTCTGTTTCTCGGAGACAAAATAGCGAAGAATTTTTTACAAAATATATTAACTTATTTTGCATAATGACCTGAAAATATCGATTTGGATTCGGGGGATGGTGTTGCAAAGCCGATGTTAATTAGTAGAGCTATTTGTCTGCTTAATATATACCGGTACGCATATAATCGAATTTGAAATCCTTACTGGGCCCGCCGAAAGTATATTACGACAGCGAAATAATTTCCGAAGCGGAAATATAAGATAATTTAACCATAACATTTCTGTTTCTCGGAGACGAATTAGCGAAGGATTAAAAAAAAAATATATATATTAACTTATTTAACATATTTCCTTCTGGATTCGGAAGATGGTGGTGCATGGCCCTTCTTAGTAAGTAGAGCTGTTTGTCTGCTTAATATATACAAATATAATCGTATTTGAAATCCTTACTGGGCCAGCCGTAAGTATATTATAATAGCGAAATATTTTCCGACCCGGAAATAAAAGATAATTTACCAATAACATTTCTGTTTCTCGGAGACGAAATAGCGAAGGATTTTTTAGAAAATACATTAAATTATTTTGCATATTTCTTTCTGGATTCGGTCGGTTTAACATATCCTCATATAATTGTATTTGAAATCCTTACTTGGCCAGCCCAAAGTATATTCCGATAGCGAAATAATTCCCGATGCGGAAATAATAGATAATTTAACAATAACGTTTCTTTTTCTCGGAGACGAAATAGCGAAGGATTTTTTAGAAAAAATATTAACTTATTTTGCATAATGACCACTATATTTCCTTCTGGATTCGGTGGATGGTGGTGCATGGCCGATCTTAGTGAGTAGAGCTATTTTTCTGCTTAATATAGTCTATACGCATATAATCGTATTTAAAATCCTTACTGGGCCAGCCGAAAGTATATGCCGATTGCGAAATAATTTCCGATGCGGAAATAAGAGATAATTTCACAATAACTTTTTTTCACGGAGACGAAATTGCGAAGAATTACTTAGAACAAATATTAACTTATTTTGCATAATAACCTTTTTATTTCCTTCTGGATTTGGTGGATGGTGGTGCATGGCCGATCTTAGTGAGTAGAGCTATTTTTCTGCTTAATATAGGCTATATGCATATAATCGTATTTAAAATCCTTTCTGGGCCAGCCGAAAGTATATGCCGATTACGAAATAATTCCCAATACGGAATTAAAAAATAATTTCACAATAACATTTCTGTTTCTCGGATACGAAATGGCGAAAGATTTCTTAGAAAAAATATTAACATATTTTGCATAATGACCTTTTATTTTCTTCTTCATTCATGGATGGTGGTGCATGGCCATTCTCAATAAGTAGACCTATTTGTCTGCTTAATGCACATACATAAATCGTATTTGAAATCTTTAATGGGCCAGCCCAAAGTATATTCCGGTAGCTAAATAATTTCCGATGCTGAGATAATAGATAATTTAACAATAACATTTCTGTTTCTCGGAGACGAAATAGCGAAGAATTTTTTACAAAATATATTAACTTATTTTCCATAATGACATGAAAATTTCGAATTGGATTCGATGGATGGTGTTGCATAGCCGATGTTAGAGAGTAGAGCTATTTGTCTGCTTAATATATACGCATATAATCGGATTCGAAATCCTTACTGGGCCCGCCGAAAGTATATTACGAAAGCGAAATAACTTCCCATGCGGAAATAAAAGATAATTTAACAATAACATTTCTGTTTCTCGGAGACGAATTAGCGAAGGATTGAAATAAAATAAATAACTTATTTAGCATATTTCCTTCTGGATTCGGAAGATGGTGGTGCATGACCATTCTTAGAAAGTAGAGCTATTTGTGTGCGTAATATATACGCATATAACACTGTTCTACAAATAAAAATGAAATTCATTATTCTGGGTATAACATTCTTGATTAACATGGAAATTCACCTCCTGAATTCAAATCTGTAATTAGTTTCTCTGTGTCACGCATAGTTTTCAAGTTATATGCAATTTCATGTTTTAAATAATTTTCGTTTCCACGCTATGTATTTATGTAGGCAAAACATGTAACTATAAATATTTTAGTCACTTGCAAAATTATTTACAAACATGTTATGCACTATAAAACAAAAGAAATATACACAAGCCTTAATATAATAATTATATTATGTGGAAAGACTTATTTAAGTTTAGAAAGTATGAAAAAATACACTTTTCTCTAAGAATTTAAAAGTCTTATTTTTTTCTCTTGTGTTCAATTTTGCAATCTCTGATAATGTTCCAGCAGTAGTCAGCAAGCATCGCAGGTATCCATTTCCCTTCATACCGCTTTTCCATGGACATTATATCTTTATGAAATCTTTCACCATGTTCGTCGGAGACATCACTGCAGCTCTCAGGAAAATAATGTAGATGTAAATCTAGGAAATGCACTTTTAAAGACATGTGACATCCTAGATCCCTATATGCATTTACCATTTGTTGAACCAGTTGTTCGAAGATGTTAGCTCTTTTTCTTCCCAGAATATTTTGCGTTACATTCTTGAAACAAGACCACGCTCTTCTTTCTTTTGGAGCATGCATTGTTCAAAATCTGAGTCCTTTTGAAGTTCTCTAATTTGGGAACCCACAAACACGCCCTCTTTTATTTTTGCTGCAGAAAGACGAGGAAACTTTTTTGAAAGGCACATAAATCCTCTTCCAGATGTGTCCATGGCCTTAACAAATTGTTTAATAAGGCCTAGCTTGATGTGAAGAGGGGGTAGCAGAACATCTTCACTGGCTACAAATTTCTCATTCAGTAAATTTTTTTATCCAACTTTCCACTTACGTTCAGGCCAAATCTTTCTTTTATAATGGGAATTTCTATCGCGACTATCCCACTCGCACAGAAAACATCCATATTTGGTGTAGCCTTGTTGCATACCTAATATCATGGCAACTATTTTCAAATCACCACATATTTTCCAATTGTGCTCATTATATTTTATTAATCTCAGCATATTTTTCAAAATATCATATGATTCTTTAGTCATACTTGCATAGGCAACTGGGACAGAAGGCATTATGTTCCCATTGTGGAGGAGAACTCCCTTTAGACTGTATTTTGAGGCATCTATAAAAAGTCTCCACTCCTGTGGCTCGTATTTGAAGTTCAAAGTATTCATTAGTCCACAAACATCATTGCAGAATGTCATCAAGTTGTCATTTGCAAAATAGGGAAGAAAAATGCGTTCCCTATGTCTAAACTCAGTAATTTTCGTATCTGGTTGCAATAAATTGCATTCTTGCAATCTCGAACCCAACAGTTCTGCTTTTTGTTTACTTAGGCCTAAATCACGAACTAGGTCGTTAAGATATGCTTGTGTCAAGAAACGTGGAGTTGAAGTGCTTGTAGACTGATAAGATGGGTCTTTTTTTTTCAGGAGATGATGTCAATGCTTCACTCACACTTTCTGCACTATCTGTTTCACTGTCTTCATTTGTTGGTCTTCTAGGTACTGGAAGAGTTTCGGAGTGTGGGATTGGTCTGATTGCAGAAGGCAAATTGGGGTACACTATGTGTCTCTTAGATTTCCGATTTGTAAAACCATGAACATCTGTCAAACAAAAGTAACAGTCTGTAATGTGGTCCTTTTGTTCCCTCCATACCATTGGCACTGCAAACAATGTGGAGTTATCTCTACCTTTCCATCAGTTTAACAATTTAACATAGCAAGTTGCACAACAAATATGTGGTGCCCAGTCCTTCTGCTGATCCCCAAGTTCTATTCCATAATAATATTTGTAGGCCTTCTTTACAATGGGCGAAATCTTCTTCCTATGCCTAGCAAACGTGAACCCTCCGCAGATATAGCAGAAGTTGTCAGGCGTATTTCTACACGTTCTACGATTTGGCATTTTCTAGAAGAGAAATATACATTTGAAATTAATACATTGCTATGAGTTGAAATGTGCATGTACAGAAACAGTATTTCATGTAAAAAAACAATACTCACTTCCTCTAACAAGAATTTCAGGTTAAACTCAAGATGTTGTCTCTCTCTCTCTCTCTCTCTCTCTCTCTCTCTCTCTCTCTCTCTCTGTGTGTTAGAATCTGTCTATTTCACTTCTATGCTTTAAGAGGTTTCTGCGAAAGAGAAATATGTAAAGTTTTACATATTTTATATACCACAGATGTCTGAATGTTATGGTCAAAAATGAATATTTACTCACATGATTAAGAATGTCTCCACCATCCAAATAATGGCAGTTTAACGCTATAAAACTCAATTTTAAATCCTGTAACAATGACTTGCTAATTAACATAAAATTTTACTAGCAACAGCACAATCTGAAAATGAAAATAAATGAAGGACAAAATTAACTAACTGTTTGTTAAGCAAAGTTCACCAACTTTATTACAAACTTAAAATGTCAGTTAAATGAGACGTATATTCTCGTATAACTTAAAAACTGTGCTGAGTTTACAACTTCCGGGCTGTGTGGCCGTGGTCTATGAGTGTCTAGTGCTGACGTTTCGCCGCGAGCTGCGTCGGGCATCTTCAGAGCGATGTGTCTAGCTGGATGGTCGGCTGTCAACTGCTGGCGCTTGGAGGAGGAGGAGGAGGATAGACTTACTGGGCATTTCTGACCCTAACTGCAAAAGGTATGAGCCCTAGGTTTGGGCTCTTGACCTTGTATTTGGTTTGAGATTTCAATTTTCTTTTGTATTTGCATACGTCCTTTTGACGTGTTGGTTGAGTAATCAAGTTTTACTTTAAAACGTTATAATTTTATTTCATTAATTTCTTAGACAGTCTTTTATTGCTGAATGTCAACAACTATATTTAGTCTCTTATGTTTGTTATACCTGGCCTGGTTTGTGCCAATGTTTTTTACTAATGTGTTTGGATGCGAGTGAAGTTTACGTGCTTCTTTTTGCGTATTTCTTGTTATATATTCGTGGAGTGTCTCAATTGTAAATTCATCATGTAACAAGTTTACTGGTGTTCTTCTTGGTCTGTGAAGTGATAGTCTTATTACTTTGTTCTGTATGATTTGTAGTTTTTGTATGTATGATTTTGCTGTTTGTGACCAGGCAGGACAGGCATATGTTAATTTTGACCGTATTAAAGCTGTGTATAGCAGCTTCTTCGTTTCTTTAGTTAGTCTTGGCGTTTTGAATAATGGGATAAGTCTTCTAAAAGCTTGGAGACTTTTACTGTGAATATAGTTAACGTGTTGTTTAAATGTCAAGGATTTATCAAGTATTAGACCCAGGTATTTAACGTGAGATTTATACTGTAATATCCTGCCATGTAATTGTATTGGAGGAATCTCACGGGGTCGACCCTTGGTAAAGACAATGGCTTGTGTTTTTCTTTCATTAATTTTGATGTTCCACTGCCTAGACCAGTTCGATACCCGGGTAAGACTTCTCTGCAACTTGGCTGTGACATAGTGTAAGTTTTTACCTGAAGTGTAGATAGCCGTGTCGTCGGCATACAGGGCTATTTGAACTCCAAGGGATGTAGGTATATCATGAGTGTATATGTTATATAGAATAGGGGCTAAGACTGAGCCTTGAGGAACTCCCGCTTCAATATCTCTTATTGTAGAGACAGCATTGTTATAGCTTACTTTAAATGTTCTGTTATTTAAGTAGGAGGAAAGAATTTCTAGTAAGTATCCCGATATATTAATATCAGCCAGTTTGCAAAGTAGTCCAGGATGCCATGTTTTATCAAACGCTTTCTCAATGTCGAGAAAAACAGCAGCGGTGCTAGCTTTGTTATTGTATTCTGTGGTGATCGCGTCTATCAGTCGCATTAATTGCAGATTTGTACTGTGTTTTGCGCGAAATCCGAACTGTGCAGGTGGGATAATACCATTGTTGTATATGTGATTGCCTAGTCTAGTCAGTAAGAGCTTTTCAAATATCTTGCCCACTGGTGACAGGAGACTAATTGGTCGCAAGTTTTGGGGAAATTTTGGATCTGCGCCTGGTTTAGCTAACGTGATTATTTTCGCCGTTTTCCATTCATTGGGGAAGTACCGAAATTTCAGACAGGCGTTGTATATGTGTGTGAGTTGTACTAGTGTTTTTCTATGTAAATATTTTAGACAGCCTGGGGGAACTCTGTCAGGTCCTTGGGCTTTTTTACAGTTAATTTTGTCCGTGTGTTTTCGAATTTCATCCGGTGTAACGAGTTCAAAATTATGATTGTCTAATGCCGCTGCTGTTAGTCTTTCATTGACACGAGCCTCCACCTCTTCTTCTCTATCTATACTGGTTAAAGAATGGGGTTGAAATTGGTGTTCTAACACATCCGCTATAGCGTTGGCTTGTTCGACTGGTTCATATTTTAGGCCGTTTCTGCCATGTATGACAGTAGGTGGGGGCTCGTCTTTTGATTTAGATAAAATCCTTGACATTTTCCACATTTTGTTCACGTTTTGTTGACATTCATCAATTGTTGCTTCCCAGTTAGCATCATTGCGTTGTCGAATCTTTCTTTTTACAGTTTTGGTTAGCCAGTTAAGAGCTGCTTTAGCTGTAGGGTCTAACGTTCTTGACCATCTGGTTCGAATTTTTCTTTTAATTTCGAGGAGGTTTTCTATTTCTTCCGTAATTACTACAGGGTGATTTGATTCCATTGTGACAGTGTTAAGCGAAAATGAAGTTTTTATGGACGCTATTAGATCTGCGATAGCTGGAGAGATATCATCTTTAATATGAATAGAATTTTGTGGTTTGCTAATTTCGCCAAGCAGCTCTTTGTAGGTTTTCCAGTTTGTGGTCTTTATTACATACGTTGGTGTTTCTGAACAAGCTGTTCTTTCTAGTATTTGAAAATATACAGGCAGGTGATCCGAAGAGAGTTCATGGGCTACATATGGATTTGATATAAGTATATTTTTATGAATTACTATGTCTAGGACATCACCAGTGTCCCAGTATTGCGAGTAGTGAGTTGGTTCTTCTGGTGCGTCCACGCTCAGGTTGTAGCGAAGGCAGACGTTGTCCAGAGTTCTTCCTGCTGTATTTATGATCTTACTCGACCAGCTGGTATGTTTTGCATTTAGATCACCTGCCAGAATACATTTGTCTGTAAGTGTCGACAGCTCAATGATGTCCTGAGAAGCCAACCGTCTTGCTCTGTCCCGCTGATATTTATACTTTCTCCTCGCGCTCCGATTGGTCGGCGCTCTGCTGTTCTTTCTCCTTCTCTGATTGGTCTGTGATTAGTAGGTTTGCATTTAGTTTTAGTGATGGCTGGAATCCAAGATCTGTGTACCCTTTGTAATTCTTCTTTTCTGTTGAAGTTATTTTTGTGTTTGTGGATTTCTATGGCTTCTCGGTACAACCGGGGATAGTAATGTGAAGTGGTGCTGAGGACTTCTGTTTCCTGGAAGCAGATGTCGTGGCCTGACTGCAGTGCGTGTTCTGCAACTGCAGATTTTTCTGTGTTTCCCAGTCTACATTGACTATTGTGTTCCTTTAACCTGGTGTTAATACTTCTTTTTGTGGTTCCAATGTATACCTTTCCGCAGCTGCATGGTATCCTGTATACGCCTGCTGTTGAGAGATGGTCTCGTTTATCCTTCGCTGAGTTAAGAAACTGTTTTACTTTCTTCGTCGGTTTGTAGATCGTCCTTATGTTATGCAGCCAGTGTTTTGCCAATGCGGTCCGTGACTGTTCTTACGTAAGGGAGAAATGCCGTGGCTCTTGATACTTTTTCCAATCGGGCCTTTTCAGGGCCAATAGGATTGGAGGCCCGTTTTATTTCTTTCACGCTGTATCCATTGGCCTGAAGTGCTTCTTGGAGGTGATTCATCTCTCCTTCTAGTTGGTGAGGGTCGCAGATTCTCTTAGCTCTTAGAGTTAGGGTCTTGATTATACCACATTTTTGGCGGGGGTGGTGGTTGGAGTCTTTGTGTAAGTATCTGTCCGTATGGGTGGGCTTCCTATAGACGGTGTGTACTAATCTCATGTTGGAGTCTCTGGTTACCAGTACATCCAGAAAAGCCAGCTTACTATTGTTTTCTTTTTCCATCGTGAACTGAATACTGTTGTTGATACCGTTTAAATGTTGTAGAAACTGGTTCAAGTTTTCGTCCCCATGAGGCCAAATGACAAATGTGTCGTCTACGTACCTCCACCATACCTTGGGTTTAAATGTGGCTGTCTCCAGTGCTGTCGCCTCAAATTTCTCCATGAAGAAGTTGGCAATAGTCGGACTTAAAGGACTCCCCATCGCCACGCCGTCTATCTGCTCATAGTAGCCACCATCCCACTTGAAATAACTAGTTGTTAGGCAATGACGGAATAGAGATGTTATGACCTGCGGAAACATCCCTTCGAGGTAATCTAGAGTCTCTCCTACTGGCACTTTTGTGAAAAGCGACACAACATCAAAGCTCACCAATCGATCGTCTGGTGTTATTTCCACTTTTTCCAGTTTGTCTATGAAGTGAGAAGAGTCTTTGATGTATGATTCAGAAGTGCCAATGTGCGGTTGCAGTAGAGTTGATAAGTGTCTAGCTAGGTGGTATGTAGGTGATCCTATAGCAACAGAAAGGAAGAATTACAAAGGGTACACAGATCTTGGATTCCAGCCATCACTAAAACTAAATGCAAACCTACTAATCACAGACCAATCAGAGAAGGAGAAAGAACAGCAGAGCGCCGACCAATCGGAGCACGAGGAGAAAGTATAAATATCAGCGGGACAGAGCAAGCGCCAGCAGTTGACAGCCGACCATCCAGCTAGACACATCGCTCTGAAGATGCCCGACGCAGCTCGCGGCGAAACGTCAGCACTAGACACTCATAGACCACGGCCACACAGCCCGGAAGTTGTAAACTCAGTAAACGCCGGCCGTGAAAGCTTAAGCACATACTTAAAAACTGTGCCTGATAGCGAATTTCTGTTTTCAGATTTGAATGTACCATATGGAAATCCTTTGGAAACACATATTTTCATATAAGAAAAATGACCCTTGTAGAACAGTGTAATCGTATTAGAAATCCTTACTGGGGCAGCCTTAATATATACCGGTAGCGAAATAATTTCCGATGCGGAATGTTAATTTAAATATAACATTTATTTTTCTCGGAGATGAAATGGCGCTAAAATTCAAACTTATTTAGCATATGAACCTGTATATTTCTTTCGGATTTCGGTGGATTGTGGTACATGGCCATTCTTAGTTAGTAGAGCCCTATGTCTGCTTAATATATACGCATATAATCGTATTTGAAACCCTTACTGGGCCCGCCGAAAGAGTATTACGATAGCGAAATAATTTATCATCCTGAAATAAAAGATCATTTAACAATAACATTTCTGTTTCTCTGAGACGAAATAGCGAAGAATTTTTAGAAAAATTATTAACTTATTTTGTATAATGACCACTATATTTTCTTCTGGATTCGGTGGATGGTGGTGCATGGCCGATCTTAGTGAGTAGAGCTATTTGTCTGCATAATATTTACGCAAATAATCGTATTTGAAATCTTTACTGGGCCATCGCAAAATATATTCCGATAGCGAAATAATTTTCGATACGGAATTAAAAAAATAATTTCACAATGACATTTCTGTTTCTCGGATACGAAATGGGGGAAAGATTTTTAGAAAAGATATTAATATATTTTGCATAATGACATGTTTAGTTTCTTCTGCATTCATGGATGGTGGTGCATGGCCATTCTCAGTAAGTACAGCTATTTGTCTGCTTAATGTACACACATAAATCGTATATGAAATCTTTAATGGGCCAGCCCAAAGTATATTCCGATAGCAAAATAATTTCCGATGCGGAAATAATAGATAATTTAACAATAACATTTCTGTTTCTCGGAGACGAAATAGCGAAGGATTTTTTAGAAAAAATATTAACTTATTTTGCATAATGACCACTATATTTACTTCTGGATTCGGTGGAGGGTGGTGCATGGCCATTCTTAGTAAGTAGAGCTGTTTGTCTGCTTAATATATACAAATATAATCGTACTTGAAATCCTTATTGGGCCAGCAGGAAGTATATGTCGATAGCGAAATAATTACCGATAGGGAAATAATGGATAATTTAGCAATAACATTTCTGTTTGTCGGAGACGGAATAGCGAAGGATTGTTTAGAAAAAATATTAACTTATTTTGCATAATGTCCAATATATTTCCTTCTGGATTCGGTGGATGGTGGTGCATGGCCGATCTTAGTGTGTAGAACTATTTGTCTGCTTAATATATACGCATATAATCGTATTTGAAATCCTTACTGGGCCCGCCGAAAGTATAATATGATAGCGAAATAATTTCCCATGCGGAAATAAAAGATAATTTACCATTAACATTTCTGTTTCTCGGAGACGAAATAGCGAGGGATTTTTTTATAAAAAAAATATTAACTTATTTAGCATATTTCCTTCTGGATTCGGTGAATGGTGCTGCATTGCCGTTCTTAGCAAGGAGAGCTATTTGTCTGTTTATCAAATACGCACATAATTGTATTTGAATCCTTACTGGGCCAGCCCAAAGTATATTCCGATAGCGAATTAATTTCAGATTAGGAAATAATAGATAATTTAACAATAACATTTCAATCTCTCCGAGACGAAATAGCGAAGGATTTTTTAGAAAAAATATAAACTTATTTCGCATAATGACCTATATATTTCATTCTACATTAGGTGGAAAGTGGTCTATTGCCGTTCTTTCTAAGTAGAGCTATTTGTCTGATTAATACATACGCATATAGTCGTATTTGAATTCTTCACTGGGCCAGGCGAAGGTATATTCCAATAGCGAAATAATTTCCGATGCAGAAATAATAGAAAATTTAACAGTAACATTTCTTTTTCTCGGAGAAGAATTAGTGAAGGATTTTTTAGAAAAAATATTTACTTATTTTGCATAATGACCTCTTTATTTCCTTCTGGATTAGATGGTTCGTGGTGCATGGCCATTCTTAGTAAGTACATGTACTTGTCTGCTTAATATATGCACATATATTTGTATTTGAAATCCTTCTGGGCCAGCCCAAAGTATATTCCGGTAGCGAAATACTTTCCGATGCGATAATAATAGATAATTTAACAATAACATTTCTGTTTCTCGGAGACGAAATAGCGAAGGATTTTTTAGAAAAAATATTAACTTAGTTTTAATAATGACCACTATATTTCCTTCTGGATTCGGTGGATGGTGGTGGTTGGCCGATCTTAGTGAGTAGAGCTACTTGTCTGCTTAATATTTACGCATATAATCAAATTTTAAATCCTTACTGGGCCAGCCGAAAGTATATGCCGATAGCGAAATAATTACCGATAGGGAAATAATAGATAAATTAACAATAACATGTCTGTTTGTCGGAGACGAAATAGCGAAGGATTGTATAGAAAAAATATTAACTTATTTTGCATAATGAACACTATATTTCCTTCTGCATTCATGGAAGGTGGTGCATGGCCATTCGAAGTAAATATAGCTATTTGTCTGCTTAGTGTACACACATAAATCGTATTTGAAATCTTTAATGGGCCAGCCCAAAGTATATTCCGATAGCAAAATAATTTCCGATGTGGAAATAATAGACAATAACATTTATGTTTCTCGGAGACGAAATAGCGAAGAATTTTTATACAAAAAATATTAACTTATTTTGCATAATGACCTATTTATTTTCTTCTGGATTCGTTGGATGGTGTTGCATAGCCGATGTTAGTGAGTAGAGCTATTTGTCAGCTTAATATACACTCATATAATCGTATTTGAAATCCTTACTGGGCCTGCCGAATGTATATTCCGATAGCGAAATAATTTCCGATGCGAAAAAAAATATAATTTAACAATAATATTTTTCTTTCTCGGAGATGGAATAGCGAAGGATTTTTTAAAAAAATATTACCTTTTTTTGCATAATAACCTGTTTATTTCCTTCTGGAATCGGTGGATGGTGGTGCATGGCCGATCTTAGTGAGTACAGCAATTTTTCTGCTTAAATATTAACTTATTTTGCATAATAACCTGTTTATTTCCTTCTGGATTCGGTGGATGGTGGTGCATGGCCGATCTTCGTGAGTACATCTATTTTTCTGCTCAATATAGGCTGTACGCATATAATCGTATTTAAAATCCTTAGTGGGCCAGCCGAAAGTATATGCCGATTGCGAAATAATTTCCGATACGGAATTAAAAAAATAATTTCAAAATAACATAACAGTTTCTCGGATACGAAATGGCGAAAGTATTCTTAGAAAAAATATTAACATATTTTGCATAATGACCTGTTTATTTCCTTCTTCATTCATGGATGGTGGTGCATGGCCATTCTCAGTAAGTAGAGCTATTTGTCTGCTTAATGTAAATGGAATAATGAATGAAATGCAAAGTAATGAAATAATTTCAGATTAGGAAATAATACATAATTTAACAAAGACATTTCAGTCTCTCCGTGACGAAATAGCGAAGGATTTTTTAGATAAATATTAACTTATTTTGCATAATGACCTATATATTTCTTTCTACATTCGGTGGACGGTGGTGCATGGCCATTCTTAGTTAGTACAGCTTTTGTCTGCTTAATATATACGCATATAATCGTATTTGATATCCTTACTGGCCAGCCGAAGTAATATTCCGTTAGCGAAATAATTTCTCATGCGAAAATATAAGATAATTTATCAATCATATTTCTGTTTCTCGGAGTCGAAATAGCGAAGGATTTTTAGAAAAAATATTAACTTATTTTGCATTATAACCTGCATAATTTCTTCTGGATTCGGAGGTTGGTGGTGCATGGCCATTCTTAGTAAGTAGAGCTGTTTGTCTGCTTAATATATACTCATATAATCGTATTTGAAATCCTTACTAGGCCCGCCGAGAGTATATTACGATAGCGAAATATTTTTCCGATGCGAGAATAATAGATAATCTAACAATAACATTTCTGTTTCTCGGAGACGAAATAGCGAAGGATTTTTTAGAAAAAATATTAACTTATTTTGAATATTGACCACTATATTTCCTTCTGGAATCGGTGGATGGTGGTGCATGGCCGATCTTAGTAAGTAGAGCTATTTGTCTGCTTAATATTTACGCATATAATCATATTTGCAATCCTTACTGGGCCAGCCGAAAGTATATGCCGATAGCGAAATAATTACCGATAGAGAAATAATAGATAATTTAGCAATAACATTTCTGTTTCTCGGAGACGAAATAACGAAGGATTGTTTGGAAAAAATATTAACTTATTTTGCATAATGACCACGATATTTCCTTCTGGATTAGGTGGATGGTTGTGCATGGCCAATCTTAGCGAGTAGTGCTATTTGTCTGCTTAATATTCACTCATATAATCGTATTTGAAATCCCTACTGGGCCAGCCGAAAGTATATTCCGGTAGGGAAATAATTTCTGATGCGGAATGTTAATTTAAATATAACATTTCTCTTTTTCGAAGACGAAATAACGCAAAAATATAAGCTTATTTAGCATATGAACCTGTATATTTCTTTCTGCATTCGGTGAACGGTGGTGCATAGCCATTCTAAGTTAGAATAGCGCCTTGTCTCCTTAATAAATACACGTATAATCGTATTTGAAATCCTTACAGTGCCAGCCCAAATGTATATTCCGATAGCGAAATAGTTTCCGATGCGGAAATAAAAGTTAATTACACAATAACACTTCTGTTTCTCGGAGACGAAATAGCGAAGGATTTTTTAGAAAAAATTTTAACCTTTTTTGCATAATGACCTGTTTATTTCCTTTTGGATTCGGTGGATGGTGGTACATGGCCATTCGTAGTAAGTATAGCTATTTCTCTGCTTAATATATACACATATGATAGTTTTGGAAATCCTGAATGGGCCCAGCCCATAGTATATTCTAATAGCGAAATAAATGCCGATCAGGAAATAATATCAATTTTAACAATAACATTTGTGTTTCTCGGAGACGAAATAGGGAAGGATTTTTTAGAAAAATATTAACTTATTTTGCATAATGATCTGTATATTTATTTCTGGATTCGGTGGATGGTATTGCATGGCCGTTCTTAGTAAGTAGAGCTATTTGTCTGCTCAATATATAGGCATATAATCGTATTTTAAAATCCTTCCTGGGCCAGCCGAAAGTATATACCAAACACGAAATAATGTCCGATACGGAATTAGAAAATAATTTCACAATAACATTTCTGTTTCTAGGATACGAAAAGGGGAAAGATTTCTTAGAAAAGATATTAACATATTTTTCATAATGACATGTTTATTTCCTTCTGCATTCATTGATGGTGGTGCATGGCCATTCTCAGTAAGTAGAGCTATTTGTCTGCTTAATGTACACACACAAATCGTATTTGAAATCTTTAACGGGCCAGCCGAAAGTATAATCCGATAGCAAAATAATTTCCGATGTGAAATAATAGATAATTTAACAGTAACATTTATGTTTCTCGGAGACGAAATAGCGAAAAGTTTTATACAAAAAATATTAACTTTGTTTGCATATTGACCTATTTATTTCCTTCTGGATTCGTTGGATGGTGTTAAATAGCCGATGTTAGTGTGTAGAGCTATTTGTCAGCTTAATATACACTCATATAATCGTATTTGAAATCCTTACTGGGCCTGCCGAATGTATATTTCGATAGTGAAATAATTTCCGATGCGAAAATAAATATAATTTAAAATAATATTTTTGTTTCTCGGAGATGAAATAGCGAAGGATTTAAAAAAAAATATTGACTTATTTTGCATAATAACCTGTTTATTTCTTTCTGGATTCGGTGGATGGTGGTGCATGGCCTGCCTTAGTGAGTACAGCTATTTTTCTGCTTAATATAGGCTGTACGCATATAATCGTATTTAAAATCCTTAGTGGGCCAGCCGAAAGTATATGCCGATTGCGAAATAATTTCCGATACGGAATTAAAAAAATAATTTCACAATAACATAACAGTTTCTCGGATACGAAATGGCGAAAGTATTCTTAGAAAAAATATTAACATATTTTGCATAATGACCTGTTTATTTCCTTCTTCATTCATGGATGGTGGTGCATGGCCATTCTCAGTAAGTAGAGCTATTTGTCTGCTTAATGTAAATGGAATAATGAATGAAATGTAAAGTAATGAAATAATTTCAGATTAGGAAATAATACATAATTTAACAATAACATTTCAGTCTCTCCGTGACGAAATAGCGAAGGATTTTTTAGATAAATATTAACTTATTTTGCATAATGACCTATATATTTCTTTCTACATTCGGTGGACGGTGGTGCATGGCCATTCTTAGTTAGTACAGCTTTTGTCTGCTTAATATATACGCATATAATCGTATTTGATATCCTTACTGGCCAGCCGAAGTAATATTCCTATAGCGAAATAATTTCTCATGCGAAAATATAAGATAATTTATCAATCATATTTCTGTTTCTCGGAGTCGAAATAGCGAAGGATTTTTAGAAAAAATATTAACTTATTTTGCATTATAACCTGCATAATTTCTTCTGGATTCGGAGGTTGGTGGTGCATGGCCATTCTTAGTAAGTAGAGCTGTTTGTCTGCTTAATATATACTCATATAATCGTATTTGAAATCCTTACTAGGCCCGCCGAGAGTATATTACGATAGCGAAATATTTTTCCGATGCGAGAATAATAGATAATCTAACAATAACATTTCTGTTTCTCGGAGACGAAATAGCGAAGGATTTTTTAGAAAAAATATTAACTTATTTTGAATAATGACCACTATATTTCCTTCTGGAATCGGTGGATGGTGGTGCATGGCCGATCTTAGTAAGTAGATCTATTTGTCTGCTTAATATTTACGCATATAATCATATTTGCAATCCTTACTGGGCCAGCCGAAAGTATATGCCGATAGCGAAATAATTACCGATAGAGAAATAATAGATAATTTAGCAATAACATTTCTGTTTCTCGGAGACGAAATAACGAAGGATTGTTTAGAAGAAATATTAACTTATTTTGCATAATGACCACGATATTTCCTTCTGGATTAGGTGGATGGTTGTGCATGGCCAATCTTAGCGAGTAGAGCTATTTGTCTGCTTAATATTCACTCATATAATCGTATTTGAAATCCCTACTGGGCCAGCCGAAAGTATATTCCGGTAGGGAAATAATTTCTGATGCGGAATGTTAATTTAAATATAACATTTCTCTTTTTCGGAGACGAAATAACGCAAAAATATAAGCTTATTTAGCATATGAACCTGTATATTTCTTTCTGCATTCGGTGAACGGTGGTGCATAGCCATTCTAAGTTAGAATAGCGCCTCTTCTGCTTAATAAATACACGTATAATCGTATTTGAAATCCTTACTGTACCAGCCCAAATGTATATTCCGATAGCGAAATAGTTTCCGATGCGGAAATAAAAGTTAATTACACAATAACACTTCTGTTTCTCGGAGACGAAATAGCGAAGGATTTTTTAGAAAAAATATTAACCTTTTTTGCATAATGACCTGTTTATTTCCTTTTGGATTCGGTGGATGGTGGTACATGGCCATTCATAGTAAGTATAGCTATTTCTCTGCTTAATATATACACATATAATTGTTTTGGAAATCCTTAATGGGCCCAGCCCATAGTATATTCCAATAGCGAAATAAATACCGATCAGGAAATAATAGCAATTTTAACAATAACATTTGTGTTTCTCGGAGACGAAATAGCGAAGGATTTTTTAGAAAAATATTAACTTATTTTGCATAATGACCTGTATATTTCCTTCTATATTCGGTGGATGGTATTGCATGGCCGTTCCTAGTAAGTAGAGCTATTTGTCTGCTTAATATATAGGCATATAATCGTATTTTAAAATACTTCCTGGGCCGCCGATAGTATATGCCAATTACGAAATAATGTCCGATACGGAATTAGAAAATAATTTCACAATAACATTTCTGTTTCTAGGATACGAAAAGGGGAAAGATTTCTTAGAAAAGATATTAACATATTTTTCATAATGACATGTTTATTTCCTTCTGCATTCATTGATGGTGGTGCATGGCCATTCTCAGTAAGTAGAGCTATTTGTCTGCTTAATGTACACACATAAATCGCATTTGAAATTTTTAATGGGCCAGCCGAAAGTATAATCCGATAGCAAAATAATTTCCGATGTGAAATAATAGATAATTTAACAATAACATTTATGTTTCTTGGAGACGAAATAGCGAAAAGTTTTATACAAAAAATATTAACTTAGTTTGCATATTGACCTATTTATTTCCTTCTGGATTCGTTGGATGGTGTTAAATAGCCGATGTTAGTGTGTAGAGCTATTTGTCAGCTTAATATACACTCATATAATCGTATTTGAAATCCTTACTGGGCCTGCCGAATGTATATTTCGATAGTGAAATAATTTCCGATGCGAAAATAAATATAATTTAACAATAATATTTTTGTTTCTCGGAGATGAAATAGCGAAGGATTTAAAAAAAATATTAACTTATTTTGCATAATAACCTATTTATTTATTTCTGGATTCGGTGGATGGTGGTGCATGGCCGATCTTAGTGAGTACAGCTATTTTTCTTCTTAATATAGGCTGTACGCATATAATCGTATTTAAAATCCTTAGTGGGCCAGCCGAAAGTATATGCCGATTGCGAAATAATTTCCGATACGGAATTAAAAAAATAATTTCACAATAACATAACAGTTTCTCGGATACGAAATGGCGAAAGTATTCTTAGAAAAACTATTAACATATTTTGCATAATCACCTGTTTATTTCCTTCTTCATTCATGGATGGTGGTGCATGGCCATTCTCAGTAAGTACAGATTTGTCTGCTTAATATATACGCATATAATCGTATTTGATATCCTTACTGGCCAGCCGAAGTAATATTCCTATAGCGAAATAATTTCTCATGCGAAAATAAAAGATAATTTATCAATCATATTTCTGTTTCTCGGAGTCGAAATAGCGAAGGATTTTTAGAAAAAAATATTAACTTATTTTGCATTATAACCTGCATAATTTCTTCTGGATTCGGAGGATGGTGGTGCGTGGCCATTCTTAGTAAGTAGAGCTGTTTGTCTGCTTAATATATACTCATATAATCGTATTTGAAATCCTTACTAGGCCCGCCGAGAGTATATTACGATAGCGAAATATTTTTCCGATGCGAGAATAATAGATAATCTAACAATAACATTTCTGTTTGTCGAAAACGAAATAGCGAAGCATTGTTTAGAAAAAATATTAACTTATTTTGCATAATGACCACCATATTTCCTTCTGGATTAGGTGGATGGTTGTGCATGGCCAATCTTAGCGAGAAGAGCTAATTGTCTGCTTAATATGCACTCATATAATCGTATTTGAAATCCTTACTGGGCCAGCCGAAAGTATATTCCGAAAATAATAGATAATCTAACAATAACATTTCTGTTTCTCGGAGACGAAATAACGAAGGATTTTTTAGAAAAAATATTAACTTATTTTGAATAATGACCACTATATTTCCTTCTGGAATCGGTGGATGGTGGTGCATGGCCGATCTTAGTAAGTAGAGCTATTTGTCTGCTTAATATTTACGCATATAATCATATTTGAAATCCTTACTGGGCCAGCCGAAAGTATATGCCGATAGCGAAATAATTACCGATAGAGAAATAATAGATAATTTAGCAATAACATTTCTGTTTGTCGAAGACGAAGTAGCGAAGGATTGTTTAGAAAAAATATTAACTTATTTTGCATAATGACCACCATATTTCCTTCTGGATTAGGTGGATGGTTGTGCATGGCCAATCTTAGCGAGTAGAGCTATTTGTCTGCTTAATATGCACTCATATAATCGTATTTGAAATCCTTACTGGGCCAGCCGAAAGTATATTCCGGTAGGGAAATAATTTCTGATGCGGAATGTTAATTTAAATATAACATTTCTCTTTTTCGGAGACCAAATAACGCAAAAATATAAGCTTATTTAGCATATGAACCTGTATATTTCTTTCTGCATTCGGTGAACGGTGGTGCATGGCCATTCTAAGTTAGAATAGCGCCTTGTCTGCTTAATAAATACACGTATAATCGTATTTGAAATCCTTACTGTGCCATCCCAAATGTATATTCCGATAGCGAAATATTTTCCGATGCGGAAATAAAAGTTAATTACACAATAACACTTCTGTTTCTCGCAGACGAAATAGTGAAGAATTTTTTGGAAAAAATATTAACCTTTTTTGCATAATGACCTGTATATTTCCTTCTGGATTCGGTGGATGGTATTGCAAGGCCGTTCTTAGTAAGTAGAGCTATTTGTCTGCTCAATATATAGGCATATAATCGTATTTTAAAATCCTTCCTGGACCAGCCGAATGTATATACCAATTACGAAATAATGTCCGATACGGAATTAGAAAATAATTTCACAATAACATTTCTGTTTCTAGGATACGAAAAGGGGAAAGATTTCTTAGAAAAGATATTAACATATTTTTCATAATGACATGTTTATTTCCTTCTGCATTCATTGATGGTGGTGCATGGCCATTCTCAGTAAGTAGAGCTATTTGTCTGCTTAATGTACACACACAAATCGTATTTGAAATCTTTAACGGGCCAGCCGAAAGTATAATCCGATAGCAAAATAATTTCCGATGTGAAATAATAGATAATTTAACAGTAACATTTATGTTTCTCGGAGACGAAATAGCGAAAAGTTTTATACAAAAAATATTAACTTTGTTTGCATATTGACCTATTTATTTCCTTCTGGATTCGTTGGATGGTGTTAAATAGCCGATGTTAGTGTGTAGAGCTATTTGTCAGCTTAATATACACTCATATAATCGTATTTGAAATCCTTACTGGGCCTGCCGAATGTATATTTCGATAGTGAAATAATTTCCGATGCGGAAATAAATATAATTTAAAATAATATTTTTGTTTCTCGGAGATGAAATAGCGAAGGATTTAAAAAAAAATATTGACTTATTTTGCATAATAACCTGTTTATTTCTTTCTGGATTCGGTGGATGGTGGTGCATGGCCTGCCTTAGTGAGTACAGCTATTTTTCTGCTTAATATAGGCTGTACGCATATAATCGTATTTAAAATCCTTAGTGGGCCAGCCGAAAGTATATGCCGATTGCGAAATAATTTCCGATACGGAATTAAAAAAATAATTTCACAATAACATAACAGTTTCTCGGATACGAAATGGCGAAAGTATTCTTAGAAAAAATATTAACATATTTTGCATAATGACCTGTTTATTTCCTTCTTCATTCATGGATGGTGGTGCATGGCCATTCTCAGTAAGTAGAGCTATTTGTCTGCTTAATGTAAATGGAATAATGAATGAAATGTAAAGTAATGAAATAATTTCAGATTAGGAAATAATACATAATTTAACAATAACATTTCAGTCTCTCCGTGACGAAATAGCGAAGGATTTTTTAGATAAATATTAACTTATTTTGCATAATCACCTATATATTTCTTTCTACATTCGGTGGACGGTGGTGCATGGCCATTCGTAGTTAGTACAGCTTTTGTCTGCTTAATATATACGCATATAATCGTATTTGATATCCTTACTGGCCAGCCGAAGTAATATTCCTATAGCGAAATAATTTCTCATGCGAAAATAAAAGATAATTTATCAATCATATTTCTGTTTCTCGGAGTCGAAATAGCGAAGGATTTTTAGAAAAAATATTAACTTATTTTGCATTATAACCTGCATAATTTCTTCTGGATTCGGAGGATGGTGGTAGTGATGAGCGAGACCAGTCTTGGTCTTGCAGTCTTGGTCTTGGTCTTGCAGAAAATGCAAGACCGAGACCAAGACCAAGACCGCATCAGCGTTAGCAAGACCAAGACCAAGACCGACCATGCAAGACCGAGACCAAGACCAAGACCAACCCTGCAAGACTCTGGCAAGAACAAGACCTAACTGCAAGACTCTTGCAGTCTTGCTACTTGAAAAAGTTTTATAAAGCCCCGTTGTGTATGCAGCGAGCCAGTGACCGCTACTCAAAGGCTCCGCAGAGTCGCTAGCCGGGGTAGTCCCAAGGCTTGTAGGCCTATATTGTAGAGGTTGCCTCATCATGCGGTAACCAATGAGAGCAGACACGGTGCGTGGCGCTGTCCATATCCAAAAACGTGCACACCATTCAAATAATACATGTGGAATCCGTATACAACCTCTCTTACCACGAAGTTAAAACAAATTACTGCAATGAAAACTTACAATTAATCTGACGGATTTCCCTGAATGGCATTCCATACAGCTAGTTCCTTCAATTGGTGGGAGTTAAATTCACGATAAACACTCCATATTCATTTTTAAAATGTTTAATTGCAATAGGTCTCTAGTATTATGGTACGAAAGACAAATAGATGTAACAAAGGCTCTAAGCCACATATGAAATTTCATTTTGCGTACAATATAAATACTGACCACATAATTTATCAATGAAACCATAATGAATAGAGGAGAAAGTGTGATGACTGAGGTAGTTCACTGGTTCCGCCGCTAGGTAGCAGTTACTCTGCTTGAGATTCGCGGGAGCAAGATTACTACGGGCGGTATAGGAAAAATTGCAAACATTATTAAACAAAATAATACATTAATCTATTTCAAAATGACTCACCTTATCTAAATTGAATTGTTAGATACTTCTGACAATTTTCGGGCTGCTTTACACGTCTTGGAAGATCTCATCTCCAAAAATAAACATGGCCGTGTGTAACAGTAATTTCTCAGATTCCAAGAAGCTTGACCGTAACATTTCGTTCCACATCTTTCAAAAAATCGAAGATGTTCACAAGCAATGAACAATAGGTATGAAACAGCTAAGGGATGATTTGATCTAATATTTTGTTGCCTAGAAAATAGGGTAGATGGTATGTTAGTATAATTTGATGAGAATTTGTTAAAGAATGTACATTTGTTTTGAAATAGCAACGTATAATTAGGGTAGAAAACAGCTAAGGGATATTTTATAAATTAATATTAATATTACATTGTATAGAATATTACTGAGTATTAATTTGTATTAATATTGTATTAATAGTAATATTATTTATAATAATATTAATTTTCTCCTGGCTGTATGGGGTAAGTTATGTAGGTGAAACACGGTCAAAAGTGTAGATCTGTGTACAAATTATATGTGAACAGAGATAACATAAACTAAGGGATGGTTTGTGAATTGCAGGGTACGGAACATTTCATAAGCAGCACTACAAAAAAAATAATTAAATCCTCTTGCCTTAACTACAGCCCGCTATTTGCTCAAACCCTCGACCATTCGCCGTTCGCTGTAAATTATGTGCATCTTATGTTGTTAAATTATATTATTAAAAAAAGGAACAAGATATTAAACTAATAAGACATTTGCTATGATAATTATACATAAAAATTACTAACATAAGTGAACAGAAAATATGATAAATAAATAATCCAATACATGCATAAATAAAAGTAGTGCAGACTTACGAAGTTAGAAAAAGCTTCATTCACTCCTTTTCCTCAGCGGGTCAATCTTGCAGTATGGGTACAAGTAGTCAGTTAATATAGTATTATTATTGAGACTACGAATAAATTATGTAAATTTTTTTACGTTATTGCTGGTATTTTATGGAAAAGATTACTGCTAATACCTCAATACCATTCTGATAGCTTTAGCTTTAGAGTAATTACTATTACTCGTTAACCCTGATAGGTATATAGGTGGTACTCAATTTATAATAAGATCCAAATATTTCACTAAACCTTACACCCTTAATCTCTTTCTGGACACAAAAATAAAATAATAAATGTCGCATAGTAGTAGTTATGTATTGGGGACGACCCCTGCGGTGGCGCACTGTATGCAACCCGCAATACAGGGGCAGCCACCGTGTATTGCAGGGGCAGACCCCTGCAATACAAGGTGGCGCGTAGGGGAAGGTGGCGCGTAGGGGAAGGTGGCGCAGCGGTGGCGCGGCGGAGGAGCAGCTGACCACTGCCCTTTGGCCACCTGGGGTGCTTGCATGATCATAGCTATGGTTGCAAGCAGCCTTTGCGCCACCAGTGTAGAACAACGGCCTAATTATTGGTAATATTGGGAATATTGGTAATTATGAGCTTGCGCCCTTATCGCACATAGTTCTTTTATCTATCTGGGCGCTAGCGCCTTTTGCTCCGCCTGTGTGTGTGTAGAACAAAGGCCTAAGTGTTTAATTATTGGTAATATTTGCGAGTTTGTAATATTACATGTCTCGCTATCGTAGCGGGTGGTCCAGATGTGGACTGCAGCCTCGCGCGTACTAGAATAGCCCGGCTCACGGCGCGTGGGGGTCCAGATGTTCGCATGTCAGACTCTCGTACGAAATTAACTCAGCTCACAGCGCGGCTTCTCATCACATGCTCAAACTCATGGTCATTTCCGAGATGCACCTGGGTGCATGCATCCTTAATGTACCATGCACCACAACACCCCAAGTCAACCCATTATTGGGATTGATATTTTACCCACACCTCAGGTTCGAATCCTACATCTGTTATGTATTTTAAATAATAATATTTTCCCCCACTTCATGTCTGGCCGTCATCGTCTCAAGCAATTGAAGGATAAACCTCGCTACTTAGGCGTCGGTGGAGAATACGACCGATACAGATGAAATAGTTGAAAGCTGAAATACGTGTCCATTTTTTTTGTTATCGGGCCTAGATGGTGAAGCTGTGAGATACGCGATGGCATGTTAACGTTCTGCATGTGTTGATGGCATACCCCCCACCTGTGAAGTCAAAACATTATTCGCAAGCGTAAATGAAGCAGCTGGTGGTTATTTGTGCGAATCTTAGCGTGTGGTAAACTGATTCCATATATATAATGCAGATTTTGCCACGGCACGAACTTATTATTTCTTGCTATTCGTACTTAACACAATGTCGAGTATTTCACTATATAACATATATACCGGTGGTGTGGTGGAAAACCACCAGCACCCCGAATGCTACATCTTAGTCACCAGTTCTGATCAACGTAGGGATGGCTTTGTCATCATCCATCCCTGCGGAAGGGGAGATAAGGAGAACTTAGATGATGTGGAGTCGCACCCAGCACATCATCTAGAGTCCTGTGACGGCGAACAACACATCACTGTGTGTACAAACCCCTCTGTGCCACCCTCCATCGACGCCTGGGGGCAGAAATGCACGAGAGAGTGTAGCACGTTCGCCGAGCAGTTCCGCAAGGTATGTACTCCATTATTATTATAGTCAGTGAATTATAACATTCGTGTATAGTCATAAATGTTCAATCACCATACAGTTAAATTTTAATAGATTTCATCCCCACGTTATTGTGAATCAGGGCCCGGATTCTAATGACATGTCATCTTTTTATTGATGCTGCATCAACTTGTAGAAAAATAATGGCCTCTAGATTATAGAAATGCATTTTTATTTGGTCGTTTTTTGCCATTTTATGCCATTTTTAGGACATTTATTTTAATTTTACGTCATTATTTTGTCATTTTCGTGACATTTGCTTCCTTATTTGGTCATTTTCATGCATTTACATTGTGTGTATTAACTTTTTTTTTTCGTCGTTAGTGGTGGTGTCTTTGAAGTGTTGTCTGTTTAATGCAAGAAGGAAAAGTGTTGTCATGTCTCAGTCGGAAGTGAGAATCAAAGAAACGTCAAAATTTTGTATTATATTACTATTGTTATTAGATTGACTTGACACCAGAGTCTGCCACCTGCTTGGATTTGAGAGTGCAAACTACTGTTTGCCCTCAATAAAAAAAACAATATAATCCGGCAGACCTCAATAGATAGTACCGAATTTTGACTCACCAGTGCCTCAGTGCCAGTATAAATTTCCGTGAGAGAAGAACATTCACAACATTACAGTTTTTACAATTATGTACAAACTAGTCTATAGCTTTGAGTGTATAATAATTTTTATAAATAAAATATCAGTTTTTAGATCATTTTTTATAATTATTAAGTCACTTTCTTTAAATTTTAGGGTCATTTTACAGGTCATTTTTCAAACAATTTTAGGTCATCAGAATCCAGCCCCTGATTATAACATTCGTATAGTCATACAGTTAAATTTCATTCGACTTCAATCCATGTTATTACACCATTCTTATACGTTTTTTGTTTTTTCCTGTGTTTCAGAATAAAGAAGATCTATTCAGGGCTGCTCGCATAAAACATTGGCTTAGAGAGATAGAAGATGCGTCAACAATTGAACATTAATAATTTTTTAAAATTTTTTTTATTTTTTTATTTTCTTTATTCTTTTCCTTGTAATTTTAAAAAATAAATATTGATATAAATGAATACTAGTGTAAAAAAATCACTTAAAAATCGATCTCTTCCATTTTTTATGAATGAAAAAGGTCGGTTATATCCTTAAATTAATTCCATTCCTTAATTCCAAACAATAGACCCCAAGCATGTTCTCTCAATTTTTTTTACAGGAGGCTGTGAGGAATCTTCCACGCTGAATAAGTCATACTCCATTGAAAATAATAATTTGGTGTTTAACATAAAGGTGGGGTGGTTGTAGGATGGGGAGTATTCCATTCATATCTGCTTGCAGCTGTTGTGATCACGCAGCCATTGCACTACGTCTCATAGCACTAGAGATGTACTTGGCACGAGTATACTTTTTTTTATCATTGTGCAGTCAACATTCTGTCTGTCTGTCATAAACAACATCTGCATCTCATGAACTTTCATTCTAAATGATAGTTTCATTCAATTTCATAAAGGTTGTGATTTAACGATCAATGAGACAATGGTTGTATAGGGTTCAGACTTTTTAGGTAAATACATATTTTTTGCTATTACTTATGATTTCAGGACATTGTCAAAGTTCCGGTTGGGACCTTCGGTTTCAAAATACTGAGTTGTATATCACATAAAGAAATATATTTTCGATATTTTTTTTTTAATAAATATTTTAGCTAGCTACCACATATCTTGTTTAGAAATATATATTTACTGTTTTTGTAAAATTGCGGCATATTTTCATTGTGTTGTTATGTTAAGTCAGGGTTGATTAGGTCTTAACATCTCGCAATGTTTCAAATCGTCACAGCTTTAAGATGCGCAAATAAAACAACGTTTGACCATATAATCCTCTTCGCGATTAGGTTGAAAATTTCTTTGTGCCTTGACATTATAAACAAATGGATAGACCAACGTAGCGAAACTGTTAAACAGTAAATTGAGATAGAGGTCATTCAAGCGATCGCGATAGTTATTATGTCCAAAAAATAACCAAAGCCTACTGTAATTGATTTTGACATTGTGAAAACTTATGTTATGAAAAGTTCACGTTTCTATACTCACAACTCGCGAACGAAAGCTAAAATTAAAAATCCAGCTTCGATGTGCATTCAGCCCATCTATGTTTAAAATTTCAGATCTCTGCGTTCAGTAGATTTCGCTGGGCATCGCGGACAGACAGACAAACACATCCTTTTATTATTTTAAGATAGCATGTACCCGAGATAATTATTTCAAAAGCATAATAGTTAACACCTAAATCACGTGGACTACATGCCATGATTAGATAGGTAAAAGAGACCTCAGAATACCCCTGTATAGTGAGTTAAATTGAACAGCGTTTGACCATAATAATCCTCCTCGGTGAAGGTTGAAAATTTCTTTATTGCTTGACAATATAAACGAGAGATCCACACAAAAAAGATATGCCTAATGCCTATTGCCGTGAATATCCACATGCTACGTATGATTATATCATAGCAGTAGGGTTTTTCAAAGCTTATACGAGAATTAAGATGAAATTTGCCTTACATATGTGACTGTGTTATTTTTTATAAATCATGCACCAGACTACATGCAGTTTCATTAAGACACAGCGGTATGACGTAACTGTAACAGTTGTCACTGAAACAGTTGTCTGGATTCATAGGGCAGGCTTTAAATATAACTGCCCCCCACACCATCTTCTTCACCGACTGGCTGTCCACAGTATTTCCATACAGCCCCCACGTCATCATCATCATTTTTTTCCTGTCATTATGTAATTTCTTTGTGTAAGTTGAAAGATATTCTCTGTCTGCAAGGTAATTTGCGTTGTGCAGAAAGAATAATAATTTCTATTTACCATATCTTTTCTCTCTTTACCTTAGTTTTTACCTCTCACTCTTAGGACCTTTACAGGGGCCGCGAGAGAAGGATTATCAGTACAATGCCGGGGGGCCACCTCCGATGCACTCACTCTGAACAAGGTGAGGATAATAATGACAGCCTGGGCCTACATTTGTCTCACAGGCGAGGAAAAATCCTTTGTCCCCGACCGGAGAGGTGCGAACGCTTCCCTAGGTCCAGCTATTTTACTGTATTTTTTTGGCAAAATTAAAACAACGGATATTTTTTTTAAGACATCTTCACATTAAACTACGGGGTGTGGAGGAGTATCTGGAATGTAAATAATTCCAATGTGGTTGGATTTTTATAGAAGTACATCAAAATCGACTTTAAATTTTCTTACAAATATGCAAGATTAACATCCTGCAATGTTGAACGAACATTTTTCTCTGTTCCGTGAAAATCGTCGCAGCTTTAAGATGCACAACTTAAGATCTGCTGCAACAGTTCTACGCTAGCAGATAGATGAGTACTTCTGTAAATTTTCATATTTTCGCCTTTTTAACCACATAAAAAAAATAATATTTTCGGTTTTATAAGCACCTAAAGGTCCGAGCCCTATCTATGCAAGCATTACAACAGACTAGCATGTGCCCGCGGCTTCGCCAGCGATAATTATTTCAAATTATAATTATTAATTCCTAAATCACACGAATTACATACCACGATCAGATAGGTAAAAGCGACCTCAGATTCGAGTTTCTTGACCAAGAAAACCCCTGTATAGTGAGATTCGTCTAAATCGAACGGTGTTTAACCATATTTAGGCCTACCCTCTTCCGTGAAGGTTGAAAATTTCTTTGTGCCTTGACATTATAAACAAATGAATCGACCAGCGTGGGCTTACAACATTCTAGCGATCGCGATGCTTTTATGTCCAAAAATAGACAAAGCCAACTGTAATTGAAATGTATTACTGAAATCTGATGCTTCTAAAACGCTAAAATCACAACTCACGAACGAAAGATAAAATTAAAAATCCAGCTTCGATGTGCTTTCAGCCCATCTATGTTTAAAATTTCAGATCTCTGCGTTCAGTAGATTTCGCTGGGCATCGTGGACAGACAGACAAACACATCCTTTTATTAATATAGATTGCCATTTGTGAGCGAGATGGAGAGAGAATCACATACACATGTAGACGTTCTTCTTTATACAAATTCATATCGTTTCACTTATACTTTGAGACCATGTGATGCATCCGCCTCTTTGAGTCACAAGGCTATTATCGAATATATAAGTATGAAAAATCATCAATCTTTGCGAACCATTATGTTTGGTGTAATAATTTCAAAACGGGGTAGTATAACGAGAGATCCAGACCTTGAAAATACACAAAAAATTATGCGTAATTATGCGTATTGATTGATTGCAACATATTACCATGAATAGCCACACCCTGCTTGTGATTTATCATCGCAGTAGGGTTTTTCAAAGCTTATACGAGAATTAAGATGGAATTCACCATACATACGCCCCCCTTCTGTTATGTGTCTGCGTTATTTTTTATAAATCTCACAGACCGTTGGAACTGCATGCTATGCAACATCCTTTCTTAGCGGGTACATCATCTGCATCACTGTAACAGCTGTCACTCCACACATCTGGATTCATATAAATTATCCCACCCGCAAGCATACAATTCAACGCGAGACTTTCCAATCTTCATCTTACACGAAGATTCTTTACAGCACTGAACCACATACATTTAAGGGGACCCAGAAGGCTGAATATGGGTCAAAATATACTTTTTTTCTGTTTCTAGGCTTCGTGAAGGATGCATTCCCGGTGTTATATCGAATATATATATATCGTGACCACTGCAAAAATATTCCACAATATTTCACAATCACCTTTGAAAAAACTAATTTTTGTTCAGAGCGCCTACATTAGTGTTTACATACATTTCTGGTTCTGGTCTAATTGTGGTAACATTCTTCCGCTTTTTAAACACCCTAGCATTGTAAAATATTGATTAAATATTTTAACATTACTCGAAATATCCACAAAATAATTCCATCTATAACAAAAATCACTCAGTAAACACACTGGGTAGCCATGGTAGAACTGATAGGCCTATATCTTTCTTTAAAGCTCCATATCTCAATACCTTTTTTTTTTTCCGCGAAACTATTGAACATAGAAAACTGAAATTTTCAGGCAGCCATATAGTGGTGAAGATATTAAGTGATTAGTATGACTTTTTATAATGAAAAAATAGACTACTGTAAAAAATAATAATTATTCTTACAATAAAGCATAGATATGAAAACCCTAATGTTCTGTAAGAATTTCAACCAACTACAGTTAATGTATTCTGAGAAAAATTCCTAACTTTTTAACATTGTCCGTGTTAGAGTTGATTACACAAAGCCGCAAACCCGCTGAAGTTATAGGATTACAGCGTTCACGGTTAACTTTGGATGCAATCTGACGATGCATGGGATGTGTACTAAAGCTGTGGCATTTGGCATTATGGCATAAACCATAAAATAGTGAAAATATTGGTCAATAAATGTACAATTATTATTGAATTGGTTAATATATAAAACACACTACAGTACTTAGCGAAAAAAATCTTTCTGAACTGATACGCCCATCAAATTGCCCCTAGAAAGAAGAAAATCTGAGGTGTTTACCTGAATAAAAAATGAACGGAGATTCTGTTGTCTATTTTCTGAATGCTCCTCTTTACCCCCCACTCAAACATGACCTAAAATGCTGAAAAATGACCTAAAAATGTTGAAAATGGCGAAATATGCAAAAAAATTGCTCTTATTTAATGATATCCATTGGAGCTATCTTTTAACCTTCATCAAATGCCATGCAAATTCATCACACTCCACTTTGTTTGTATCATTTCATCATGTATAAATTGTTCATCCGTTGGAAAACGATAGCTATATACTTCATCGAGAGCAATATAATTTCACAGAACCATGAGGTGTACAAAACCACCTCTGAATTGATTGTGGTAATATAACAAGATGCAAACCTAAAAAAATCAACTAACCCTTTAGATCCAAGATCATGACTGCCATATCAAGACCACTCCAAGACTGTGCTCCTTTACGCATCGCAGAAGTTCTTGATGTCTTGCGAGGCCTAGACCTACCAGCTGTCAGTGAGTTGTGAGGTGTAAGATGTGATTAAAAATTATATAATTTTTTGTTAGTTCTAGCACGATACGGTACATACATAAGACCGAGACCTAGACCCATTCGAAACTGTTAATCAGTAGTGACCAACCCCAGATCGATATTATCCAGTCCAGATCGATCTTGACCAGCTACAGACTCATATTAACCGGTCCAGATTAATTTTACCTATAAATAAGTGAGCCCAGACAAGTTTTACACCAGTCCAGAATAGACCAGCGTAGCGAAACTGTTAAACAGTAGTGACCAGTCCAGATCGATCTTGACTGGTCAAGATCGATATTGACCAGCTACAGACTCATATTAACCGGTCCAGATTAATTTTACCTATAAATAAGTGAGCCCAGACATGTTTTACACCAGTCCAGAATAGACCGGCGTAGAGTAAAGTCATCATCCCTGGGTATCATTCTACGTTTCACGATATCATGGATGAGAGTTGTAAAAAGGCGAGAGAGAGTTTCGTGGGGGAGCTTTTAAGAACTGAGAGTGAAAAATCTACTCGTTTTAAGGTTCTAACAAAGGAAAATTACTTATCACTCATGCGGGAGGTAGATACTGCTAAAGAATCACAAAAGAAGACGGCTACACAAAAAAGAAGATTGAAAAGATTTGATGTGGTAGAAATAGGAGGAATTAGGAAACTTGTTGCAAAAAACGATAGAAAATATTACCTTTCGGTTGATGACATATACGATGTTATTGATACCGCTCATGCGGCAATAGGACATGGTGGTCGCGATAAAATGTATAATGAACTATCCAGAAAATTTGCAAACGTTACAAAGGCTATGATTTCTCTTTATTTATCCAAGTGCCCAATTTGTCAAGACAGACAGAAATTCATCTCCAATCGATATCTTCTCTCGGATACGAACACTCATCAGCAGGCTGACCCCATCAATACGTGTAATGTTAATAAAAAATTATTTCTGGAAGAAGAAGAGGAGGAACAATATTCAAACTCATTTTCGGAAGAGGAGGACTCCTCCGATGAGGTTTTGTCACACCGTGGAGGCATGTGGAAGGACTTACATGCGAATCACAAAATAGACTTCGACCCCAACCAGCTCGTTGACAGACTAAAGCTTCTCATGTCCTCGTCTGCTGCCACACTACATCACCACAAGGAAATACAGGATATCATAATGGAATTGAGGGATAGAAATTATATAGAATGAACAGAGTCTTAACAGTGGAGTGGTGGAGCAGGAGGAGGAAGGAACACTTGTATTTTTTTTACTTCATTAAAGACTCAAGTATAGTCATGTGTTTTTATTTCCATTCCTTTACCTTACAACATACAGCATAATTCATTTTTTTTCCATTCCTTTGCCTTACAACACATAGCATAATACACACAAGACACACAGCATTAAACACAAGACACATAGCATATTTCATTTTTATTTACACACACAAGACATATAGCATAATACATAGCATAAAACATTTTTTATTTACATATAGGACTCTGACAATATATATATACATTTTTACACTTTACATCTTTTAGCTGGGGGTTCCTCATCAACATCAGCATCCCTGATTTTGTAATGCCCGTGAGCAAGAGTATCCACGCCATTAGGTAATATGTAACGCTTGTCATCGTTGCTAGATAAAGTGACTTTGTTCATAGCAATCGAGAACACGTTATGTTTAAACGATCTGATGGATCTATTTACCGAGAATGTTGATTGTCCGCTCTGAAGACAGCCAACATAATCTTCAAAGTTGACATCTTTGTCAATAACATTTTTCCTAATGCCTTTCAATTTCTTTATGTCCATATCGTTAAACCTTATGGCGTACATTTTTGCTCTAAGGCCTACAAACTCAGTTATAGTATGACCAGCACCTTCATCCTTGAATTTACCCACCACCGCCTTGTTTTGGGGGGAATACAAGGGATGTTCGGGTGGGTAGACGCTAGTATCCAGCTCATCTCGGAAATGCATCATGTCACGGAAGAGGTCATCCGTTTCGATCTTGTATATGAAGCTATCAGTATCCATATATGTGAGCTTAATTTTGTTTTCGAAATACTTTCGCATGGTATCATAGTGAAAGTCGTACATCCTTGTTTTCGAAATTTCCAAAATGGACATGCCGACATAGATTGCTTTGTCAAACACCAAGCTAGTTTTAGCAAGGTGGACACCGACCAAGTTTTCGCTGAATATGGTCCTATCTAAAAAGTTTGACTTAGCCACCAGCTTTCTCATTAAATTTTGATCTGAAACAAGCCTGAAATTTATCCTTTTCCGTACATTTTCCATTGTCTTGCCAAAAACGGCGTTGTTCATCAGTTTAAAAAAGTCTTTTTCAAAGTTGTTGGCTGCAGCCCTACGCTTGACCGTATTAAAGTCAATGTAAGGTTTCAACCAGCAGCTTTGTTGAAATTCAATAATTCTATGGATATTGGATAACCTCAATCCGTGTTGTAATGCTTGTTTAAGCACGGTATAGTGTACAATGTAATTTTGTTTACTTTCAAGCGTGGTCAAAAGTTTCTTGAAATTACTTCCAGGAGGACATTTCATTTCTGGACAAAAGGGTAGATCTGTGTGAGCGTCGTGGAGGTGATCTGGATACTCAATGTCTACCTCAAGGACATATCCCAATTTACAATTGCTCGGTACGGACATGACGTCAAAGGACGCTATCTCATCTTTCTCGAGCCAACGAAAATTACCAGTAGGTAACGCTTGAGACATGGCGTAACCATAAAGGTTATTGGCGTCGACGTAGTAAAGGTGAGAGCTCGACCTTGATGCATCGTAGTCGGCGGAACAAGGGATATTTGCCGCAGCGTGTCTCGTTACACACTGACAAATTCCACCTCTTATTCCACGCTCAAACATCTGCACCATGTCCATATCGGTCAACAGCTGTAATTTTACCTCTGTGAACTTTAACATGGATGCATAAGCGAATCCGGGAGCAGTTGAATAGTAGAGACAATCTAGCCCATAGGTGTCATGGCACATTTGCCTAAAATTCTCGAAAACGTCTGTTAAGATCAAGACATCAGATTTCAAATATAAGTCTGAATATTCCCCTAAAGACTTGACCGAAAATGAATTCCAGACATTAACAGCATGAGAGTAGTCTCGATCTGAGACACCCGCATTGCTGAGTTTGTTGTAAAACGCCTCTTTAGGCGGTAATTTTGTCTCATCAAGAACTTCGTAGGACGACACATAGTCGTAGGGGAAGACCCCCTTTCGACATACCAAATCGGTTTTGTCACCAAACGAATTTCTGGTTTCTATAAATTTCTGCTTGGGTAGATTGTCCGCTAGCTTCTCCAAGCTACTGGCCATGAATCGGAAAGAATCTATAAATCTAAGTTCCATACCTCCACGCTTCAAATATGAGGAGGGAATAAATTTAGAAAACGATACATATTTCTCTTGGGAGTTGCAAATGACGTTAATTCTATTCTTGTCAAAGCCTAACTCTTTCACAATGAAGTGTGAGTCATAGTTGGACAGGTTGTGTAGCACAACAGGGACGAATGTCTGGTTTCTGTAATTCAGATTACAGTTCCTGTGAGCGGCCCCTCTGAATCGCCCGCTGACATGACAGTGGTCCCTGACTTTATAGTTCACTTCGGTGAAATTACCATGCTTACAGATATGGCAGATGGTGCTGGTCATATACTGGTTGTTCTGTTCTGCCGTGAGAGGGATCATGGGTTTTATTTCACAGTTTAAAATGGCATCTATGGACTTTACGTCTTTTACAAGAGAACTCATAAAATGGGCTCCTGCTTCGGGTCCTCTGTATAGCCGCAGATTCGAATGTTCACCTTCCAAGTCCTTAATAAAATAGGCGTAACTGAAAGGTGTATGTTTTTGATAATTTTGAGTCCAGGATTTTGTAGGCTCATTTTGACATCCGGCAGTAGGCTCCAATAAGCACTCAAAATCCGCATAGATCACAAACCTAATCTTCTGCGAATACTCATGCTTAGTGAAACTTACTTCCAAACGTTTAGGAAATTCACACCTGACGGGTGAGAACGAATTACATACAGCCAAATGAGCCTCAAGTCTCTGGTCGGCTGACTCACCTTCATACGACTGGAAGTGCGTAAAACATCGTTTGCACACTCTGACTTGAGTTTTGTGAGATGTTACAAAAGGCCTAATGAATGCATCGAAATCGGTAATTAAGACATAATGCGAGTTTACTTCATCGCAGACAAAGAGCAAGTCTCTATGGTCGTCCAACTCTTTTTCAGCAATTTTGATTGGTACAACTTCATCCCGCTCGTCTAAACCAAACACATTGATCGATATGTTATTTAATTTAGAAAATTTACCGATGTCGTGTAATGCTACCGGGAATTTTACACAGCTCCAGTCGTATCTGTCAGATAATTCTTGGTTCCCGAGATAGCTAGCCCATAAGTCATTACCTACCTCTATGAATTTTGCCAATATACAATATTTAAAACAATACTCGTCATGATTGTCAATGTTGACTAGAGATTTTGAATGTCTAAATCGTTCGGGTAGGAGCATGAACTTTCTGCCTGCAAAGGGCTTATAATGGTTGACGCGGACCTCAATTTTATGGATGGATTTGAATACAAACCCAGACCCTCTCAAGGCTATGTCTTGAAATTCCTGCTGAATTTTCTCTATTTGACTATCTAAAATATCTGACACATTGGTTGTGACGAGAGCAACTTCGTTTTTTGATTTCAAATTACGTAGAGCAGATTTACCATGCGGGTCTTGAAAATTGCACTCTACAAAAATATTAAATTTTACAGAGTTAAATTCCTGGACTGAGTCCCTCACCAGTGCTTCCATCTTGGGTTTGTAGGCTGCTAGGCCGCTCTCCAGGTCCGATTGTGGAATATCGGTGGCTGCGTATGTGGCTATTCTTGATTTGAAAGCGCTCTCAACCTTCTTGAAATCATTCTACAACAAAAAATACGGAAATCCGTTGTAGTGCGCTGTTCATTACAACTATCGTTACGCTAGGCTGTAAACATATGTAAAACTACTTACATTAGCCGAATGCTTTGCGGGTTCCACCTGTATGGGCTGGGTTGAAACTCCTTGGCCGTGCCTGACTCCTTGGGCATGTGTAGCTCCATGGCTGCCGGCTGGAACGGGGGACTGAGTGTTCACATCATGCGGTGAGGGCGTGGCTCCACCCATATTGGTACGGTTGTTAACTGAAACCTCTTCAGTTGTGAAAGCGTTCGGCTGGAACAAAGAAAAAATAATGAGCCGACTTGTATTCGACTGTGGCGTCACCTACTCTGACACATGTAAAATAATACGTACCAAGTATTCATAGTTTTGTCCGCTCAGAACTGTTCTCAACACTGATTGTCTGGCTGTCCGTGGACTTGGTTCATTGGATGCATCAGGCTGGTTAAGTACCGATGGGTTGGTCTGTGGTCCCGCTACCGCTGTCCTTGGCTCAATGGCTGTTGATGGCCCGGCTGCAGGTGCCCCGGGTTCGATGACTATTGACGTAGGTCTCGGTGTCTTGGCTTCACGTTGTCTGTACATTTCGTTGGGGTTCATTGGATTATGGGTAGATTCCAAATGATCGTTTAGATAACGTTGACAGGAGAAACTTTTTCCACATTTAACACAGACTAGTTGACTGTTAGAGTGTGCCTCCCGCACATGTCTGGTCAATACATCGCGACGGGTAAATGAAGCCCCACACGAAACACAGGAGAAATGGCTTTGTGTATGCCTTTGCCTCACGTGCCGGTTCAGGTCACGTTTATGCCTATACTTGGCATCGCACTCGGAGCACTTGAAGAACGCAGTAGTAGTACCTTCCATGTCGGCTGCTATCCGTTGAATGAGCCAAATCGTCTGCAGCATGCGTATTTATATCGACCCACGCTAGGGTACTGCGTCCACGCGCATGCAGGACCCACGCAGAGGTACGGTGACGGTATACAAGCAGGATCACATGCTGCGGTAAGCTATGTGATATTTTCGTACGCGTGGCTGCCGTACTCTAGCTAAGATACGCAATAATATTATATCACATGTACTGCAACATTGACACACACTAGAGTACAACGTGTACGCTTGGACCCCACGCGCTAGGCTGTGTTATTTTGAGATGTAGAGATGCGGCTCTGCCGTGCGAGACAGTATGTGTGCATGCGGGACCTCCCGCGTGGTGAGCCGGGCTATTCTAGTACGCGCGAGGCTGCAGTCCACATCTGGACCACCCGCTACGATAGCGAGACATGTAATATTACAAACTCGCAAATATTACCAATAATTAAACACTTAGGCCTTTGTTCTACACACACACAGGCGGAGCAAAAGGCGCTAGCGCCCAGATAGATAAAAGAACTATGTGCGATAAGGGCGCAAGCTCATAATTACCAATATTCCCAATATTACCAATAATTAGGCCGTTGTTCTACACTGGTGGCGCAAAGGCTGCTTGCAACCATAGCTATGATCATGCAAGCACCCCAGGTGGCCAAAGGGCAGTGGTCAGCTGCTCCTCCGCCGCGCCACCGCTGCGCCACCTTCCCCTACGCGCCACCTTCCCCTACGCGCCACCTTGTATTGCAGGGGTCTGCCCCTGCAATACACGGTGGCTGCCCCTGTATTGCGGGTTGCATACAGTGCGCCACCGCAGGGGTCGTCCCCAATACATAACTACTCATAGTCAAATTTGCTTCACCCTCAACATTTCACGATCGTCCCACATAATTCAGAGAGCTGAGCGCTCGGAATAATTACCACTCAATTACTCGTAAACCATTCAAGATATAAAGGTGGTACTGAATTTAAAATATAGTTGAAATATTTCCCTAAAACTTTCTCGCTTGAAGTTTTTACGGGACACAAAAATGAAAAAAATTGTCGCATAGTCAAATTCCGTTTCACCCTCCATGAATTTTGTGTAATTGGTGATGTTTATATAATGAAATAAAAACATTTATGTCCGCATTTTTTAAGTCTCTGTTTTAACCATCAGAAGGACTGTGTTGTGCAGATTATTTCTGCACAAATTTCACAGAAATAGGACCAAGGGTTAATTAAAGATTGCGAGTTTAATCATAAGATGCCAAACTATCATGACGCAGCATTGAGAAGTTGAAACGCAAACGAAGGTGCTGCCAGTGTTTCGGTGGACCGCCGCTCTCCCTATACCACCATTGTATTAGCGGCGAAGTCATCACACTTTCTCATTCTATTCATTATGATGAAACTTTAAAATTCTGCCATTCAGTTATTTAATAACTAGTTTCTCTAACCACTCACTGGGTTAAAAGAAAGCTATGACTGAGGATTTATAATAATTCTTTATTACAACCAAATGGTCATACTACGATGAATGGAGCAACGATGGAATGATATATGGCAGGGGAAACCGGAGCACCCCGAGAAAGCCTGCCCCGACCCCACTTTGTCCACCACAAATTCCACATGGATCCATCGAGATACGATCCCGGGTCCCAGCGGTGGAGGGCGAGCGGTCTAACCACTCAGCCAGGGGGCGGCAAATGACTGATGATTTGAAACTTTAAACAGTAGAACCCGTAACTTAAAACGCCTATTATTTCATTAACGATTATATCCTTTTTTACACCTATCATTAATATTCATAGCCTACTCTCACATATAAAATCTTTCTGTCTACTTGACAAAATATAACATTGCTATTCAGCTCATTCCATTCTCCTTGCAGAACATTTCAAAATAAAGTGAAGCCTGAAAAAATCAAGTTATACTCCCGGTATTCTTCACAATTATTGAATAAAACACAATTAAACCGTAGATTAATTAAAACAGGAACTTATTTGATGGGTATTTGCTAGTTATTACTTTACAGTTACGTATCTGTTTGTACTGTAGCTATACAGGCCTACATTTTGCTGATGATAGGTAGGACATCCACTGAAATCCTTTTTTTACTACTACAATTTTGTTATTGACACATAACGGTGGCGGTGTTTAAGTTCTTGCTGCTGATTCATATTAACGATGCATATCGACTGGGAAAAGATACTAAAAGTAGAAAATGCCTGATCTAGAAATATTTGCTTGCATGAAGAATAGTTATGATTATTTATGACCCAATTAGTTGAAGGTCCGAAACTCGAAAGCAAGTAGAAAGTAATTTATGGGGGGTAGCGGAAATCTTTAAAGTGCAGAAATGATCTGTTCACAATGTGTTATAAATTAGAACTAGGGTATATGGAAAAAGAAATATTATTTATTGCAGCCTATGGGTTTGGGTTTCGAATGGACATTGTGTGATTTTCTATAGATTGCACGATTTCTAAAGCATCTGCTTCAATGCCGTTATGTTTTGTTACTATATTATACAGTTTTAGACAGGTCAGATAGAACCTCTCTCCTATGCGGAAATCTTTTAAACATTTCATACACATCCTGTTAATATTACTTCTTGTCTCCACAGCTGATCAATTTGAAACTTTACAATATAATATTCATAAATTTACACTCTCAAATAGTGTATAGCAGCTCGTGGATTTTGGGTTTAAAGTTCTGCAATAGGATAACAGAGAATATTTAAATTTACACTCAAAGTTTACTGTTCTAGCTTATATCACCATGGACGTTTCGGCAAACAGTGTGACGTCACATTACTGTTTACATGGTCAAAGGAACGAAAAGCAATTAGCTTTCGTTACTTTCGCAAGCAATAATGCATGTAATCGGTGTAACTTTAAATCATCTAAACGCCATCGATCACAGTAAGATGCGTAAAAGAATACAGCAAGACTCTTGCAACAAGACCAAGACCGAGTATGCAAGACCGAGACCAAGACCAAGACCACTGATGCAAGACCGAGACCAAGACCAAGACCAGGGTTACCTATGCAAGACCAAGACCAAGACTGAGAGTGCAATACCAAGACCAAGACCAAGACCGCCTTGGTCTTGGTCTTGGTCTTGCATTTGCTCATCACTAGATGGTGGTGCGTGGCCATTCTTAGTAAGTAGAGCTGTTTGTCTGCTTAATATATACTCATATAATCGTATTTGAAATCCTTACTAGGCCCGCCGAGAGTATATTACGATAGCGAAATATTTTTCCGATGCGAGAATAATAGATAATCTAACAATAACATTTCTGTTTGTCGAAAACGAAATAGCGAAGGATTGTTTAGAAAAAATATTAACTTATTTTGCATAATGACCACCATATTTCCTTCTGGATTAGGTGGATGGTTGTGCATGGCCAATCTTAGCGAGAAGAGCTAATTGTCTGCTTAATATGCACTCATATAATCGTATTTGAAATCCTTACTGGGCCAGCCGAAAGTATATTCCGAAAATAATAGATAATCTAACAATAACATTTCTGTTTCTCGGAGACGAAATAACGAAGGATTTTTTAGAAAAAATATTAACTTATTTTGAATAATGACCACTATATTTCCTTCTGGAATCGGTGGATGGTGGTGCATGGCCGATCTTAGTAAGTAGAGCTATTTGTCTGCTTAATATTTACGCATATAATCATATTTGAAATCCTTACTGGGCCAGCCGAAAGTATATGCCGATAGCGAAATAATTACCGATAGAGAAATAATAGATAATTTAGCAATAACATTTCTGTTTGTCGAAGACGAAGTAGCGAAGGATTGTTTAGAAAAAATATTAACTTATTTTGCATAATGACCACCATATTTCCTTCTGGATTAGGTGGATGGTTGTGCATGGCCAATCTTAGCGAGTAGAGCTATTTGTCTGCTTAATATGCACTCATATAATCGTATTTGAAATCCTTACTGGGCCAGCCGAAAGTATATTCCGGTAGGGAAATAATTTCTGATGCGGAATGTTAATTTAAATATAACATTTCTCTTTTTCGGAGACCAAATAACGCAAAAATATAAGCTTATTTAGCATATGAACCTGTATATTTCTTTCTGCATTCGGTGAACGGTGGTGCATGGCCATTCTAAGTTAGAATAGCGCCTTGTCTGCTTAATAAATACACGTATAATCGTATTTGAAATCCTTACTGTGCCATCCCAAATGTATATTCCGATAGCGAAATATTTTCCGATGCGGAAATAAAAGTTAATTACACAATAACACTTCTGTTTCTCGCAGACGAAATAGTGAAGAATTTTTTGGAAAAAATATTAACCTTTTTTGCATAATGACCTGTATATTTCCTTCTGGATTCGGTGGATGGTATTGCAAGGCCGTTCTTAGTAAGTAGAGCTATTTGTCTGCTCAATATATAGGCATATAATCGTATCTTAAAATCCTTCCTGGACCAGCCGAATGTATATACCAATTACGAAATAATGTCCGATACGGAATTAGAAAATAATTTCACAATAACATTTCTGTTTCTAGGATACGAAAAGGGGAAAGATTTCTTAGAAAAGATATTAACATATTTTTCATAATGACATGTTTATTTCCTTCTGCATTCATTGATGGTGGTGCATGGCCATTCTCAGTAAGTAGAGCTATTTGTCTGCTTAATGTACACACACAAATCGTATTTGAAATCTTTAACGGGCCAGCCGAAAGTATAATCCGATAGCAAAATAATTTCCGATGTGAAATAATAGATAATTTAACAGTAACATTTATGTTTCTCGGAGACGAAATAGCGAAAAGTTTTATACAAAAAATATTAACTTTGTTTGCATATTGACCTATTTATTTCCTTCTGGATTCGTTGGATGGTGTTAAATAGCCGATGTTAGTGTGTAGAGCTATTTGTCAGCTTAATATACACTCATATAATCGTATTTGAAATCCTTACTGGGCCTGCCGAATGTATATTTCGATAGTGAAATAATTTCCGATGCGAAAATAAATATAATTTAAAATAATATTTTTGTTTCTCGGAGATGAAATAGCGAAGGATTTAAAAAAAAATATTGACTTATTTTGCATAATAACCTGTTTATTTCTTTCTGGATTCGGTGGATGGTGGTGCATGGCCTGCCTTAGTGAGTACAGCTATTTTTCTGCTTAATATAGGCTGTACGCATATAATCGTATTTAAAATCCTTAGTGGGCCAGCCGAAAGTATATGCCGATTGCGAAATAATTTCCGATACGGAATTAAAAAAATAATTTCACAATAACATAACAGTTTCTCGGATACGAAATGGCGAAAGTATTCTTAGAAAAAATATTAACATATTTTGCATAATGACCTGTTTATTTCCTTCTTCATTCATGGATGGTGGTGCATGGCCATTCTCAGTAAGTAGAGCTATTTGTCTGCTTAATGTAAATGGAATAATGAATGAAATGTAAAGTAATGAAATAATTTCAGATTAGGAAATAATACATAATTTAACAATAACATTTCAGTCTCTCCGTGACGAAATAGCGAAGGATTTTTTAGATAAATATTAACTTATTTTGCATAATCACCTATATATTTCTTTCTACATTCGGTGGACGGTGGTGCATGGCCATTCGTAGTTAGTACAGCTTTTGTCTGCTTAATATATACGCATATAATCGTATTTGATATCCTTACTGGCCAGCCGAAGTAATATTCCTATAGCGAAATAATTTCTCATGCGAAAATAAAAGATAATTTATCAATCATATTTCTGTTTCTCGGAGTCGAAATAGCGAAGGATTTTTAGAAAAAATATTAACTTATTTTGCATTATAACCTACATAATTTCTTCTGGATTCGGAGGATGGTGGTGCATTGCCATTCTTAGTAAGTAGAGCTGTTTGTCTGCTTAATATATACTCATATAATCGTATTTGAAATCCTTACTAGGCCCGCCGAGAGTATATTACAATAGCGAAATATTTTTCCGATGCGAGAATAATAGATAATCTAACAATAACATTTCTGCTTGTCGAAGACGAAATAGCGAAGGATTGTTTAGAAAAAATATTAACTTATTTTGCATAATGACCACCATATTTCCTTCTGGATTAGGTGGATGGTAGTGCATGGCCAATCTTAGCGAGAAGAGCTAATTGTCTGCTTAATATGCACTCATATAATCGTATTTGAAATCCTTACTGGGCCAGCCGAAAGTATATTCCGGTAGGGAAATAATTTCTGATGCGGAATGTTAATTTAAATATAACATTTCTCTTTTTCGGAGACGAAATAACGCAAAAATATAAGCTTATTTAGCATATGAACCTGTATATTTCTTTCTGCATTCGGTGAACGTTGGTGCATGGCCATTCTAAGTTAGAATAGCGCCTTGTCTGCTTAATAAATACACGTATAATCGTATTTGAAATCCTTACTGGGCCAGCCCAAATGTATATTCCGATAGCGAAATATTTTCCGATGCGGAAATAAAAGTTAATTACACAATAACACTTCTGTTTCTCGGAGACGAAATAGCGAAGGATTTTTAAGAAAAAATATTAACCTTTTTTGCATAATGACCTGTTTATTTCCTTTTGGATTCGGTGGATGGTGGTACATGGCCATTCGTAGTAAGTATAGCTATTTCTCTGCTTAATATATACACATATAATTGTTTTGGAAATCCTTAATGGGCCCAGCCCATAGTATATTCCAATAGCGAAATAAATACCGATCAGGAAATAATAGCAATTTTAACAATAACATTTGTGTTTCTCGGAGACGAAATAGCGAAGGGTTTTTTAGAAAAATATTAACTTATTTTGCATAATGACCTGTATATTTCCTTCTGTATTCGGTGGATGGTATTGCATGGCCGTTCTTAGTAAGTAGAGCTATTTGTCTGCTTAATATATAGGCATATAATCGTATTTTAAAATCCTTCCTGGGCCAGCCGAAAGTATATGCCAATTACGAAATAATGTCCGATACGGAATTAGAAAATAATTTCACAATAACATTTCTGTTTCTAGGATACGAAAAGGGGAAAGATTTCTTAGAAAAGATATTAACATATTTTTCATAATGACATGTTTATTTCTTTCTGGATTCGGTGGATGGTGGTGCATGGCCGATCTTAGTGAGTAGAGCTATTTTTCTGCTTAATATAGGCTGTACGCATATAATCGTATTTAAAATCCTTACTACGCCCGCCGAGAGTATATTACGATAGCGAAATATTTTTCCGATGCGAAAATAATAGATAATCTAACAATGACATTTCTGTTTCTCGGAGACGAAATAACGAAGGATTTTTTAGAAAAAATATTAACTTATTTTCGAATAATGACCACTATATTTCCTTCTGGAATCGGTGGATGGTGGTGCATGGCCGATCTTAGTAAGTAGAGCTATTTGTCTGCTTAATATTTACGCATATAATCATATATGAAATCCTTACTGGGCCAGCCGAAAGTATATGCCGATAGCGAAATAATTACCGATAGAGAAATAATAGATAATTTAGCAATAACATTTCTGTTTGTCGAAGACGAAATAGCGAAGGATTGTTTAGAGAAAGTATTAACTTATTTTGCATAATGACCACCATATTTCCTTCTGGATTAGGTGGATGGTGGTGCATGGCCAATCTTAGCGAGTAGAGCTATTTGTCTGCTTAATATGCACTCATATAATCGTATTTGAAATCCTTTCTGGGCCAGCCGAAAGTATATTCCGGTAGGGAAATAATTTCTGATGCGGAATGTTAATTTAAATATAACATTTCTCTTTTTCGGAGACGAAATAACGCAAAAATATAAGCTTATTTAGCATATGAACCTGTATATTTCTTTCTGCATTCGGTGAACGGTGGTGCATGGCCATTCTAAGTTAGAATAGCGCCTTGTCTGCTTAATAAATACACGTATAATCGTATTTGAAATCCTTACTGGGACAGCCCAAATGTATATTCCGATAGCGAAATATTTTCCGATGCGGAAATAAAAGTTAATTACACAATAACACTTCTGTTTCTCGGAGACGAAATAGCGAAGGATTTTATAGAAAAAATATTAACCTTTTTTGCATAATGACCTGTTTATTTCCTTTTGGATTCGGTGGATGGTGGTACATGGCCATTCGTAGTAAGTATAGCTATTTCTCTGCTTAATATATACACATATAATTGTTTTGGAAATCCTTAATAGGCCCAGCCCATAGTATATTCCAATAGCGAAATAAATACCGATCAGGAAATAAAAGCAATTTTAACAATCACATTTGTGTTTCTCGGAGACGAAATAGCGAAGGATTTTTTAGAAAAATATTAACTTATTTTGCATAATGACCTGTATATTTCCTTCTGGATTCATTGATGGTGGTGCATGGCCATTCTCAGTAAGTAGAGCTATTTGTCTGCTTAATGTACACACATAAATCGTATTTGAAATCTTTAATGGGCCAGCCGAAAGTATAATCCGATAGCAAAATAATTTCCGATGTGAAATAATAGATAATTTAACAATAACATTTATGTTTCTCGGAGACGAAATAGCGAAAAGTTTTATACAAAAAATATTAACTTAGTTTGCATATTGACATATTTATTTCCTTCTGGATTCGTTGGATGGTGTTAAATAGCCGATGTTAGTGTGTAGAGCTATTTGTCAGCTTAATATACACTCATATAATCGTATTTGAAATCCTTACTGGGCATGCCGAATGCATATTTCGATAGTGAAATAATTTTCGATGCGAAAATAAATATAATTTAACAATAATATTTTTGTTTCTCGGAGATGAAATAGCGAAGGATTTAAAAAAAAAAATATTAACTTATTTTGCATAATAACCTGTTTATTTCTTTCTGGATTCGGTGGATGGTGATGCATGGCCGATCTTAGTGAGTGCAGCTATTTTTCTGCTTAATATAGGCTGTACGCATATAATCGTATTTAAAATCCTTAGTGGACCAGCCGAAAGTATATGCCGATTGCGAAATAATTTCCGATACGGAATTAAAAAACTAATTTCACAATAACATAACAGTTTCTCGGATACGAAATGGCGAAAGTATTCTTAGAAAAAATATTAACATATTTTGCATAATGACCTATTTATTTCCTTCTGCATTCATGGATGGTGGTGCATGGCCATTCTCAGTAAGTAGAGCTATTTGTCTGCTTAATGTAAATGGAATAATGAATGAAATGTAAAGTAATGAAATAATTTCAGATTAGGAAATAATACATAATTTAACAATAACATTTCAGTCTCTCCGTGACGAAATAGCGAAGGATTTTTTAGAAAAAAATAATAACTTATTTTGCATAATAGCCTATATATTTCTTTCTTTCGGTGGACGGTGGTGCATGGCCCTTCTTAGTTAGTACAGCGCTTTGTCTGCTTAATATATACGCATATAATTGTATTGGAAATCCTTACTGGGCCCGCCGAAAGTATATTACGATAGCGAAATAATTTGCAATGTGGAAATAAACGATAATTTAACAATAACATTTATGTTTCTCGGAGACGAAATAGCGAAGAATTTCTACAGAAAAAATATTAACTTATTTTGCATAATGACCTATTTATTTTCTTCTGGATTCGTTGGATGGTGTTGCATAGCCGATGTTAGTGAGTAGAGCTATTTGTCAGCTTAATATACACTCATATAATCGTATTTGAAATCCTTACTGGGCCTGCCGAATGTATATTCCGATAGCGAAATAATTTCCGATGTGAAAAAAGATATAATTTAACAATAATATTTTTGTTTCTCGGAGATGAAATAGCGAAGGGTTTTTTAAAAAAAATATTACCTTTTTTTGCATAATAACCTGTTTATTTTCTTCTGGAATCGGGGGATGGTGGTGCATGGCCGATCTTAGTGAGTACAGCAATTTTTCTGCTTAATATAGGCTGTACGCATATAATCGTATTTAAAATCCTTAGTGGGCCAGCCGAAAGTATAAGTCGATTGCGAAATAATTTTCGATACGGAATTAAATAATAATTTCACAATAACATAACTGTTTCTCGGATACGAAATGGCGAAACTATTCTTAGAAAAAATATTAACATATTTTGCATAATGAGCTGTTTATTTCCTTCTTCATTCATGGATGGTGGTGCATGGCCATTCTCAGTAAGTAGAGCTATTTGTCTGCTTAATGTACATGGAATAATGAATGAAATGTAAAGTAATGAAATAATTTCAGATTAGGAAATAATACATAATTTAACAATAACATTTCAGTCTCTCCGTGACGAAATAGCGAAGGATTTTTTAGAAAAAAATAATAACTTATTTTACATAATAACCTATATATTTCTTTCTTTCGGTGGACGGTGGTGCATGGCCATTCTTAGTTAGTACAGCTTTTGTCTGCTTAATATATACGCATATAATCGTATTTGATATCCTTACTGGCCAGCCGAAGTAATATTCCGATAGCGAAATAATTTCTCATGCGAAAATATAAGATAATTTATCAATCATATTTCTGTTTCTCGGAGTCGAAATAGCGAAGGATTTTTAGAAAAAATATTAACTTTTTTGCATTATAACCTGCATAATTTCTTCTGGATTCGGAGGATGGTGGTGCATGGCCATTCTTAGTAAGTAGAGCTGTTTGTCTGCTTAATATATACTCATATAATCGTATTTGAAATCCTTACTACGCCCGCCGAGAGTATATTACGATAGCGAAATATTTTTCCGATGCGAAAATAATAGATAATCTAACAATGACATTTCTGTTTCTCGGAGACGAAATAACGAAGGATTTTTTAGAAAAAATATTAACTTATTTTGAATAATGACCACTATATTTCCTTCTGGAATCGGTGGATGGTGGTGCATGGCCGATCTTAGTAAGTAGAGCTATTTGTCTGCTTAATATTTACGCATATAATCATATTTGAAATCCTTACTGGGCCAGCCGAAAGTATATGCCGATAGCGAAATAATTACCGATAGAGAAATAATAGATAATTTAGCAATAACATTTCTGTTTGTCGAAGACGAAGTAGCGAAGGATTGTTTAGAAAAAATATTAACTTATTTTGCATAATGACCACCATATTTCCTTCTGGATTAGGTGGATGGTTGTGCATGGCCAATCTTAGCGAGTAGAGCTATTTGTCTGCTTAATATGCACTCATATAATCGTATTTGAAATCCTTACTGGGCCAGCCGAAAGTATATTCCGGTAGGGAAATAATTTCTGATGCGGAATGTTAATTTAAATATAACATTTCTCTTTTTCGGAGACCAAATAACGCAAAAATATAAGCTTATTTAGCATATGAACCTGTATATTTCTTTCTGCATTCGGTGAACGGTGGTGCATGGCCATTCTAAGTTAGAATAGCGCCTTGTCTGCTTAATAAATACACGTATAATCGTATTTGAAATCCTTACTGTGCCATCCCAAATGTATATTCCGATAGCGAAATATTTTCCGATGCGGAAATAAAAGTTAATTACACAATAACACTTCTGTTTCTCGCAGACGAAATAGTGAAGAATTTTTTGGAAAAAATATTAACCTTTTTTGCATAATGACCTGTATATTTCCTTCTGGATTCGGTGGATGGTATTGCAAGGCCGTTCTTAGTAAGTAGAGCTATTTGTCTGCTCAATATATAGGCATATAATCGTATTTTAAAATCCTTCCTGGACCAGCCGAATGTATATACCAATTACGAAATAATGTCCGATACGGAATTAGAAAATAATTTCACAATAACATTTCTGTTTCTAGGATACGAAAAGGGGAAAGATTTCTTAGAAAAGATATTAACATATTTTTCATAATGACATGTTTATTTCCTTCTGCATTCATTGATGGTGGTGCATGGCCATTCTCAGTAAGTAGAGCTATTTGTCTGCTTAATGTACACACACAAATCGTATTTGAAATCTTTAACGGGCCAGCCGAAAGTATAATCCGATAGCAAAATAATTTCCGATGTGAAATAATAGATAATTTAACAGTAACATTTATGTTTCTCGGAGACGAAATAGCGAAAAGTTTTATACAAAAAATATTAACTTTGTTTGCATATTGACCTATTTATTTCCTTCTGGATTCGTTGGATGGTGTTAAATAGCCGATGTTAGTGTGTAGAGCTATTTGTCAGCTTAATATACACTCATATAATCGTATTTGAAATCCTTACTGGGCCTGCCGAATGTATATTTCGATAGTGAAATAATTTCCGATGCGAAAATAAATATAATTTAAAATAATATTTTTGTTTCTCGGAGATGAAATAGCGAAGGATTTAAAAAAAAATATTGACTTATTTTGCATAATAACCTGTTTATTTCTTTCTGGATTCGGTGGATGGTGGTGCATGGCCTGCCTTAGTGAGTACAGCTATTTTTCTGCTTAATATAGGCTGTACGCATATAATCGTATTTAAAATCCTTAGTGGGCCAGCCGAAAGTATATGCCGATTGCGAAATAATTTCCGATACGGAATTAAAAAAATAATTTCACAATAACATAACAGTTTCTCGGATACGAAATGGCGAAAGTATTCTTAGAAAAAATATTAACATATTTTGCATAATGACCTGTTTATTTCCTTCTTCATTCATGGATGGTGGTGCATGGCCATTCTCAGTAAGTAGAGCTATTTGTCTGCTTAATGTAAATGGAATAATGAATGAAATGTAAAGTAATGAAATAATTTCAGATTAGGAAATAATACATAATTTAACAATAACATTTCAGTCTCTCCGTGACGAAATAGCGAAGGATTTTTTAGATAAATATTAACTTATTTTGCATAATCACCTATATATTTCTTTCTACATTCGGTGGACGGTGGTGCATGGCCATTCGTAGTTAGTACAGCTTTTGTCTGCTTAATATATACGCATATAATCGTATTTGATATCCTTACTGGCCAGCCGAAGTAATATTCCTATAGCGAAATAATTTCTCATGCGAAAATAAAAGATAATTTATCAATCATATTTCTGTTTCTCGGAGTCGAAATAGCGAAGGATTTTTAGAAAAAATATTAACTTATTTTGCATTATAACCTGCATAATTTCTTCTGGATTCGGAGGATGGTGGTGCATTGCCATTCTTAGTAAGTAGAGCTGTTTGTCTGCTTAATATATACTCATATAATCGTATTTGAAATCCTTACTAGGCCCGCCGAGAGTATATTACGATAGCGAAATATTTTTCCGATGCGAGAATAATAGATAATCTAACAATAACATTTCTGCTTGTCGAAGACGAAATAGCGAAGGATTGTTTAGAAAAAATATTAACTTATTTTGCATAATGACCACCATATTTCCTTCTGGATTAGGTGGATGGTAGTGCATGGCCAATCTTAGCGAGAAGAGCTAATTGTCTGCTTAATATGCACTCATATAATCGTATTTGAAATCCTTACTGGGCCAGCCGAAAGTATATTCCGGTAGGGAAATAATTTCTGATGCGGAATGTTAATTTAAATATAACATTTCTCTTTTTCGGAGACGAAATAACGCAAAAATATAAGCTTATTTAGCATATGAACCTGTATATTTCTTTCTGCATTCGGTGAACGTTGGTGCATGGCCATTCTAAGTTAGAATAGCGCCTTGTCTGCTTAATAAATACACGTATAATCGTATTTGAAATCCTTACTGGGCCAGCCCAAATGTATATTCCGATAGCGAAATATTTTCCGATGCGGAAATAAAAGTTAATTACACAATAACACTTCTGTTTCTCGGAGACGAAATAGCGAAGGATTTTTAAGAAAAAATATTAACCTTTTTTGCATAATGACCTGTTTATTTCCTTTTGGATTCGGTGGATGGTGGTACATGGCCATTCGTAGTAAGTATAGCTATTTCTCTGCTTAATATATACACATATAATTGTTTTGGAAATCCTTAATGGGCCCAGCCCATAGTATATTCCAATAGCGAAATAAATACCGATCAGGAAATAATAGCAATTTTAACAATAACATTTGTGTTTCTCGGAGACGAAATAGCGAAGGGTTTTTTAGAAAAATATTAACTTATTTTGCATAATGACCTGTATATTTCCTTCTGTATTCGGTGGATGGTATTGCATGGCCGTTCTTAGTAAGTAGAGCTATTTGTCTGCTTAATATATAGGCATATAATCGTATTTTAAAATCCTTCCTGGGCCAGCCGAAAGTATATGCCAATTACGAAATAATGTCCGATACGGAATTAGAAAATAATTTCACAATAACATTTCTGTTTCTAGGATACGAAAAGGGGAAAGATTTCTTAGAAAAGATATTAACATATTTTTCATAATGACATGTTTATTTCTTTCTGGATTCGGTGGATGGTGGTGCATGGCCGATCTTAGTGAGTAGAGCTATTTTTCTGCTTAATATAGGCTGTACGCATATAATCGTATTTAAAATCCTTACTACGCCCGCCGAGAGTATATTACGATAGCGAAATATTTTTCCGATGCGAAAATAATAGATAATCTAACAATGACATTTCTGTTTCTCGGAGACGAAATAACGAAGGATTTTTTAGAAAAAATATTAACTTATTTTCGAATAATGACCACTATATTTCCTTCTGGAATCGGTGGATGGTGGTGCATGGCCGATCTTAGTAAGTAGAGCTATTTGTCTGCTTAATATTTACGCATATAATCATATATGAAATCCTTACTGGGCCAGCCGAAAGTATATGCCGATAGCGAAATAATTACCGATAGAGAAATAATAGATAATTTAGCAATAACATTTCTGTTTGTCGAAGACGAAATAGCGAAGGATTGTTTAGAGAAAGTATTAACTTATTTTGCATAATGACCACCATATTTCCTTCTGGATTAGGTGGATGGTGGTGCATGGCCAATCTTAGCGAGTAGAGCTATTTGTCTGCTTAATATGCACTCATATAATCGTATTTGAAATCCTTACTGGGACAGCCCAAATGTATATTCCGATAGCGAAATATTTTCCGATGCGGAAATAAAAGTTAATTACACAATAACACTTCTGTTTCTCGGAGACGAAATAGCGAAGGATTTTATAGAAAAAATATTAACCTTTTTTGCATAATGACCTGTTTATTTCCTTTTGGATTCGGTGGATGGTGGTACATGGCCATTCGTAGTAAGTATAGCTATTTCTCTGCTTAATATATACACATATAATTGTTTTGGAAATCCTTAATAGGCCCAGCCCATAGTATATTCCAATAGCGAAATAAATACCGATCAGGAAATAAAAGCAATTTTAACAATCACATTTGTGTTTCTCGGAGACGAAATAGCGAAGGATTTTTTAGAAAAATATTAACTTATTTTGCATAATGACCTGTATATTTCCTTCTGGATTCATTGATGGTGGTGCATGGCCATTCTCAGTAAGTAGAGCTATTTGTCTGCTTAATGTACACACATAAATCGTATTTGAAATCTTTAATGGGCCAGCCGAAAGTATAATCCGATAGCAAAATAATTTCCGATGTGAAATAATAGATAATTTAACAATAACATTTATGTTTCTCGGAGACGAAATAGCGAAAAGTTTTATACAAAAAATATTAACTTAGTTTGCATATTGACATATTTATTTCCTTCTGGATTCGTTGGATGGTGTTAAATAGCCGATGTTAGTGTGTAGAGCTATTTGTCAGCTTAATATACACTCATATAATCGTATTTGAAATCCTTACTGGGCATGCCGAATGCATATTTCGATAGTGAAATAATTTTCGATGCGAAAATAAATATAATTTAACAATAATATTTTTGTTTCTCGGAGATGAAATAGCGAAGGATTTAAAAAAAAAAATATTAACTTATTTTGCATAATAACCTGTTTATTTCTTTCTGGATTCGGTGGATGGTGATGCATGGCCGATCTTAGTGAGTGCAGCTATTTTTCTGCTTAATATAGGCTGTACGCATATAATCGTATTTAAAATCCTTAGTGGACCAGCCGAAAGTATATGCCGATTGCGAAATAATTTCCGATACGGAATTAAAAAACTAATTTCACAATAACATAACAGTTTCTCGGATACGAAATGGCGAAAGTATTCTTAGAAAAAATATTAACATATTTTGCATAATGACCTATTTATTTCCTTCTGCATTCATGGATGGTGGTGCATGGCCATTCTCAGTAAGTAGAGCTATTTGTCTGCTTAATGTAAATGGAATAATGAATGAAATGTAAAGTAATGAAATAATTTCAGATTAGGAAATAATACATAATTTAACAATAACATTTCAGTCTCTCCGTGACGAAATAGCGAAGGATTTTTTAGAAAAAAATAATAACTTATTTTGCATAATAGCCTATATATTTCTTTCTTTCGGTGGACGGTGGTGCATGGCCCTTCTTAGTTAGTACAGCGCTTTGTCTGCTTAATATATACGCATATAATTGTATTGGAAATCCTTACTGGGCCCGCCGAAAGTATATTACGATAGCGAAATAATTTGCAATGTGGAAATAAACGATAATTTAACAATAACATTTATGTTTCTCGGAGACGAAATAGCGAAGAATTTCTACAGAAAAAATATTAACTTATTTTGCATAATGACCTATTTATTTTCTTCTGGATTCGTTGGATGGTGTTGCATAGCCGATGTTAGTGAGTAGAGCTATTTGTCAGCTTAATATACACTCATATAATCGTATTTGAAATCCTTACTGGGCCTGCCGAATGTATATTCCGATAGCGAAATAATTTCCGATGTGAAAAAAGATATAATTTAACAATAATATTTTTGTTTCTCGGAGATGAAATAGCGAAGGGTTTTTTAAAAAAAATATTACCTTTTTTTGCATAATAACCTGTTTATTTTCTTCTGGAATCGGGGGATGGTGGTGCATGGCCGATCTTAGTGAGTACAGCAATTTTTCTGCTTAATATAGGCTGTACGCATATAATCGTATTTAAAATCCTTAGTGGGCCAGCCGAAAGTATAAGTCGATTGCGAAATAATTTTCGATACGGAATTAAATAATAATTTCACAATAACATAACTGTTTCTCGGATACGAAATGGCGAAACTATTCTTAGAAAAAATATTAACATATTTTGCATAATGAGCTGTTTATTTCCTTCTTCATTCATGGATGGTGGTGCATGGCCATTCTCAGTAAGTAGAGCTATTTGTCTGCTTAATGTACATGGAATAATGAATGAAATGTAAAGTAATGAAATAATTTCAGATTAGGAAATAATACATAATTTAACAATAACATTTCAGTCTCTCCGTGACGAAATAGCGAAGGATTTTTTAGAAAAAAATAATAACTTATTTTACATAATAACCTATATATTTCTTTCTTTCGGTGGACGGTGGTGCATGGCCATTCTTAGTTAGTACAGCTTTTGTCTGCTTAATATATACGCATATAATCGTATTTGATATCCTTACTGGCCAGCCGAAGTAATATTCCGATAGCGAAATAATTTCTCATGCGAAAATATAAGATAATTTATCAATCATATTTCTGTTTCTCGGAGTCGAAATAGCGAAGGATTTTTAGAAAAAATATTAACTTTTTTGCATTATAACCTGCATAATTTCTTCTGGATTCGGAGGATGGTGGTGCATGGCCATTCTTAGTAAGTAGAGCTGTTTGTCTGCTTAATATATACTCATATAATCGTATTTGAAATCCTTACTACGCCCGCCGAGAGTATATTACGATAGCGAAATATTTTTCCGATGCGAAAATAATAGATAATCTAACAATGACATTTCTGTTTCTCGGAGACGAAATAACGAAGGATTTTTTAGAAAAAATATTAACTTATTTTGAATAATGACCACTATATTTCCTTCTGGAATCGGTGGATGGTGGTGCATGGCCGATCTTAGTAAGTAGAGCTATTTGTCTGCTTAATATTTACGCATATAATCATATTTGAAATCCTTACTGGGCCAGCCGAAAGTATATGCCGATAGCGAAATAATTACCGATAGAGAAATAATAGATAATTTAGCAATAACATTTCTGTTTGTCGAAGACGAAGTAGCGAAGGATTGTTTAGAAAAAATATTAACTTATTTTGCATAATGACCACCATATTTCCTTCTGGATTAGGTGGATGGTTGTGCATGGCCAATCTTAGCGAGTAGAGCTATTTGTCTGCTTAATATGCACTCATATAATCGTATTTGAAATCCTTACTGGGCCAGCCGAAAGTATATTCCGGTAGGGAAATAATTTCTGATGCGGAATGTTAATTTAAATATAACATTTCTCTTTTTCGGAGACCAAATAACGCAAAAATATAAGCTTATTTAGCATATGAACCTGTATATTTCTTTCTGCATTCGGTGAACGGTGGTGCATGGCCATTCTAAGTTAGAATAGCGCCTTGTCTGCTTAATAAATACACGTATAATCGTATTTGAAATCCTTACTGTGCCATCCCAAATGTATATTCCGATAGCGAAATATTTTCCGATGCGGAAATAAAAGTTAATTACACAATAACACTTCTGTTTCTCGCAGACGAAATAGTGAAGAATTTTTTGGAAAAAATATTAACCTTTTTTGCATAATGACCTGTATATTTCCTTCTGGATTCGGTGGATGGTATTGCAAGGCCGTTCTTAGTAAGTAGAGCTATTTGTCTGCTCAATATATAGGCATATAATCGTATTTTAAAATCCTTCCTGGACCAGCCGAATGTATATACCAATTACGAAATAATGTCCGATACGGAATTAGAAAATAATTTCACAATAACATTTCTGTTTCTAGGATACGAAAAGGGGAAAGATTTCTTAGAAAAGATATTAACATATTTTTCATAATGACATGTTTATTTCCTTCTGCATTCATTGATGGTGGTGCATGGCCATTCTCAGTAAGTAGAGCTATTTGTCTGCTTAATGTACACACACAAATCGTATTTGAAATCTTTAACGGGCCAGCCGAAAGTATAATCCGATAGCAAAATAATTTCCGATGTGAAATAATAGATAATTTAACAGTAACATTTATGTTTCTCGGAGACGAAATAGCGAAAAGTTTTATACAAAAAATATTAACTTTGTTTGCATATTGACCTATTTATTTCCTTCTGGATTCGTTGGATGGTGTTAAATAGCCGATGTTAGTGTGTAGAGCTATTTGTCAGCTTAATATACACTCATATAATCGTATTTGAAATCCTTACTGGGCCTGCCGAATGTATATTTCGATAGTGAAATAATTTCCGATGCGAAAATAAATATAATTTAAAATAATATTTTTGTTTCTCGGAGATGAAATAGCGAAGGATTTAAAAAAAAATATTGACTTATTTTGCATAATAACCTGTTTATTTCTTTCTGGATTCGGTGGATGGTGGTGCATGGCCTGCCTTAGTGAGTACAGCTATTTTTCTGCTTAATATAGGCTGTACGCATATAATCGTATTTAAAATCCTTAGTGGGCCAGCCGAAAGTATATGCCGATTGCGAAATAATTTCCGATACGGAATTAAAAAAATAATTTCACAATAACATAACAGTTTCTCGGATACGAAATGGCGAAAGTATTCTTAGAAAAAATATTAACATATTTTGCATAATGACCTGTTTATTTCCTTCTTCATTCATGGATGGTGGTGCATGGCCATTCTCAGTAAGTAGAGCTATTTGTCTGCTTAATGTAAATGGAATAATGAATGAAATGTAAAGTAATGAAATAATTTCAGATTAGGAAATAATACATAATTTAACAATAACATTTCAGTCTCTCCGTGACGAAATAGCGAAGGATTTTTTAGATAAATATTAACTTATTTTGCATAATCACCTATATATTTCTTTCTACATTCGGTGGACGGTGGTGCATGGCCATTCGTAGTTAGTACAGCTTTTGTCTGCTTAATATATACGCATATAATCGTATTTGATATCCTTACTGGCCAGCCGAAGTAATATTCCTATAGCGAAATAATTTCTCATGCGAAAATAAAAGATAATTTATCAATCATATTTCTGTTTCTCGGAGTCGAAATAGCGAAGGATTTTTAGAAAAAATATTAACTTATTTTGCATTATAACCTGCATAATTTCTTCTGGATTCGGAGGATGGTGGTGCATTGCCATTCTTAGTAAGTAGAGCTGTTTGTCTGCTTAATATATACTCATATAATCGTATTTGAAATCCTTACTAGGCCCGCCGAGAGTATATTACGATAGCGAAATATTTTTCCGATGCGAGAATAATAGATAATCTAACAATAACATTTCTGCTTGTCGAAGACGAAATAGCGAAGGATTGTTTAGAAAAAATATTAACTTATTTTGCATAATGACCACCATATTTCCTTCTGGATTAGGTGGATGGTAGTGCATGGCCAATCTTAGCGAGAAGAGCTAATTGTCTGCTTAATATGCACTCATATAATCGTATTTGAAATCCTTACTGGGCCAGCCGAAAGTATATTCCGGTAGGGAAATAATTTCTGATGCGGAATGTTAATTTAAATATAACATTTCTCTTTTTCGGAGACGAAATAACGCAAAAATATAAGCTTATTTAGCATATGAACCTGTATATTTCTTTCTGCATTCGGTGAACGTTGGTGCATGGCCATTCTAAGTTAGAATAGCGCCTTGTCTGCTTAATAAATACACGTATAATCGTATTTGAAATCCTTACTGGGCCAGCCCAAATGTATATTCCGATAGCGAAATATTTTCCGATGCGGAAATAAAAGTTAATTACACAATAACACTTCTGTTTCTCGGAGACGAAATAGCGAAGGATTTTTAAGAAAAAATATTAACCTTTTTTGCATAATGACCTGTTTATTTCCTTTTGGATTCGGTGGATGGTGGTACATGGCCATTCGTAGTAAGTATAGCTATTTCTCTGCTTAATATATACACATATAATTGTTTTGGAAATCCTTAATGGGCCCAGCCCATAGTATATTCCAATAGCGAAATAAATACCGATCAGGAAATAATAGCAATTTTAACAATAACATTTGTGTTTCTCGGAGACGAAATAGCGAAGGGTTTTTTAGAAAAATATTAACTTATTTTGCATAATGACCTGTATATTTCCTTCTGTATTCGGTGGATGGTATTGCATGGCCGTTCTTAGTAAGTAGAGCTATTTGTCTGCTTAATATATAGGCATATAATCGTATTTTAAAATCCTTCCTGGGCCAGCCGAAAGTATATGCCAATTACGAAATAATGTCCGATACGGAATTAGAAAATAATTTCACAATAACATTTCTGTTTCTAGGATACGAAAAGGGGAAAGATTTCTTAGAAAAGATATTAACATATTTTTCATAATGACATGTTTATTTCTTTCTGGATTCGGTGGATGGTGGTGCATGGCCGATCTTAGTGAGTAGAGCTATTTTTCTGCTTAATATAGGCTGTACGCATATAATCGTATTTAAAATCCTTACTACGCCCGCCGAGAGTATATTACGATAGCGAAATATTTTTCCGATGCGAAAATAATAGATAATCTAACAATGACATTTCTGTTTCTCGGAGACGAAATAACGAAGGATTTTTTAGAAAAAATATTAACTTATTTTCGAATAATGACCACTATATTTCCTTCTGGAATCGGTGGATGGTGGTGCATGGCCGATCTTAGTAAGTAGAGCTATTTGTCTGCTTAATATTTACGCATATAATCATATATGAAATCCTTACTGGGCCAGCCGAAAGTATATGCCGATAGCGAAATAATTACCGATAGAGAAATAATAGATAATTTAGCAATAACATTTCTGTTTGTCGAAGACGAAATAGCGAAGGATTGTTTAGAGAAAGTATTAACTTATTTTGCATAATGACCACCATATTTCCTTCTGGATTAGGTGGATGGTGGTGCATGGCCAATCTTAGCGAGTAGAGCTATTTGTCTGCTTAATATGCACTCATATAATCGTATTTGAAATCCTTTCTGGGCCAGCCGAAAGTATATTCCGGTAGGGAAATAATTTCTGATGCGGAATGTTAATTTAAATATAACATTTCTCTTTTTCGGAGACGAAATAACGCAAAAATATAAGCTTATTTAGCATATGAACCTGTATATTTCTTTCTGCATTCGGTGAACGGTGGTGCATGGCCATTCTAAGTTAGAATAGCGCCTTGTCTGCTTAATAAATACACGTATAATCGTATTTGAAATCCTTACTGGGACAGCCCAAATGTATATTCCGATAGCGAAATATTTTCCGATGCGGAAATAAAAGTTAATTACACAATAACACTTCTGTTTCTCGGAGACGAAATAGCGAAGGATTTTATAGAAAAAATATTAACCTTTTTTGCATAATGACCTGTTTATTTCCTTTTGGATTCGGTGGATGGTGGTACATGGCCATTCGTAGTAAGTATAGCTATTTCTCTGCTTAATATATACACATATAATTGTTTTGGAAATCCTTAATAGGCCCAGCCCATAGTATATTCCAATAGCGAAATAAATACCGATCAGGAAATAAAAGCAATTTTAACAATCACATTTGTGTTTCTCGGAGACGAAATAGCGAAGGATTTTTTAGAAAAATATTAACTTATTTTGCATAATGACCTGTATATTTCCTTCTGGATTCATTGATGGTGGTGCATGGCCATTCTCAGTAAGTAGAGCTATTTGTCTGCTTAATGTACACACATAAATCGTATTTGAAATCTTTAATGGGCCAGCCGAAAGTATAATCCGATAGCAAAATAATTTCCGATGTGAAATAATAGATAATTTAACAATAACATTTATGTTTCTCGGAGACGAAATAGCGAAAAGTTTTATACAAAAAATATTAACTTAGTTTGCATATTGACATATTTATTTCCTTCTGGATTCGTTGGATGGTGTTAAATAGCCGATGTTAGTGTGTAGAGCTATTTGTCAGCTTAATATACACTCATATAATCGTATTTGAAATCCTTACTGGGCATGCCGAATGCATATTTCGATAGTGAAATAATTTTCGATGCGAAAATAAATATAATTTAACAATAATATTTTTGTTTCTCGGAGATGAAATAGCGAAGGATTTAAAAAAAAAATATTAACTTATTTTGCATAATAACCTGTTTATTTCTTTCTGGATTCGGTGGATGGTGATGCATGGCCGATCTTAGTGAGTGCAGCTATTTTTCTGCTTAATATAGGCTGTACGCATATAATCGTATTTAAAATCCTTAGTGGACCAGCCGAAAGTATATGCCGATTGCGAAATAATTTCCGATACGGAATTAAAAAACTAATTTCACAATAACATAACAGTTTCTCGGATACGAAATGGCGAAAGTATTCTTAGAAAAAATATTAACATATTTTGCATAATGACCTATTTATTTCCTTCTGCATTCATGGATGGTGGTGCATGGCCATTCTCAGTAAGTAGAGCTATTTGTCTGCTTAATGTAAATGGAATAATGAATGAAATGTAAAGTAATGAAATAATTTCAGATTAGGAAATAATACATAATTTAACAATAACATTTCAGTGTCTCCGTGACGAAATAGCGAAGGATTTTTTAGAAAAAAATAATAACTTATTTTGCATAATAGCCTATATATTTCTTTCTTTCGGTGGACGGTGGTGCATGGCCCTTCTTAGTTAGTACAGCGCTTTGTCTGCTTAATATATACGCATATAATTGTATTGGAAATCCTTACTGGGCCCGCCGAAAGTATATTACGATAGCGAAATAATTTGCAATGTGGAAATAAACGATAATTTAACAATAACATTTATGTTTCTCGGAGACGAAATAGCGAAGAATTTCTACAGAAGAAATATTAACTTATTTTGCATAATGACCTATTTATTTTCTTCTGGATTCGTTGGATGGTGTTGCATAGCCGATGTTAGTGAGTAGAGCTATTTGTCAGCTTAATATACACTCATATAATCGTATTTGAAATCCTTACTGGGCCTGCCGAATGTATATTCCGATAGCGAAATAATTTCCGATGTGAAAAAAGATATAATTTAACAATAATATTTTTGTTTCTCGGAGATGAAATAGCGAAGGGTTTTTTTAAAAAAATATTACCTTTTTTTGCATAATAACCTGTTTATTTTCTTCTGGAATCGGGGGATGGTGGTGCATGGCCGATCTTAGTGAGTACAGCAATTTTTCTGCTTAATATAGGCTGTACGCATATAATCGTATTTAAAATCCTTAGTGGGCCAGCCGAAAGTATAAGTCGATTGCGAAATAATTTTCGATACGGAATTAAATAATAATTTCACAATAACATAACTGTTTCTCGGATACGAAATGGCGAAACTATTCTTAGAAAAAATATTAACATATTTTGCATAATGAGCTGTTTATTTCCTTCTTCATTCATGGATGGTGGTGCATGGCCATTCTCAGTAAGTAGAGCTATTTGTCTGCTTAATGTACATGGAATAATGAATGAAATGTAAAGTAATGAAATAATTTCAGATTAGGAAATAATACATAATTTAACAATAACATTTCAGTCTCTCCGTGACGAAATAGCGAAGGATTTTTTAGAAAAAAATAATAACTTATTTTGCATAATAACCTATATATTTCTTTCTTTCGGTGGACGGTGGTGCATGGCCATTCTTAGTTAGTACAGCTTTTGTCTGCTTAATATATACGCATATAATCGTATTTGATATCCTTACTGGCCAGCCGAAGTAATATTCCGATAGCGAAATAATTTCTCATGCGAAAATATAAGATAATTTATCAATCATATTTCTGTTTCTCGGAGTCGAAATAGCGAAGGATTTTTAGAAAAAATATTAACTTTTTTGCATTATAACCTGCATAATTTCTTCTGGATTCGGAGGATGGTGGTGCATGGCCATTCTTAGTAAGTAGAGCTGTTTGTCTGCTTAATATATACTCATATAATCGTATTTGAAATCCTTACTACGCCCGCCGAGAGTATATTACGATAGCGAAATATTTTTCCGATGCGAAAATAATAGATAATCTAACAATGACATTTCTGTTTCTCGGAGACGAAATAACGAAGGATTTTTTAGAAAAAATATTAACTTATTTTGAATAATGACCACTATATTTCCTTCTGGAATCGGTGGATGGTGGTGCATGGCCGATCTTAGTAAGTAGAGCTATTTGTCTGCTTAATATTTACGCATATAATCATATTTGAAATCCTTACTGGGCCAGCCGAAAGTATATGCCGATAGCGAAATAATTACCGATAGAGAAATAATAGATAATTTAGCAATAACATTTCTGTTTGTCGAAGACGAAGTAGCGAAGGATTGTTTAGAAAAAATATTAACTTATTTTGCATAATGACCACCATATTTCCTTCTGGATTAGGTGGATGGTTGTGCATGGCCAATCTTAGCGAGTAGAGCTATTTGTCTGCTTAATATGCACTCATATAATCGTATTTGAAATCCTTACTGGGCCAGCCGAAAGTATATTCCGGTAGGGAAATAATTTCTGATGCGGAATGTTAATTTAAATATAACATTTCTCTTTTTCGGAGACCAAATAACGCAAAAATATAAGCTTATTTAGCATATGAACCTGTATATTTCTTTCTGCATTCGGTGAACGGTGGTGCATGGCCATTCTAAGTTAGAATAGCGCCTTGTCTGCTTAATAAATACACGTATAATCGTATTTGAAATCCTTACTGTGCCATCCCAAATGTATATTCCGATAGCGAAATATTTTCCGATGCGGAAATAAAAGTTAATTACACAATAACACTTCTGTTTCTCGCAGACGAAATAGTGAAGAATTTTTTGGAAAAAATATTAACCTTTTTTGCATAATGACCTGTATATTTCCTTCTGGATTCGGTGGATGGTATTGCAAGGCCGTTCTTAGTAAGTAGAGCTATTTGTCTGCTCAATATATAGGCATATAATCGTATTTTAAAATCCTTCCTGGACCAGCCGAATGTATATACCAATTACGAAATAATGTCCGATACGGAATTAGAAAATAATTTCACAATAACATTTCTGTTTCTAGGATACGAAAAGGGGAAAGATTTCTTAGAAAAGATATTAACATATTTTTCATAATGACATGTTTATTTCCTTCTGCATTCATTGATGGTGGTGCATGGCCATTCTCAGTAAGTAGAGCTATTTGTCTGCTTAATGTACACACACAAATCGTATTTGAAATCTTTAACGGGCCAGCCGAAAGTATAATCCGATAGCAAAATAATTTCCGATGTGAAATAATAGATAATTTAACAGTAACATTTATGTTTCTCGGAGACGAAATAGCGAAAAGTTTTATACAAAAAATATTAACTTTGTTTGCATATTGACCTATTTATTTCCTTCTGGATTCGTTGGATGGTGTTAAATAGCCGATGTTAGTGTGTAGAGCTATTTGTCAGCTTAATATACACTCATATAATCGTATTTGAAATCCTTACTGGGCCTGCCGAATGTATATTTCGATAGTGAAATAATTTCCGATGCGAAAATAAATATAATTTAAAATAATATTTTTGTTTCTCGGAGATGAAATAGCGAAGGATTTAAAAAAATATATTGACTTATTTTGCATAATAACCTGTTTATTTCTTTCTGGATTCGGTGGATGGTGGTGCATGGCCTGCCTTAGTGAGTACAGCTATTTTTCTGCTTAATATAGGCTGTACGCATATAATCGTATTTAAAATCCTTAGTGGGCCAGCCGAAAGTATATGCCGATTGCGAAATAATTTCCGATACGGAATTAAAAAAATAATTTCACAATAACATAACAGTTTCTCGGATACGAAATGGCGAAAGTATTCTTAGAAAAAATATTAACATATTTTGCATAATGACCTGTTTATTTCCTTCTTCATTCATGGATGGTGGTGCATGGCCATTCTCAGTAAGTAGAGCTATTTGTCTGCTTAATGTAAATGGAATAATGAATGAAATGTAAAGTAATGAAATAATTTCAGATTAGGAAATAATACATAATTTAACAATAACATTTCAGTCTCTCCGTGACGAAATAGCGAAGGATTTTTTAGATAAATATTAACTTATTTTGCATAATCACCTATATATTTCTTTCTACATTCGGTGGACGGTGGTGCATGGCCATTCGTAGTTAGTACAGCTTTTGTCTGCTTAATATATACGCATATAATCGTATTTGATATCCTTACTGGCCAGCCGAAGTAATATTCCTATAGCGAAATAATTTCTCATGCGAAAATAAAAGATAATTTATCAATCATATTTCTGTTTCTCGGAGTCGAAATAGCGAAGAATTTTTAGAAAAAATATTAACTTATTTTGCATTATAACCTGCATAATTTCTTCTGGATTCGGAGGATGGTGGTGCATTGCCATTCTTAGTAAGTAGAGCTGTTTGTCTGCTTAATATATACTCATATAATCGTATTTGAAATCCTTACTGGGCCAGCCGAAAGTATATTCCGGTAGGGAAATAATTTCTGATGCGGAATGTTAATTTAAATATAACATTTCTCTTTTTCGGAGACGAAATAACGCAAAAATATAAGCTTATTTAGCATATGAACCTGTATATTTCTTTCTGCATTCGGTGAACGTTGGTGCATGGCCATTCTAAGTTAGAATAGCGCCTTGTCTGCTTAATAAATACACGTATAATCGTATTTGAAATCCTTACTGGGCCAGCCCAAATGTATATTCCGATAGCGAAATATTTTCCGATGCGGAAATAAAAGTTAATTACACAATAACACTTCTGTTTCTCGGAGACGAAATAGCGAAGGATTTTTAAGAAAAAATATTAACCTTTTTTGCATAATGACCTGTTTATTTCCTTTTGGATTCGGTGGATGGTGGTACATGGCCATTCGTAGTAAGTATAGCTATTTCTCTGCTTAATATATACACATATAATTGTTTTGGAAATCCTTAATGGGCCCAGCGCATAGTATATTCCAATAGCGAAATAAATACCGATCAGGAAATAATAGCAATTTTAACAATAACATTTGTGTTTCTCGGAGACGAAATAGCGAAGGGTTTTTTAGAAAAATATTAACTTATTTTGCATAATGACCTGTATATTTCCTTCTGTATTCGGTGGATGGTATTGCATGGCCGTTCTTAGTAAGTAGAGCTATTTGTCTGCTTAATATATAGGCATATAATCGTATTTTAAAATCCTTCCTGGGCCAGCCGAAAGTATATGCCAATTACGAAATAATGTCCGATACGGAATTAGAAAATAATTTCACAATAACATTTCTGTTTCTAGGATACGAAAAGGGGAAAGATTTCTTAGAAAAGATATTAACATATTTTTCATAATGACATGTTTATTTCTTTCTGGATTCGGTGGATGGTGGTGCATGGCCGATCTTAGTGAGTAGAGCTATTTTTCTGCTTAATATAGGCTGTACGCATATAATCGTATTTAAAATCCTTACTACGCCCGCCGAGAGTATATTACGATAGCGAAATATTTTTCCGATGCGAAAATAATAGATAATCTAACAATGACATTTCTGTTTCTCGGAGACGAAATAACGAAGGATTTTTTAGAAAAAATATTAACTTATTTTCGAATAATGACCACTATATTTCCTTCTGGAATCGGTGGATGGTGGTGCATGGCCGATCTTAGTAAGTAGAGCTATTTGTCTGCTTAATATTTACGCATATAATCATATATGAAATCCTTACTGGGCCAGCCGAAAGTATATGCCGATAGCGAAATAATTACCGATAGAGAAATAATAGATAATTTAGCAATAACATTTCTGTTTGTCGAAGACGAAATAGCGAAGGATTGTTTAGAGAAAGTATTAACTTATTTTGCATAATGACCACCATATTTCCTTCTGGATTAGGTGGATGGTGGTGCATGGCCAATCTTAGCGAGTAGAGCTATTTGTCTGCTTAATATGCACTCATATAATCGTATTTGAAATCCTTTCTGGGCCAGCCGAAAGTATATTCCGGTAGGGAAATAATTTCTGATGCGGAATGTTAATTTAAATATAACATTTCTCTTTTTCGGAGACGAAATAACGCAAAAATATAAGCTTATTTAGCATATGAACCTGTATATTTCTTTCTGCATTCGGTGAACGGTGGTGCATGGCCATTCTAAGTTAGAATAGCGCCTTGTCTGCTTAATAAATACACGTATAATCGTATTTGAAATCCTTACTGGGACAGCCCAAATGTATATTCCGATAGCGAAATATTTTCCGATGCGGAAATAAAAGTTAATTACACAATAACACTTCTGTTTCTCGGAGACGAAATAGCGAAGGATTTTATAGAAAAAATATTAACCTTTTTTGCATAATGACCTGTTTATTTCCTTTTGGATTCGGTGGATGGTGGTACATGGCCATTCGTAGTAAGTATAGCTATTTCTCTGCTTAATATATACACATATAATTGTTTTGGAAATCCTTAATAGGCCCAGCCCATAGTATATTCCAATAGCGAAATAAATACCGATCAGGAAATAAAAGCAATTTTAACAATCACATTTGTGTTTCTCGGAGACGAAATAGCGAAGGATTTTTTAGAAAAATATTAACTTATTTTGCATAATGACCTGTATATTTCCTTCTGGATTCATTGATGGTGGTGCATGGCCATTCTCAGTAAGTAGAGCTATTTGTCTGCTTAATGTACACACATAAATCGTATTTGAAATCTTTAATGGGCCAGCCGAAAGTATAATCCGATAGCAAAATAATTTCCGATGTGAAATAATAGATAATTTAACAATAACATTTATGTTTCTCGGAGACGAAATAGCGAAAAGTTTTATACAAAAAATATTAACTTAGTTTGCATATTGACATATTTATTTCCTTCTGGATTCGTTGGATGGTGTTAAATAGCCGATGTTAGTGTGTAGAGCTATTTGTCAGCTTAATATACACTCATATAATCGTATTTGAAATCCTTACTGGGCATGCCGAATGCATATTTCGATAGTGAAATAATTTTCGATGCGAAAATAAATATAATTTAACAATAATATTTTTGTTTCTCGGAGATGAAATAGCGAAGGATTTAAAAAAAAAATATTAACTTATTTTGCATAATAACCTGTTTATTTCTTTCTGGATTCGGTGGATGGTGATGCATGGCCGATCTTAGTGAGTGCAGCTATTTTTCTGCTTAATATAGGCTGTACGCATATAATCGTATTTAAAATCCTTAGTGGACCAGCCGAAAGTATATGCCGATTGCGAAATAATTTCCGATACGGAATTAAAAAACTAATTTCACAATAACATAACAGTTTCTCGGATACGAAATGGCGAAAGTATTCTTAGAAAAAATATTAACATATTTTGCATAATGACCTATTTATTTCCTTCTGCATTCATGGATGGTGGTGCATGGCCATTCTCAGTAAGTAGAGCTATTTGTCTGCTTAATGTAAATGGAATAATGAATGAAATGTAAAGTAATGAAATAATTTCAGATTAGGAAATAATACATAATTTAACAATAACATTTCAGTCTCTCCGTGACGAAATAGCGAAGGATTTTTTAGAAAAAAATAATAACTTATTTTGCATAATAGCCTATATATTTCTTTCTTTCGGTGGACGGTGGTGCATGGCCCTTCTTAGTTAGTACAGCGCTTTGTCTGCTTAATATATACGCATATAATTGTATTGGAAATCCTTACTGGGCCCGCCGAAAGTATATTACGATAGCGAAATAATTTGCAATGTGGAAATAAACGATAATTTAACAATAACATTTATGTTTCTCGGAGACGAAATAGCGAAGAATTTCTACAGAAAAAATATTAACTTATTTTGCATAATGACCTATTTATTTTCTTCTGGATTCGTTGGATGGTGTTGCATAGCCGATGTTAGTGAGTAGAGCTATTTGTCAGCTTAATATACACTCATATAATCGTATTTGAAATCCTTACTGGGCCTGCCGAATGTATATTCCGATAGCGAAATAATTTCCGATGTGAAAAAAGATATAATTTAACAATAATATTTTTGTTTCTCGGAGATGAAATAGCGAAGGGTTTTTTTAAAAAAATATTACCTTTTTTTGCATAATAACCTGTTTATTTTCTTCTGGAATCGGGGGATGGTGGTGCATGGCCGATCTTAGTGAGTACAGCAATTTTTCTGCTTAATATAGGCTGTACGCATATAATCGTATTTAAAATCCTTAGTGGGCCAGCCGAAAGTATAAGTCGATTGCGAAATAATTTTCGATACGGAATTAAATAATAATTTCACAATAACATAACTGTTTCTCGGATACGAAATGGCGAAACTATTCTTAGAAAAAATATTAACATATTTTGCATAATGAGCTGTTTATTTCCTTCTTCATTCATGGATGGTGGTGCATGGCCATTCTCAGTAAGTAGAGCTATTTGTCTGCTTAATGTACATGGAATAATGAATGAAATGTAAAGTAATGAAATAATTTCAGATTAGGAAATAATACATAATTTAACAATAACATTTCAGTCTCTCCGTGACGAAATAGCGAAGGATTTTTTAGAAAAAAATAATAACTTATTTTGCATAATAACCTATATATTTCTTTCTTTCGGTGGACGGTGGTGCATGGCCATTCTTAGTTAGTACAGCTTTTGTCTGCTTAATATATACGCATATAATCGTATTTGATATCCTTACTGGCCAGCCGAAGTAATATTCCGATAGCGAAATAATTTCTCATGCGAAAATATAAGATAATTTATCAATCATATTTCTGTTTCTCGGAGTCGAAATAGCGAAGGATTTTTAGAAAAAATATTAACTTTTTTGCATTATAACCTGCATAATTTCTTCTGGATTCGGAGGATGGTGGTGCATGGCCATTCTTAGTAAGTAGAGCTGTTTGTCTGCTTAATATATACTCATATAATCGTATTTGAAATCCTTACTACGCCCGCCGAGAGTATATTACGATAGCGAAATATTTTTCCGATGCGAAAATAATAGATAATCTAACAATGACATTTCTGTTTCTCGGAGACGAAATAACGAAGGATTTTTTAGAAAAAATATTAACTTATTTTGAATAATGACCACTATATTTCCTTCTGGAATCGGTGGATGGTGGTGCATGGCCGATCTTAGTAAGTAGAGCTATTTGTCTGCTTAATATTTACGCATATAATCATATATGAAATCCTTACTGTGCCAGCCGAAAGTATATGCCGATAGCGAAATAATTACCGATAGAGAAATAATAGATAATTTAGCAATGACATTTCTGTTTGTCGGAGACGAAATAGCGAAGGATTGTTTAGAAAAAATATTAACTTATTTTGCATAATGACCACCATATTTCCTTCTGGATTCTGTGGATGGTTGTGCATGGCCAATCTTAGCGAGTAGAGCTATTTGTCTGCTTAATATACACTCATATAATCGTATTTGAAATCCTTACTGGGCCAGCCGAAAGTATATTCCGGTAGGGAAATAATTTCTGATGCGGAATGTTAATTTAAATATAACATTTCTCTTTTTCGGAGACGAAATAATGCAAAAATATAAGCTTATTTAGCATATGAACCTGTATATTTCTTTCTGCATTCGGTGAACGGTGGTGCATGCCCATTCTAAGTTAGAATAGCGCCTTGTCTGCTTAATAAATACACGTATAATCGTATTTGAAATCCTTACTGGGCCAGCCCAAATGTATATTCCGGGATACGCTTAAATTGTGAAATTGTCACCTATTACTAAACAATACAAAAGAGGCAACTACAATTAGTCTTAATAATTCAAATAATGTGCACGTAAATTAACAAAGAATATTGAAAATGATCTGTAAACAAAAATGTGAACGTAAATGCAAACGTGAACGTAAACGTAATCGTGATCGTAAATGTAAACGTAAGTGGAAACGTAAACGTGATGGTAAGCGTAAACGTGAATGTAAATGCGAACGTGAACGTGAATGGATACGCTTAAATTGTGAAATTGTTACCTATTACTAAACAATACAAAAGAGGCAACTCCAATTAGTCTTAATAATTCAAATAATGTGGAAGTAAATTAACAAATAAATATTGAAAATGATCTGTAAACAAAGGGTATATATATAGAATATGTTTACATAGAGAGGAAAATATTGTCAGTTGTGCATAAGAAATTCAAATTTCGTAAACATCGCACAGACGTCATCGGTGAACAGTAGAAACGTGATTGTAAAAGTAATCGTAAACGTGATCGTAAACGTAAACGTGATCGTAAACGTAAATGCAAACGTGAATGTGAACGTAAACGTAAACGTGAATGTGAACGTAAATGCAAACGTGAATGTAAACGTAAACGGATAAATTAAATTGTGAAATTTTTTACCTAGTACGAAATCACACAACAGAAGCAATTCTAATAGTCCTAACAATTCAAACAATATGGATGTAAAGTAACAAAGAAATAAAGAACATTATCTGTACACAAAAGGAATAGATAGAATATCTTTAGTTAGAGAGGAAAATAATGTCACTTGTGCATTTAAAAAATGAAAATTGCGTAAAAAAAACACAAATCATAATTGAACATGTCCATTGACAGAGAAAATGAAGCCATTTAGCCTATACATTTAAAATGTGAAATGTTTGCGTATTACTAAACAATAGGCCAAATACAACTCTAAGAACCTTAACAATTTAAACAATGTGGTTGTAAACTAACAAAGAAATAGGAAAACACAACTGTAAACAAAGGGATTGTATAGAACTTGTCTAACAGGAGATGAAAATATTATCAATTGTGCTAAATCATACTAAATTAAACTATAAACCATGCTTGAATATGTCCTTCGACACAGGAAATGAAGTCATTTATACATTTAAAATGTGAAATGTTTATCAATTCAAACAATCTTGTTGTCAACTATCAAAATAAGATTTCGATAGATAAAACAGAGACCTGCATTAACACGAATTGAAAAAAATAAAACGAATATTGATATGAAAGAGCTCTGCAATAATTATCATCCTCATTTTCCATAGTTCATTGTTAGTTTTCCACGCCATTAACCTTAACACTGTCTCACCTAAAACATAGCGCTGCACCCTTAAACTAACAATGAATTATGGAAAATGAGGATGATAATTATTGCAGAGCTCTTTGTTATCAATATTAGTTTTATTTGTTTCAATTCGTGTTAATGCAGGTCTCTGTTTTACCTATCGAAATCTTATTTTGATAGTTGACAACAAGATTGTTTGAATTGATAAACATTTCACATTTTCGAAGGACATATTCAAGCATGGTTTGTAGTTTAATTTAGTATGTTTTAGCACAATTGATAATATTTTCATCTCCTGTTAGACATGTTCTATACAATCCCTTTGTTTACAGTTGTGTTTACCTATTTCTTTGTTAGTTTACAACCACATTGTTTAAATTGTTAAGGTTCTTAGAGTTGTATTTGGCCTATTGTTTAGTAATACGCAAACATTTCACATTTTAAATGTATAAATGGCTTCATTTTCTCTGTCAATGGACAGGTTCAATTATGATTAGTGTTTTTTTACGTAATTTTCATTTTTTAAATGCTCTACGTTCGTTATCTTCTTTTTAAATTACCTTCCATTCGTTTCTGAAATAAATATTATTTCTAACACCAGCAATTATAATTGTACTCTTTTAATTATTTAACTTAAATAAAACTATTAATTCGGATTATCAGGATCTTATACTCTCGTAAGAAAACACTCAAAAATCAATTTACATATTTATTCTAAAAATCAATAAGTGAATATGTTTCCTTGAACTTACATTTTGCGGAGTTCTTCACAACCATCGTCAACTTCATGGCTTAGGTCGTCTAGCGACGTCGATGCACTTATCCACTTCATGGAGAGTAAAAGTAAAGTAAAGCTATGGTTTGTCTACGGCGTTCATCGCCGGCGATGACCGCCGGGGTCAGCGATCATCGTCGTAGGGGTGGTTTATTTACCGGCGTTCATCGCCCATGATACTGTTGCTATCCACAGTTGTAGTTGGCCATGTCAAACAGCTCGATGTGGTGGGGAGACATGGAATTTGGAAATTTGTTAGCATTCATAACCCCAACGTAGACTATAATATTATATTCACTCAAGATAAAACGCTGACAGGAACAAAGGAAAGTCACTTTTGATGAATTAAATGTTAAATGGTTCAATGAATAACAAAATAATAAAACCAGTAATAATATATCGAAAATACTTTTACTAATAAATGAGATGATAATTTTACTGTACGTTACATAAATTGTAATTACAGATAATAGTGTTTTCTGACAATTTATCTACCATTTGCAACACAATTTCTTTTGTGTAGCTATATTTATGGTCATTTGAGCTCATGTCATACAGGGCAATGTGTTTAGACACGAAATCTATAACATTTCGTCTGCAACTAATGACAGTACTTTGTGCAAAATGGCTCTCTTCTGCTTTTCATGACCTACTATATACATGATAATCTGCGGCGTTCATCGCCCTGAATTTGCCTCAGAAGCAACTGCTGGCGATCACCGCCGACCCCGGCGGTCATCGCCAGCGTTCATCGTCGTAGACAAACCGGGTGCATTGATTTACATGGAGAGCAACAGGCAGCGATCACCGCCGGCGGTGATCGCTGGCGATGAACGCCGTAGACAAACCGCAGCTTAAGAGTCTGAGACTGAGGCCTATTTCGGCCAGGTTTATATAACCATCCTTGCCACACCCAAACCTCGGGTCAAGAGTCGTGATCAAACAAAATAACATAAGAAAGTACTATATGCCTTTCTTGTATGCAAATCTCCTATTATTTGCATGAACACAATATGAATATTACTGTATTGACTTAATTCAATAAAAGCTTGCGTTAAGCAACGGAAAATAATGACATAATTATGACCTCATCAACAACCAATAGAAACTAGTCTATTTTATCCTTACTCAGTAATCTGTGAATAATGTTTACGCAAATGTGCTGTACTTAATGTTCTGACAATGAACGTAATATAATACTTCATTCCTTTTATAAACTGCAATCTTTGCTTTATTCATGTGACTTCTAAGGAAATATCCATAAAAATGTGTAATTGTCTTAACTTTATATTTCAACAATAAAATGTTAATTTCTTTGACCCATGCATTGTCGTATCCTAAATTATAACATTGCTATTATAATCCGGGAGAAACAATGACAATGATTTTCGGTATAACCGTGGTATACGAAGGTATACTCAGGTATACAACAGGGCTCAACAATTGGATGGTGGTGCATGGCCATTCTTAGTAAGTAGAGCTGTTTGTCTGCTTGATAAATACGCTTATAATCGTATTTAAAATCATTACTTTGCCTGCCGAAAGTATATTCCGATTGCGAAATGATTTCTGATGCGAAAATAAATATAATTGAACAATAATATGGAAGAGGATTGTTATTTAGATAAGAACCCAAACCTGGTGTCCTTTGGAAGATGAACACTTACTCGAAGTTGTTGTCGTGATGTGAAGTCCTGGGATGACCTGGATGATGCCCAATCCAGCGCCGTAGAACTCACCTTTTTGTTGTGTTGCTCGGCTAGAAACTCCTCTTTCAGGGACAACGCGTTACAGGATTGCAGCTATTAATTGAAAGTCTCAAAGTTGGGTAAGAGCTGATATTTATTATAATGCTTCGTTACTTATTACGTCCAATACAAATCTTCTTACAATGAAATTATCAACTTGTAATCTGTTACAGTGAAATAATGAATCTAATAAATGCTCGGTTTCTTGGACGGTTAGCTACTTTATTCAGATACTACTGAAATATAGTAAATACTTAACTCTTCCCGAATCTAATTTGAATGAACTAGCCAGTCACTCTCGACCTGGACTTAGTAAATTTACGAGACTACTACAATCGAAGTCGGCCCACTGGCCTCCAAGATTTTAAGACCTACTCGTCAGGAGTCCCCAGCGCTTCTCTGTCTCCTGAATTTTCTCTCCTCCCAAGAAACCTTGCATTGACGTCAGAGACATAAATTAGTCCCTCACCCTTATTGGCTATTAACTTTAAGTATTATTCCGCTAAGGAACTTCTTGCGTAGTCTGATTGGTTGTCAGGCCCACGCTGCTGCGAGAGTCCTGGCGGATTGAGTTCCTGGAACTCCAGACCCTCTTATTGTTCACTTGGTACGAGAGCAGAGTTGGTTTCTCCCCTTCAAACAATAAAATCACCCCTTATCTGATCTTCTTTTGTATAAGTTAACTTTTGAACACAATACTAATACACGGAATTGGCTCTAGTGATTGACAACCTCCCTTTGTTCACTCTGACTATGTTATTATTACAGTTATTCGTACTCACTTTATTCTGAACTATAATTTCTCTCTCTTATTGCAGTGAATATTAATCCTAGTTCTTAAGCTTTTATTACTTATGATTTTATACTTAATTCTCCCAATGCTTAATTACTTCCAATAAAATATAATTTAAATTAAAATGTTTTCGTTAGTTCATATCAAAGTAATATGAAATACGACCGAAGGAGTAATTGCCGCAAATATTTATGTTTCTCGGAGGCGAAATAGCGAATGACTTTAGAGAAAAAATATTAACTTATTTTTCATAATAACCTGTATGTTTCTTTCTGCATTCAGTGGACGGTGGTGCATGGCCATTCTTAGTTAGTACAGCGCTTTGTCTGCTTAATATATACGCATATAATCGTATTTGAAATCCTTACTGAGCCAGCCGAAAGTATATTGCGATAGCGAAATAATTTCCGATGCGAAAATAAAAGATAATTTAACAATAATATTTCTGTTTCTCGGAGACGAAATAGCGAACAATTTTATAGAAAAAACATTAACTTAATTTGCATAATGATCTGTTTACTTCCTTCTGGATTCATAAGATGGTGGTGCATGGCCATTCTTAGCAAGTAGAGCTGTTTGTCTGCTTAATAGATACGCATATAATCGTATTTAAAATCATTACTGGGCCTGCCGAAAGTTTTAATGTGTAGACTATACTAAATAGATTTTGAGTAATTAGGAGAAATAGTGTATCCTTGTCTCAAACCTTTATTCACATGAAATTTTCTTTAATTTAATTTTTTTTTATTTTAACACGTGGGGTCTCAAACCTTTATTCACATGAAATTTTCTTTAATTTAATTTTTTTTTATTTTAACACGTGGGGTCATCTGTTTGTATATTAGTTTGCTTGGATTAAAGCTTGATTATCACTCTAAAGCCTGCCATAATTTCATTAATGAACTACTGTCATATGCTCTTGTTAGATTTATAAATACAATGTTAACCATCAATTTTCTCTCTATCAACTGTGTCAAACAGAAAACGTTATCCAGTGTACTTCATCCTGCTCTAAAACCTGCCTGTTGTTTTGCTTCCGTTCTGGAATATTTCTTTTCCAATCCGTTTTAAAATAGTTTCCATACAATTCCAAATGTAATAGTAAAGTACAGTGATCCCTACACACGTCATGGAGGCCCAGAGAGTTCCAGGAGGGTGAGGCTCCCAGATTGTGTACATTCGGTACATGAAGGTGGTATGGTTGTCAGCCTTACGCACCGGCCGAATTTACCTCAAGGATTGCTCCTGGTACTCATTTCTGTTAGAGGCTGAGTCGACCCCAGGGCCATAGTGCCACCAGAAGAATTAGGCCAATTGAAAAATCTCAACGACCTCATCGGGAATCGAACCCACTACCTTCCGGTTTGGAGCACAGCGCCTCAACCACTACTCCACGGCGTATCCCATTCCTAATGTAATAATGACCAAAATTGTTCTATAATTTATAGGTTCTTTCTTATTACCTTTCTTATAAATGTTTGATACATATGCTACTTTCCAGTCACTTAGTGTATTTTCTCCCTGAATATATACTGTGAAAAATTTTCCCAAATGTTCTTACAATTTTTCTGTTCGATATTTTATCAGTTCCCCTGGGATGTTTTCTGGTCCACAGGCATTTGCCATTCGGTATAAGTGCACTTTACGTGTATAAACGAATAAAATCCGAACCCATTTATTTATTGTTCTGAAAAATCACTCAAATTGTTCAGGAATTTACGCTGAATTCTTTTACATGTCACATGGTATTATAAATGCTTCGTAGATGAAAATAAAGAGTAATTACTGCAAGATTTTTACAATAGAAAGTTTTTGTCAGCCATGATACTTTCTGTAACGGCCCAGTTGATACGACCATTACCATCTATCCAAATAAATCTCTGACACTTGTTCTGTTGAGTTGTATTTCGTGGATTTATTAGTACATGTCACGTTTCCTACAGAATTATCTTCGTTACACACAAAAATGCGATCTCTTCAGTATGAGTAAAACTTGTATTTTCAACATTTTTATAGCTACGTACTTTTTTTGTACACATACCATATTAATGTTGCATTACATTTACCTTACTTATGTGCATATTAAAAGTAACTAGAACTGAATGCCGTGACGCTCATACAAGCGTAATGGCAAAACATAACGAAAATCGAAAACAATAAATCCGGTAAATGATCTCTTACAGATACCACAGGTGAATGCCTTTTCTCCAGCTCCCGCATTAATATCAACGGTATGAATAATTTCTGCGGACATATAAGTATGCAGGCTGCAATATAACATCGTATACATTCAGGACCAACTATTTTAAAACCTTTAAGGGGAAAATTCCGATTTTCCATTAGTGTCACACAGTTTACGCAGAAAAAGTAGGACCGTTTCAAAACAAAAATTCATTACATGGAGGGAAATTTTTTTCCCACCTAAGTTACATGTGTTATGTATAATTCAACCCTTCTCAACACGAATATAACAATAATAATGACCACTTCCTTCCGCACTCCGAGAAAATTTCGATTTTCCATTAGTGTCACACAGTTTACGCAGAAAAAGTAGGACCGTTTGAAACAAAAACTCATTACATGGAGAGAAAATTTTTTCGGACCAAATTTACATGTGTTATCTATAATTTCGCACTCCGAGAAAATTTCGATTTTCCATTAGTGTCACACAGTTTACGTAGAAAAAGTAGGACCGTTTCAAACAAAAATTCCCTCCTATGTTACATGTGTTATCTATAATTCGACCCTTCTGAACACGAATATAACAACAATAATAACCAGTTCCTTCCGCACTTCGTGAAAATACCGATTTTCCATTATTGTCACACAGTTTACGCATAAAAAGTAGGAACCTTCCAAACAAAAATTCATTACATGGAGGGAAAATTCTTTTCCGACCTAAGTTACATGTTTTATCCATATTCGACCCTTCTGAACAGGAATATAACAATAATAATAACCAGTTCCTTCCGCACTTCGAGAAAATTTCGATTTTCCATTAGTGTCACACAGTTTACGCAGAATAAGTAGGACCGTTTGAAACAAAAATTCATTACATAGAGAGAAAATTTTTTCGGACCAAATTTACATGTGTTATCTATAATTCCGCACTCCGAGAAAATTTCGATTTTCCATTAGTGTCACACAGTTTACGTAGAAAAAGTAGGACCGTTTCAAACAAAAATTCCCTCCTATGTTACATGTGTTATCTATAATTCGACCCTTCTGAACACGAATATAACAACAATAATAACCAGTTCCTTCCGCACTTCGTGAAAATACCGATTTTCCATTATTGTCACACAGTTTACGCATAAAAAGTAGGAACCTTCCAAACAAAAATTCATTACATGGAGGGAAAATTCTTTTCCGACCTAAGTTACATGTTTTATCCATATTCGACCCTTCTGAACAGGAATATAACAATAATAATAACCAGTTCCTTCCGCACTTCGAGAAAATACCGATTTTCCATTAGTGTCACACAGTTTACGCAGAAAAAGTAGGAACCTTCCAAACAAAAATTCATTGCATGGAGGGAAATTTTTTTCCGACCTAAGTTACATGTGTTATCTATAATTCGACCCTTCTGAACAAGAATATAACAATAATAATAACTAGTTCCTTCCGCACTCCAAGACAATTTCGTTTTTCCATTAGTGTCACACAGTTTACGCAGAAAAAGTAGGACCGTTTCAAACAAAAACTCATTACATGGAGAGAACATTTTTTTCCGACCTAATTTACATGTGTTATCTATAATTCCGCACTCCGAGAAAATTTCGATTTTCCATTAGTGTCACACAGTTTACGCAGAAAAAGTAGGACCGTTTCAAAACAAAAATTCATTACATGGAGGGAAAATTTTTTCCGACCTAAGTTACATGTGTTTTCTATAATTCGACCCTTCTGAACACGAATATAACAATAATAATAACCAGTTTCTTGCGCACTTCGAGAGAATTCCGATTTTCCATTAGTGTCACAGAGTTTACGCGTAAGTGAATTTTTATTTCAATAGTTCCTACCTTTTTTGCGTAAACTCTGTGACACTAATGGAAAATCTGAATTTTCTCGAAGTGCGCAAGAAAGTTGTTCATATTATTGTTATATTCATGTTCAGAAGGGTCGAATTATAGATAACTCATGTAACTCATGTCGGGAAAAAAAATTTCCTCTATGTAATGGTTCCTACTTTATCTGCGAAAAATGTGTGATATTAATGGAAAATCGGAATTTTCTCGAATTGCGGAAGGAACTTATTATTATTATTGTCATGTACGCGTTCAGAAGTGGTGAAATATATGCTAAACATGTATATCATGTACAAGAACATTTTTATTGCCATATAATTTATATTTCTTATATTGTTAATATTATTAGTCAGAAAATTGCTTAACATTAATTTTAAATCGGAATGTTTGTATTGTGAAATTCGCGTTCAGGACGATCGACTAATATAGAAAACATGTATCACATGTCCAACCAGATTTTTACTGTTATATTATTTATACGTTTAATAGTTATTTATAACAATTATAATTATGAAATTAATGAAAGCTATTATCCGCCCACCCAATAATTCATTCATCCATGTATCAATCCATCCATTTATACATCCATTCATTTTTCATTCATCCTACCATCCATTCGTCCATCAATCACTCCAGTTATCCAACCAACCATCCAAAAATTATTAATTGATCTATCCACTAATTACAGAAATCATTCATCGATCCATTATTTAACTAATTAATTCACCAAGCGATCCACCCTTCATCTATCCATTAATTAATGAATTAGATACATAATTAATTAATTCATCCACCCATCCATTGATGAATCAATTAATGCATACATTTATCCATCCATTCATCCAATTAGTTAATTAATTCAACAGTCCATCCATTTATTTATATATCCATAAAGAATTTGATGGATGGTGGGTTAGGTGGGTGAAATAAATAATTAATTTCGGATGAATGAATGAATAGATGGATGGATCTATTTGTGGATGAATGAATGAATTAATAATGGATGGATGAATGGGTAGGTGGGCTAATTAATAAATTAATTAATGAATGAATGGTTTGATCAATGGTTGGTTGGATCGATGAATGAATGAATTTATTGATGAATGCATGAGTGGATAGATGGGTGGATGAATGAATGAAATAATTAATGGATGGATAGTTAAATCGTGGAATATATGAATTAATTAAGGGACGAATGACTGGATGGATGTATGGATGTATGGATGATTGAATAGATGGGTGGATGAATGGATGGATGAATGGATGGGTGGATGAATGGTTGGGTGGATGAATGGTTGGGTGGATGAATGGTTGGGTGGATGAATTAATAGACAATGGATGGATTAATAATTTTAGTTAAAAATGAAAATTAATAATTTCATTGTTAATAATTGGATGGTTGGAAAAATAATTAATGGATGAATGGATAATTCGATGGACGGATAGATTTATGGATGTCTGAATTGATGGATGGGTGGGTGGTAGGTTTGTTGGATTAATTAGGGGATGAATGGATGGACTGTTATTAATTATTAAGTAAATATATTGATGGATGAACGAAAAGATGAATGGATGGGTGGATTCTTGGATGGATGAATTAATTGATCAATTAATGGATGGGTGGATTGGTTAATCAATTAACTAATCAATGGATGGATGAATAGATTAATGCAAAATTTAATTAATAGACGGATTTGATGGATGAATGATTGAACCATCCAACCAGCCATTTATTCATCAATCAAGCCAACCATCCATATAACCAAACATTCATCCGTCCATTAATTTATTTATTATATAAATAATTCATTTAATTAATTCATCCACCCATCGATCCAAACATTCATCTATTCATTAATTAATTAGTCTAATGATTAATGTATCCACCCATTAATTAATTAATTAATTAGTTCATGCATACATTTATCCATCCACTCATCCGTTTCATTATTTAATTCAACAATACATCCATAGATTAATCCATCCATCATTCCATCCATCAATCTATGGATGGATGGTGGGTTAGATGGATGAATAGCTGGATGAAATAATTAATTATTTATTGAATGGATGAATAGATAGATGGATTGTTGGATATATTTATGAATGAATGAATTATTTAATAATGGATGGACGAGTGGACTGATGGATGATTGAAGGAAATAATTAATGGATGGACAATTTAATTAATGAAAGGATGTATGAGTTAATTAATTAATTACTGCATGGATGGCTGGTTGAATGGATTAAATAATTTATTAACTAGTAACTGGATGGATGAATGAATTTAAATATTTATTTATGGTTGAATGGATGAATGAATGTACGGATGAATTAATGGATGAACGGATGGATAAATGGTTGGATGGATGGATAAATGAATGGATGGAAGAATTTTTCATACCAAATTACGATTATTTTTTATCAAAGGACAATGTTGAAGACAAGTATTTTAGAAAACAACAACAACAACAACAATAATAATAATAATAATAATAATAATAATAATAACAACAACAACAATGTGAAGAAAGAAATGATTGAGTAATATTAAAAATGGTTCTCTGTTAGTTATTCCTCAGGTTCGCGAGTGACCCCTGGTGATCCCGTAAGGGGACATTCTCAGCGGATTTGTTACCGGGGTGCGCCAGTCCCCTACCTACTTAAACCTAAGAACACATATACACACACCCAGTCCTGAACCCGGGAAAGACATTTTTCACTACTGAAAAATCCCCGACCCGACCGGGAATCGAACCCGAGCCTTCAGGTGGCTGGCAGTCACGCTACTCATCAAACATGAAGCAAAACAGCAATTAAACAATGCGTTTTCTACTATTATATGAAATCAAGCTTCAATTCTAATTTCTCTTAGTTCAATAGTGGTAGTAGTAGCCCTACCGGATCGCGCAAACGTCTCCTGGAAATCCTTTAAGGGGATATTTTCGGTGAATTTATTTCCGGGGTGCGCCAGTCCCCTAGCTCACATTTAAACCTAAGGACAACACAAGCACCCAGTCACGAACCCGGGAAAGAAATTTTTCACTGCTGAATCGAACCCGGGCCGCCAGAGTGGAAGGCAAGCGTGCTACCAACTAACCCAAGGTGGGGGACAGTTTAATGTTAATTGGTCACGAATTAATATTTGAAAAGTTTCCTTATTCTACTTCATTAAAACACGAAGGAAATGTGAGTTATTACATACAATACAACAACAAGGTTTTTCTCCATGTATTACATAAAATTAAGCTTCCGTTCGTATTTGTGTAACCCCAGCGCTCTTAGCTTAATGTAACTTATCATTGAGGAAGTTCCTATTGTTTTTCCGACCGGAAATTATACAAAACGAAAGATTCCATTCTAAATTGTGTAAATGCAGTGTGTTACTAGCTGTCATGTTGGTACTGCTACAAAGTCAGATGTGGGTTTAATCGTCAAATAGCCGTGGTAGAGAATACTATGATTTGAAATGGGAGAATCGCGACTTTAATTACTGTTTTTTAAGTCTTCGTGGCAAATACAGAGCTGTGTGACGTCTCAAAAAAATCAGCGTAAATTCCTGAACGATTTGAGTGGTTTTTCAGATCGATAAAAAATTGGTTCGAATTTTAGGCTAGTCTATGCAATAACTTATATAACTCTCATTTTGATGTACCTATTGCAAAAAAACTTGACGTGATACGTAGAAACGATCAACGGATTCGTGTTTAGCGGCCAAAAATTAATTAAGATCACCTATCACATCACTTGCCCCCCTCAAAAAAGAAGAAGTGCAGAATCAAACGCTGCATACAGTCATTTTATTATACGAAATGTCAAAATAACATTTTCCACAATTGTCAATTAACCAGATGTGATAGAGAAAAACGAAATTAATTTTCGAATTCAGCACAAAGAAGTTAATGAAACACGCATACTTTCGTTTTTACCGCAGAAATGTTTTCTTTTTTGCAGGCTAGTGTTATATCACAGTTTAGGGTGTCGACTTTGTGAAAAATGACGTTATGGAGTATTGACCTAGCCATCACTGGACTAACCTTATCTTATCTCCTAACTCTGTTTTTGTACTTTGGAATGAAATTACAAATAAATTCACAGTAGAAATAACAAAGGGATATTAATCATTCCAACAATTTAATCTCGAATAAATAATTAATAACGTAATCATTGTTTGATGGTAATAACTATGTTCGCTAATGAGGTCATTCTACACGACAAAAACAGCACTATTTAGAACGTCCTTAAAACATTAAACCACCATATCTTATTCATTGGCGATGTCCTAAAAACATGTTAATTATGAAACTTTTACGAGACTTGAAACTTTCTACTTCACCATATCATTAATTCTTTGACAGGCGACAAAATTAGCAAGCTTCAAAGATTTATCAGTTAGATATATAATGTGTAACTTACATGACTATTTTTTTTTGCCATAAAGAAATAAATGGTGCAAAATATGTTGCACAAACTTTCTTGCATATACGTGTTAAAGGCTAGCACAGACAAAAGTCAATTATAGGGACAATTAAATTTTATTTATTGCATTTTCAGAAAACTAATAAATATCTAGAACGGAAAGCATCAGGGTCGGTCTTTATATTCAATGCTTCTACCATGAAATAATAATAATAATAATAATAATAATAATAATAACAACAACAATAACAACATGGTTTGCATGGTTTCCTCAATCTCAAAGACAAAAATGCAAGATACATTGTTAGAGGCTGAGACGACCCCAGGGCCATAGTGCCACCAAAAGGGTTAGGCCAATTGAAAAACTCCAACGACTTCATCGGGGATCGAAATATATATATATATATATATTTCGGAGTTTTTCAATTGGCCTAACTCTTTTGGTGGCACTATGGCCCTGGGGTCGTCTCAGTCTCTAACAATGTATCTTGCATTATAAAGCAATAATATATTTTTAATGCATGCACACATGTTCGATAGATTACACTACGTAACAAAAAATTGTTTATGTTCCTTTTTTAGTGTTTATTGGATGAAATCAACGAGCTGAGCATGAATATACCTTTAGTTTTCTTCAAATGTCGATACTTTTCAAAATAAAAATGTATAATGGTATTTTAATAATTTACTAATAGTTTTGAATTTACCGCTTTTTCTGACAATCGTAGTAGTTCAAAGCAATCAGAAATAGATGACAGTGGCGTTTCTAATTTGTAAAAACAGTATACAAGACATCTGTAACAATCCCATCCACGTATATCGATATAATATATCGGGATGCAAGAAGTTCGGCATTTGATTTGGTCAGTTCCAACTCTCTTATTAAGTCATCCAACTTTTTTTGAGTGAAGAGCTGTGGTTCTTTTGGACTAATCACACAACTTATCAAAGGTTTGAACAGCAACTCTGAGGCTCTAACTCTCATCAGACAAATGTTTCCAAAGTTATCTGAAGCAAAAATAAAAGGTGGAATTTTTACCGGACCTCGGATTCGTACGATGTTACAATCTAAAGAACTTGTAGATGTAATGGCTTTTGACGAACATAATGCTTTTGAAGCTTTTCGAAAGGTAGGGCAATGTTTTCTGGGTAACAAAAGAAGTGAAAATGACAAGGAACTGATTGACAATTTGATACAGAGTTACCATGTGCTTAGGTGCAGAATGTCGGTCAAAACGCACCATTTGTTTTCCCATATTGATTTCTTTAGACCAAATTTAGGAGATGTGAGTGAGGAGCATGGAGAACAGTTCCACCAGGACATTCAGCTTATGGAAAGAAGATATCAGGGACGTTGGGATTGTGCAATGATGGGAGACTGTGTGTGGGGAATAGTACGTGACGAGGGATGCAAAGAACATAAAAGGAAAAGCCGTTCTCGTTTACATTTTTGAGTGAAGGCATTGTTGTATTGAAAATGAGATATTATTCAGTACTGTATTATGTGAACCATTATAGAACCAATATAGAATTTACCTAGCCTATGCTAGTTCTCTCTTATGTCCCTAGTTACATTAAATAAACATGTTATTTTGGCTGTTCTTAAGAATACTGGAAGATGGATTATTACAACCGAAATATCGACATTGGGGGAAAACCATTCACATATTCATGATCAGCATCATCAAATTAAGCAACAAACACTAAAAAAATAAGATAAACAAAAACTTGGTCAAATTTTGTTACGTAGTGTTATTAATATACATTCATTATATAGTCTATACACCACTCCACAAAGGGAATATGTCTTTTATCTTGTGTTATGTTTGTTTCTTCATTGTATTTTTTGTGTTTTGCTTTTATAGTTGTACAAGCCTATTGTATGTGTGATGTAATAAATAAATAAAGTAATAATAAATATATTTTAAGACAGAGTGGTGCATTCCTGCAATTTATTTACGATTTGCAGTTAAAAATAAAACTTAATGTTTACAGTATAGATTGCAGTTTACATTATACTAAAGATGAACGACCACTGAACAAACAACATATTAAAAAAAAGGAATTTAACACTTGAATGCAAATATCGGTTGTATGGTTATTTAACGACGGGGATGTAGTAGATCTCCGTCGTCGGTGTGCAGGAATTTTGTCCCGCAGGAGTTCTTTTACATGCCCGTAAATCTACACATCTGTCACATTTATGCACACATAAATGACATAAATAACATCGTCGATACTGACTGCGCCGCCCAACCTGATTTAAATGCAAAGAGACAATTTCTCACACTAAGTAAAACCCATTAACCCCAGTGATTATCATAGGTAATTTGCGAGAACGAAGTTTGAGCAAATTTATCTTATGAAACTCTCTCGAGTAGGATTCATTAAGACTATTCCATGAATAAAATCCAACGGATTTTCTAAATAATAATTATTTTCTTAGTTTGTTGTCAATATTCTGTCAGCCGTAAGATCACGGCATAATAGATGAATGAACAGTCCATGAATCGACCCAAGTTCCTAATGCTACCAATAGTGCGCATCACAAAGATTGAGGGCGTCGTGGTAGTTGCTTACCTTAAAAAGCTATAATAGCACACGAACTGGCTTGCACAGAATCGAAATTGTGTTTTTAATCAATGGGCATTTATATTAATTCAAATTCCAAACAAGTTATGTTGTATTAAATAATGTGTTTTCTTTCTGCTCAATTGCAGCATGTGACGTACTAATCACAGCGCGTTGATGTCTTACGTGTCCAGTAACGAGCTGACGTTTTATCAGATAAAATTATATCCTTGCAATCCGAGGAAGGATATTATAAGATAAACGATCGTGATTGGTACAGGCTATAACAGAGAATTGCTAAACGTTATTAGTTATTATCAAACACACGGCACATGAGTGGAATAGTCACAGATAATGTTACGAGTGACTTGGAAATGGCCAATACTCGTAAATATCTAGGAGCATTAAGGCCATGAGTTGCATTTATAATGTCTGTTTAAAGAATCATATGTGGTAAAGAATTAATACATTGTATACTGAAATTGAATTATTTGAATAGCATTTTAGATCGAGGCAATACTGTACTATTAAGCTACTAGCTTAAAAGGCCCTGTATTTTGTAACTCGAAATTGGGAAGTTAGTACTTTGCGACTCACCCTGCTCCCCTTTCCACTCGCCTGCCATGTCACCTAATATTTCACAATAAAAAAAATACCCTTGCACCTCCACATAATATTTCATAATTATAAAAACGACCCTTGCAACAAAATAGGCAATTTCGGATTGAGAGTAGGGGTGGGGGACTCGGGTGAGTTGCAATGTACCATTTTCCCTCAAAATTAATTTATGAAGGACTTTCGATTTTGAAACTAGAGATCCTTATATAGGTATTTAGAATTTTAAATGAGGAAGAACGACTTATCACACTCAAATTATTCCCTCAGAAAACGCTTGGTATAGCTTTTTTGTGGCTCATAGAGGATTTAGAAGATTACACCACATTGTTTCTACATTCCATGCCTGGTAGGAGTTGAAATAAGAAACAGAAATGCCGGTAACATAAAATTGTATTGCCTTTACGGAATATTTTATTTTTCACTCTCATGTTACCATACAACCGTTTCGGGGCTCAAATCAAAAAGAAATTCAATATCACTTTCATACTTTCCTCCCCAATACCTGGGCATAATAATATACTGCGCGCGCATAGGACTAAACATGTTCCATCCTATTTTGTCTCCTTTTACATGCTTAGGGCCTATGAGAAACATCCATATTTCTCAACTAAAAATACAAAACCTACAGCTATGAATAACGTATCAGTGGATAGAATTTTTTTGCCGCTTTCTAATAGGGCATATTCGTTGGCACACTCAGGCTGAGACAACTGAAAATGCTGTCCCTGCAAAATGTACAGGGTAGAGAAAGTTATGTGACTGCCTGACATTGTGCATTATTTTCGTGGATTTCATTATTCTTTATTTATTTACACCAATCAATTATATAGATCTATATCTGTATCTGGTACCCTATGATCCCCAGGTGGGGCGAAGGGGCATCCAAGTGGAGGTTTCATTACCTATACTAATTTTGATATGCTTATTTTCCCCTCTGGAAACTAAGTATTTCTTGGACGTGAAAGGGCCGAGAAATTTTGTCCAGAAGCTCTAATTTAGGCTTGGAGTTCTTTTACGTGCCGTAAATCTACGACACGGGACCCCCAGCTTAAAGTCCCTCCCGGAGGACTCCGTGCCCAGGATTTTTACGTCCTGAAAAATCCATCGAACGCGGCCGGGTTTGATCCCGCGCCCTGCGGATCTAGAGGCGGACACGCTACCTCTAGACCACCGCGGCCGACTAATTATATAGATAGCTTCTCTAATTTGTCAAAGTCCCGTATCATGCACTTCCAGTACTGTCAAAATTCCAAGTCTCTACCTATTATAGTATAGGCTCTACGTTCTCTGTCAGTCAGTCAGGACAAAGCCGTATGGTGCCCGCGGCTTCGCCCGCGATTATTTACTCAACTGCTAGATATTTTGTTTAAATAATTTATTTAAAAGAAAAAATAATTAAATTTATTATCAACACGTACATCGTTTTTACACAAACTGCAGGAATTACATAATTTTATTACATATGGACATGCAAATTTGAAATGAAACGATTATAACGAACCACAGATTCATGAACATTACCCAAATTATGCATAGACAATTTTATTAAAACGATTGATAATTTAAAAACTAAAAACCCAGCTTCGAGGTGCATTTCACGAACAAATTGCGCCACCCGTGGGGAAAAAGACTTGAGATTAGAGTTCCCTAGCCCCCCCCCCCCAAAAAAAAACCCGCATAGTGTGTTTCGTCCAAATCATTTAATGTTTTCCCATTAAGGCGTGCATTCATTATCCCTTTCTGTCCACCTATGTAATATCTGTCAAGATAGCAACCAAGCAAGGCCATCTTGAATTAATTGAATTAATTTCACAATTGAATACTGTATTTCCGCAACAATTGACTTCATTGTGTGTTTCTTGTGGAAGGTATTTCGTCTCCTCGAAAAGATATGATTTTTGGTATTAAAAATAAAAATTTTGCAAAATCCTGTCTTGAAAAAAAGAATCTAGTGGACTTTGAAAAACAGTGAAGCTGAACTATTGAAGCTCTTCATTATATTAGTTAATTTTCATCACTATGAGTTTAGTAGTGTTGTTAAGTGTTCATATAGTTTTGTTTTATTCAATTACATAGAGACACTAGTGTTATACGAGAGTTTATAATTATAGTTCACTGATATAATTTAATTTTCACATTGCCTGCATAACCTCATCATGGATGAGAAACAAGATGACAACAATCGTCAAAAAAGAAGAAGATCAGAAACTGAAAATAACTGTAAGTTTTCATTTATTTCTCCAAATCCTTTCGAGTCATTATCAAACTTATCAAATGGTGATGGTAATACAGAAGCTATGGATCAAAACAATAGTTCTTCGCAGAAACCTACAAAACCACCTCCTATTTATGTAAATAATGTATCAAACATAAATGCAGTTCTTCACGATTTGAGAGCAGAAAGCGTAAGCCTTTTCAAACATATTACACTTGATAATCAGAGAGTAAAATTTTCATTCAAAACTCCTGAAGATTACAGAACTGCCATAAAGTATTTCGAGACTCATAAAGCAGAGTTTCATACGTACCAAATGGAGAAAGATCGAAGTTTTCGCGTAGTAATTAGAGGTCTGCATCCTTCATGTGATATAAACGCAGTTATGAATGAGTTGAGCTCACTGGGATTTGAACCTGCACAAATGGTCCCAGTGCATCATCCTGTTACAAAAGGTGGCTTTACCGTTATTTTTTCTTGACCTTAAACCAAATGTAAATAATAAAAAAATTTACGAATTAAACAGACTGTACTACGCTGTGATAAAAGTAGAGCCCCCAAAACCTAAAAGGCATATTGTTCAATGCATAAATTGCCAATAATATGGTCATAGCAAGAACTATTGCCATAAAAGAGCCAGATGTGTCAAATGTGATGGGAATCATTCTACTTCAAAGTGTACAAAACCTCATGATGCTCCACCAGTGTGTGTGAATTGTAGAGGGCAACACACCGCAAGTTATAGAGGCTGTCCTGAACATCTAAAGCTTCAAAAAGTATCAAATCCTACTTCACAAACAAAGAAATTCCAAGCTAATGAAACAAGAACAAATTCTTCTCAAATGGGAATCAATTTAACCAACCAGCATTTTCCATCCCTGCCGACCCCTCAAGTTCCACAAGACTCTTCTCATCAAAAAATCTATGCCAATGCCGCTTCTCCTGAACCAAATGTAAACCAGCTGGATCGTATTCTAACAAAGCTGGACTCACTCCTAGAGCTTCTACATCCACTTATTACTACACTATCTCAAATTATTCCTGTCCTTTTAAATCACAAAGGCTAGAGGCCCTAATAGAGCAATACGCATCTGCACTTGGAACTGTCAAGGCATTAATAATAAGTATCATGAATTATTGTATTCCTTGAAACTTATAATATTGACATATTGTTAGCTACAGAGACCAAATTGGCACCGCGTTTGCATTATCGCATAGCAGGATATTATATGTACAGTCGGTCAAATAAAAAAACGTCGGGCGTTATTTTATAAAGTATCACAAACGAGCATATGCGCATGTACAGGAAGACTTAAGGTTAGGTTCACATATACCTCTTGTCTATCCATGTATTTTCTTGATTATTTAGTCAGTTTTGTACCAAAACAAACATGTATAGAAGGCTGTGGCTATATGCCTCACTCTTTGGAGAAGGATATAATGCTGGGAATGGTAGAAGGAGCCAGAAAACAAGGAAGAAAGAAGATGAGATGGCATGATGAGATAACCAGGGCTACCAATCTTACATGGAAAGAGATTCTTGATCGGGTACAGGATAAAAATCAATGGAAGAGACTGACACATCAAGTTACAAAAGCAAGAAAGAGACATTTTGAATAATACGGCTGGCAACCCACTGCTGTGTATATCCGACTGGATCACAAAGGATCGCATGCGATCTGTGTACTCTACTATATGCCTCAAATCCGCCATAGTATTGGTTGCAAATTTTTATATTAATAATTAATAGATTCGCGAGGAATATGTTTATTCAAGGAGCATTTTTTAAAGATTTTATTTTATAATACCGGTACTTGTAGTGCAAAATCAATAACTTACGCTCAACTTCTGCAACCAATCTAGCATCGAAATACGCGCCCGGCCAGATCCACGTTTCCTATGAAAACTTCCGGTCGTATTATAGTGAAGTTCCCACCTCTGAGCTGCTCTTTCATAAATATGGAACCTTCTCGCTGCTTCAGAGGCCGAAAAATGCAGGTCAATTACAGCCCTAACTACGCTTTCTCTCACTTTAGCATTTGTATGTGGCGATGACACAAAGCAAAATTAATTATGACAATACATTAAGTTGAATATCGCTTTCCGCGTTGTTCATTTTTTCCCTCGTTGTTCATTTTTCTCTCCTGTCGCATGGCCTTATATGTTCCGAGAATGACCTGTATTTTATGTTTTTTATAGGAAACTTGTGAACTAATGCGTTAAAACTTTAATTTTAACTGCAAACGAGTCCCGACGTTTTTTATTTGACTGACTGTACAGGGCTGATCATCCCAGCCAAGAAAGGAAAGGGGGTTCTGCTGTTTTTATAAAAACTTCACTAGTACATTATGAACTTCCACCCATAATTGAAGAAGAATATCAAATATCACGCATACAAATAGAGTTAAATAACAAGAAATTACAAATTGCATCATTTTATTCAGCTCCGGCCAACAGACTAAATCCATCGGATTTCTGGGCTGTTTTCCACGAATTGAAGTCTTATTATCTACTCGGCGGAGATTTTAATAGCAAACATCCTCGTTGGGGATCGAATCTAGTCAACCCTCGAGGAAGAATACTACATAATGCATCGTATCAACTGAGTCTACAGCATATGTTTCCTGTGGAATCGACACATTACCCAGGAAATGGCAGTACACCAGGTGTATTAGATTTCTTCATTGGTAAAAACGTTGCGCAGGACTGCACAAATCCTGAAGTACTACATGAATTAAGCTCAGATCATTACCCTGTACTTATTATACTCAATGGCGCTGCTGAGAACTACATTTCCTCTCCTGGTTTAATTAAGCACCCTTTTAACTGGACGTTGTACACTTCTACATTACAATCTCTAACCGATTTACACATACCTTTAAAGTCACCTCATGTTATAGACTTTGCAGTCGCTACTATTACCAGAAATATCCAGCATTCTGCTAATCTAGCAAGTAGCTCTACTGGAAATTACCTTACACTCAGAGATTTACCAATGGTAATTTTCCTCATCATATTCAACAACTTCACGAGATTAAAAAGAAGTGTAGAAAACTTTGGGAACAAACTAAATACCCTCAACACACCCTCAATAACAGAGCAACGAAGGAAGTAAAAGATGCATTAAAACTTGAACGAACAATTGCTCTTGAAAATCAACTAAAGACTCTTAATGCACAGGATGGATCTTTATGGAAGACAACAAAGAAAATATTAAAATACAGAGAAAAAATACCGCTTTTAAAAACCGGCACTAAGTGGTCCTCGACTCCAGAAGAGAAAGTGAAACTTTTTTCTGAACAATTGTACAATCAGTTTCAACCGAACGATATTGCTGATGCCGAATTCACTAGAACCGTAGAAGAATCAATTTCAAAGCCTCTCCAACTTTCCCAGTATAATAAATTCTTTACACCTGCTCAAGTACGGAATGTCATAAATAGATCACCTAAGAATAAAGCTCCTGGCCAAGATTTGATTGTTCAGCCACTACTGGAAGCTCTCCCTCGAAAAACACTAGTATTTATAAGACAAATGTACAACGCTATTCTTCGTTTAACTTATTTCCCTTCTAAATGGAAGCACGCTATTATAACTATGATCCCGAAACCACAAAAAGTCAAAAGTGACCCAAAGAGTTATCGTCCTATAAGTATTTTACCACTCTTCTCCAAAATTTTTGAACGTTTACTCTTATCACAATTACTGGAAGAATTAAAACACGTTCTACCTACTACACAGTTTGGTTTCAGAACACAGCATTCATGTCCACAGCAGCTCCACCGCATTGTGGATGCTATACTGGACTCTTACGAGGAAAAATCAGTTTGTCTAGGACTATTTCTGGATACTGAAAAGTCTTTCGACAAAGTATGGCATGATGGTCTTCTTTTCAAAATTAAGCCTCACCATTTATCATTTAATCATATCATTGTAAAAGAACATTTTCCGTAAAATATGAATCAGACCAATCAAAAGCATTAACAATTCGATCTGGAGTACCTCAAGGCAGCATACTTGGACCTCTACTTTATATCACGTACGCTGCAGACTTTCCAGTTTCTGACAAACTCATAATCGCACACTTTGCAGACGACATTGCAATACTGAGTAATGGTGTCGCTGAAATAGCTGTACAGAATCTGCAAGAATTTTGTGACGAAATAGACTTGTGGTGCAAACACTGGAGAGTTGTGATGAACCCAAAAAAATCAAACGTCGTGAAATTCACATACAAGTATGATGTACTACAACAACCTCATACTTCAAGGCGAACAGGTTCTTGAGTCTAAGTCAGTCAGATATCTTGGCCTTATTCTCGATCAACGTCTGACGTGGAAAGATCATTTTTCCCACTTAATTAAGAAAATTCGCCATCGTCTCCATGAGTTGAGACACATCATATCTTCTAAATCCTCACTTTCCCTTCAATACAAGAAATTGATATATACATCTCTCATCAGGCCTCTCTGGATGTACAGTTGTCCAATTTGGGGTTCAGCATCATCTTCACAAATACAAAGAATTCAGACTATTCAAAACAGGTGCCTTCGATTAATAACTAATGCTCCATGGTATGTCAGAAACTCAACCATTCACTCTGATCTAAACGTTCCAGATGTAACAACAGTACACAGCAAAGCTTACGTAAGACTAGCCAGGTCATTCATCAACCACATCAATCCACTGATACAGAACATTCCAAGAAACTATCCACCAGACCCACAACTCAGAAGACTAAAGAGGAAAAGACATTCTGATCTTAGATTATGAGCATCAATGTTAACTAAATCTATAACATACAACCGGGACTGGCGCTTGGCAGAACCCCGGAAACAAGTATCAAGTTATTTATTTCTACTGTAATTATCAAAACTGTAATGTATTATACTAGGATGTGCCCGCGGCTTCGCCCACGATAATTAATTGAAAAATTAAAAATTAATAGCATAATAAGTATTAAAGCAGTATATTTATTAACACTTGCACGCGAATCATTCTTAAACTAAACCATTAATAATTAATTAAGCAGCTAAAATTCCGGCTTCAAGAGTACATTCCACGATTAGAAATCGCCACCTGGGAAAACGATCTCAGATTCGATTATGCAGTTCCAAAGATAACTGAGAACCACTGCCTTCTAAACTGTATAATTCTCGTGCGTAATTCTCGAGACGGCGGTGGATAATACGTATCGTTTCTCAACTGTTTGTTGACAGATGAATATGATGTGAATTTTATTTGATAAAGTCAGTGTAATTTTCAGAAATTATATAATTTTTCAAGGGAAGAAGTGATTGGTTTGGATTTTTTCTGTCCGCGATACTTCGAGGATTAAACTATCAATATATTAAAGCTGATGCCCGCGGCTTCACCCGCCATTATTAATTGACTCCAGGATTTAAAAAAAAATTACACTGGCAGTGTATTAAAAATGTTTGTGGTTCAGAGATATGAAAATTGTAAGTAAAAATAAAATTAGAATATTTGTTCATTGTGTTCATTTCACTTAGGCTTTATATAATAAAGAAACGGTTTTCCTAATTTTGTAGTCGTCATGAAAGTTTACACTGCGAGAGACGAACATCGCCGAGTATACCCGATGTCTCACGAAGCGGGCGAGCGAGCAAGCACGCTATTTAGGGCCGTTGAATTGTATAAGAGTAGATACAATAAAGTTACCAAATATTTAAAAAAAAAAAATCCTGTCTTAGTGTGCACTTACATTATGAAACAAAGGTGCTATCAAAATTCCAAGCCTATACATTGATTCTCTGTCAGTCAGTCTTTCAGTCAGTCAAGACAAAGCCGCTTATGTGTAGAGATGTAGAGAAGATGGTTTGTCTACAGCGATCATCGCCGGCGAACACGCTGATGAATGGGAGCATGAGCGATCATCGTCGTAGAGGGGGTTTCTTTTACCGGCGATCATCGTTCATTATACTGTTGTTATCCACAGTTACAGTTGGCCATGTCAAACAGTTGACAGGAAGGGGGGACATGCAATAGGAATTTTGAAAACTTTCATGACCTCAGCACTGCTGATAATAATATAGCCACGCGAAAACGCTGACAGGAACAAAGGAATGTCACTACTGGCGAACTAAATGGTAAATGGTTCAATAAAATAATAGTCACCAAACCAGTAAGTATATATATATATATTGAAAATATTGTATTGTTTTACTAAATGCCAGAATGGTACTTTATAAGATTGTGTGGGGGATGTGAAAATGTATGTTCGTCTGTACGTCCGTGTCTGTACTGTAAGCGTGATAACTCAAATATGCTTATCCGATTTTCATGAACGTCCTTGGGAAGAAGCCTATTGTTGGTTGACCGGTACCGGAGCAAAGCCAAATTTAGTGCCTATTTTATGGTGATATATAAGAGAAAATATCAAGTACAAATCAGTTCTCATGACAACTTTCTTTACAGTGTTCATATAGGCCTATGGCTTTGGAAGTTGCATTTACATTTTCTCTTTTCACTGTTGTATTTGTAATTGACTGTCTCCCATACCTTTTCTGTTTAGGTTTGTAACTATGTACATTGGATCTCCGCTCACACTCCTCAGCGTTAGCTCTATCTATCGCTTCCTTCATTGAAAGTTCTTCTGAATTTAGTCGAACTGCTTCTCGTACGGTATCATTAAGAACACAATTAATAAAAGTATTTTTTCCCAGCCTTATGATAATTTTAAGTCCCTCTGACTTTTCGTCAGCGTTCTATACAGTTGTAAATTTATTAGTACTTTCTAACGCGCTTGCAATGAGTTGTTCTACTCATGTGCCCCACTGTGTTACACCTTCATTGGGTTTTTGTTTTCCTTGGAACAATTGATTACAGTAGTATGCAGAAGTTTTTTGACCTGAATAATGAGTCTCAAGTTTCCGTTTGAAATCATTCCATGTCAACTCCTCGTTGTCCCTAATACTTCAAGTTCGTTTGGCCTCTCCCGTAATATTAGCAAGTACATATCTTAATAACGTTCTCTGCTGTGCTGGCTCTACCAACGTGTACGCGGATTCAACATTGTCTATGAAATCATTTAATTCTTTTGGGTCCCCCGTGAAACGCTTATAAAAAATTTGGCGGCTTCCGTTAGTGTCAAAGGAATATGATGTACAATTGCTCTTAATAATTAAAAAATTAATGATTTTCCAATAGCTCAATCCAGTCCGTAGATTGTGGAAGATTTTATTCTCCGTCTTGTTGTCCTTCCATTTTTAAAAGTTAAAAAAGTAGTTTTAAAATAAAACATGTTATATTTTTTTTAACTTGCTAAATGACCTATACACTGGGGAATAGTTCGGAAATCCAATGGGGGTTTACGTTGCACTGTACTACTTACTTGGGAAAGATGGAAGAGAAGACACCACACCTAGGTGCGTCACGAACGTTGCTCCCACACAGCATAGACAGGACCTGCTGCCGAAGTGATCATTACCCTGGTAGCTAGTCCTTGACCTCGAGCCTCAGAATGGCTCTGGCTGTAAGAGATGTCCGCCACTGATGCCTTCAGCTGGAAAGAACCGGGATTCGGGTACAACCAAGAGGAAAGAAGCGAAGAATACTCCTGGACCCTCGGGGAGAAGAAAATCTTCAGAAGAAGAAGAGTAGAGATGTTGTTAAAGGTATTCTATAGTTTTAACCGTCCTGCCGTTTTCAATGGTGATTTTCCGTCCAACAATCCTGCCAAAGAATGAAGGATTTCCTGAAGCTAAGCATCTGTTGCTTTCTGTTGGTGTCCAAATTGAGTTAATGCGCCTCCCAGAGGTACTAGTCTGATGGTAATACCGTCCTTCTGATATTCACGTGGAGGCTTAGGAAATATTTCTTGAATAATATTGTCGGTCACAGGTGTTTCTTCAAATATAAACTGTGATGTAGCAGATCTATCCATCCATGCCTAAAAGTTGTATTTTACTGTTTATAATTTTAAAATAACTGTAGAATATCCACTGTAGCTTATATGCAATACAGATGCCACCATGATGTGTAATGCTATTTTTTGTTTAAGGTAAGGTTTTCTGTGTTTGCAACTACACCTCAATATTTGTTTTTGGGTTCGGCTTTTCCCTTGAGAAAAGCTAAGCTACGTGCACGTCTGCTCTCGTAGATGATGTAGCTATTTCCTCAAGTGATGCGATGTACTAACGACTGAAGAGGAGACTAAAAGATTTTAAACACAGAGATTTTATGTGACGGTTTATATAGTTTATTCCAGTAGAGTAATAAGTAGAAAGCCTTACAGCGTTCAAGTCAAGATTCCCCATTATCCCAGGCCCCATTCCCCATATCGAAGAAGAATGGCGACAATCCGTCTGCTCGTGCGCGCCCAAAAACGTCACATTCATACTTAAAATTGTTCTTTCCCATATAATTTCACGGCACTTGGTACATATTTCTAACAGGAGGCTTCGACTGACCTATATTGTTGTTCAACTTCTGATTTTGCACTTAAATTAACCTTGGTGATTATATTTTGTGCACCCACCAATGCATTATCACTATTTTGTGCACCTACCAATGCATTATCACTTTTTTGTGATACCATACTTTCTGATGGTTTCTCCATATTTGGTCCCTTATTTCCAGCAGTTGCTAAGAATACAAAATGTCCATCTTCAGAAGAAGGTGAACAGACTACACCGCCAGAATTAAGAATATTAATGTTTGGACATATTCTGCAATTTCAGTGGAGATTTCACTTCTATTAAGAAATACAAACAAAATAAAACCAGCAAACATTAAAAAAACACCAAAGCAAAACTCTGAACATCGAAAATTGCTCACAGAAAAAGCTAACTATTGAAGGTCAGTTAAATTATCCGCCATTGAATTGATGTATGCTCGTGCATTTTTGCTAGCAAACCCGGCCTGCTAAGACGACTTAACTGAGGTGAGAGGCCGTGGTTAGGGTTAGCAACAGAAAGACAGTGCATTGCGGCTTTGTAGTAGTGATGATTAGCCACTTAAAAAGCATGTGACCCGTAATTGGGAGTTAGGCCTACGCCGGTACCGGTCAACCAATTTGGTCCAATATCAATAAGCTTCGTCCAATGGACGTTATAAGTGCGATACCAAGTTTCACGAAAATCTGATAAAGCGAATTTGAGTTTAGCGCGTACAGAGACACAAAGAGACAGACAGACGGTACTGGTACTTAATAATAAAAAACAAAACACAACTAAACCGAAAGAACCAAACATAGAAACTCAAAACAGAACGAACTAGAACATGGCTTAGAACAATGTAAAGTACGTAAAAAATTAGAACTAAGTTACTGCATAACGAAAATATACTCAAAGTGATTATATAGCAGAAGGCTCTATAATAAGAGCAGTAAGAATTTACAATATTTCCAGCACACTAGAACATACCTGAATTATTCTTGCCAAGGTAATACGTCGACTTAAGATGCACTCACTTAAAACTGTAAAAATCATATCATGAAAAGAGAGAGAGGGAGGGAGGAAGAGAGACAGAGAGAGAGAGAGAGAGAGAGAGAGAAAGAAAGAAAGAGAGAGAGAAAGAGAGACAGCGACTCACTCACTCGGAATCTGCCGGCGTAATCCTCACCACAAACGGCCTGATCAACGGCCCAAAGAAAGAAAAAAGGCAGTCGTGTAAATAGGTGCGCTCAGAAAGAAAATATAGCAGATTTGAATTAAGAAAAGCCGTACTCCTGCAAGATCACAACCACGCGTAAACTAAATGAACCAGTAATGAACAGAACGAGAACAAAATATAACAACCATACACTTATAAATAATTAATAAACTCAGCAAAATAAATTAAGGAAAAAATACTAGAATGGAGTCATTTATGGATAGCTCAATTCATGGATCATTATTAAACTCTAATACTGGATGTCTTATAGCCAACAAAATTAAACGCTGCCCATCAAAGGGTGAATGCATCAACTATATCTCAAGTTTGACTGGAGCGGTCGGGCTGATCATTGATACGTGAAATGCTACAGTGAAGTTATCGTTATTGGCGGCGAAAGGAAAAAATGAACTACGAACTATTAATATTGGGCACTGCAGACTGCCTTTTACTGATTGTTATTATTATTATTATTATTATTATTATTATTGTTATTGTTATTATTATTACTATTATTATTATTGTTGTTTTTACAATTATATTATCTTCTTGTTTTAAATATTTATTGGAATATAATTAACATTATAAAGTAAAAGCTGGCATAATAATATTATTCATGCTGTATATAGACATCTCTTAACTTACAGTGCATCTCATCATCACTACCGCACTACAGCCATTTATGGGCCTTGGCGTCCTCTACAATTCTTTTCCATATCTGTCTTTCCTGTGCTTTTCTCCTCCAGTTTCTCACTCCCAATGTCATCAAGTCATCTGTTACACTATCAAGCCATCTGAGCTTGGGTCTTCCTTTCTTCCTTGTGCCTCCAGTTTCGTTGAACAGTAGTTTCTTCACTATTTCGTCTTCACTCATTCTCATGAGATGACCAAGCCATCTTATTCTTCCTGCTTTCATTATGGTGACTATATCTGGTTCTTTGAATAGTTGATATAGTTCATGATTGAACCTCTACGCCATACTCCTCCCTCTTTTACCGCCCCATATATTCGTCTCAGGATCTTCCTTTCGAACGATCCCAGAGAATATTCTTCTCTTTTTTTCAGGGTCCAGGTTTCTGCACCATATATCAACACTGGTCTTATTATAGTTTTATAGATTTTAATTTTGATCCTGCTAGGGATGTTCTTTGCTTTTAACAGGTTTGCTAGTCCGAAATAGCTCTTGTTAGCCGCTATCAATCTGGCACTTATTTCACTATTTATGCTATTATTGTCTGTTAATACTTACCCCAAGTATTTAAATGATTTGACCCTTTCAAAAGTAAATTCCTGTATGTTAAGCTCACTTGGTATTGAAATTCTGGAGTACACACTAAATATATATTTTGTTTTCTCTTGATTGACCAGTAATCCCATTTGTCCTGCAATCTCACTCAGTCTCTCGAATTCATTTCTCACACTCGTAATATTTCTACTAATGATGACTACATCATCAGCGAATGCCAAAATCTGTGATGTTCTATAAAAAATAGTGTTTGTTGTTTGTATTCCAGTTGTTCTTACTACCTTTTCTAAAATGACATTAAATAACAAGCAGGCTAAGGGATCTCCCTGTCTTAATCCCTTATTAATGTCAAAAGTTTCTGACAGTTCTGCATGCACTTTTACTCTACATTTATTATCCTCCATTGTTGCCATTATCAGTCTTATCAGCTTTCCTGGTACTTGGAATTCAAGTAATGTCTTGTACAGTTCGTTTCTATTGACATTATCGTAAGCTGCTTTAAAATCCAGGAACAGAAAATGGAGTCCTATGTTATATTCATTGCACTTTTCTAGTATCTGCCTTACTGCAAAAATCTGATTGACTGTTGATTTCCCTGGCATGAATCCACTCTGATAAGTCCCGATATTTTTTCACAACATAGGGTTTCAGTCTATTATTTAATATTTTCGCAAAGATCTTATACGCAATGTTTAGTAGTGTAATGCCTCTATAGTTTGCACAAACAAGCCTATCTCCCTTCTTGTGCATTGGACATATTACCCCTTCCCTCCATGCCATTGGTAGTTACTCGGTACTCCATATTATGCTCATCATTTCCTTCATCCTTTGTACAAATATCCTTCCCTTACCGTTAAAGAGTTCTGCTTGCAGACCGTCTGTTCCTGCTGCTCTATTGTTTTTTGTATCTTCAATTGCCATTTCTATTTCTATGATCTCTGGGGGTTCCTCTTCTCCTTCGTATCCCCTCTCTAGTACAAATCTTCCTTCTTCTTCCTGATCATCCGCTAAGATACTCTTAAAATGCCTTGTCCAGCAAGACAGCATTTCTTGTGTATCAGGGGTATATTACCAGTCTCATCTCTACAACTCGCTGATTTTGGGTTAAGAACGTTTTTCTGGTCCTTTACATTTATATAAAACTGCCTTGCCTTATGTTGCATTCTCAATTAATTCGTTCATTTTTCCAATCGTCCACTCCCTCTTTTTCTTCTTGTGTATTTGCTTCTCAATTCTTCTTTTTTCTTTATACACGTTTTCTTTATACACGTTTTCTTTCCCTCTTGTTCTTGGTCCTTGGATCATGATTTTGTAAGCTTCATTTTTGGCATCTGTGGCATGTTTGCACTCTTCATCAAACCAATCCGATTTTTGTTTGTGGTTTCTAAACTTCCCTAGTATATTCTCTGCTGTCTCTCTCATATGTTTTACCATTTCCTCCCAGAATTCATGACTACTCTCTCTCTCTTCATTTTCATTTAGTTCCAGTCCTTGCATTCTGTTCTCTAGTTCATTTCGAAAATCCTCCTTTGTTTGTTCTTGTGCTAGTTGGTCTATATTATATATTTCTATTCGCTGGACTGGTTGCTTGTTATACTTAGGTCTATTAAATCGTGCCCTTATGATAGCAATTACAAGATAGTGGTCTGAGTCTACATTTTCCCCTCGGTATGTTCTTGTATCGATCAGTTTTGTTTTATACCGTGCTTCTATTATTATATGATGAATTTGGTTGCATGTTCTTCTATCGGGGGATACCCATGTTCCTTTATAAATGTTTTTCTTTGGGAAAAGTGTTGTGCCCACCACCATGTTTAATGATGCTGCTAATTGAATTAGTCTAGATCCATTATTGTTTGTTTCCTCATGTAGACTATATGTTCCAATTGTTGGCTTATACATGCTTTCCCTGCCAACTTTAGCATTCAAATCCCCCAGGATCATTTTAACATCATGCCTTGGGCACCTCACACAAACTTGTTCTAATTGATCATAGAATTCTTCTTTCTCTTCCTTGCTAGCACCTTCAATTGGGGCATGTGCACATATCATACGTATGTTATTAAACCTGCCTCTTACTCTCAGATTTGCCAAACGATGGTTTATGGCTTTGAAATCCATTATCAAGTGTTTTAATCTTTTGCTCACTACGAACCCAGTGCCAAAAATATGGTCTGTAGGGTAGCAACTATAGTATATAGCAAAGTTATTTCTTTCTACAATACCTGTCCCTACCCATCTGATCTCTTGCACTGCCACTATGTCTGTTTTGTAATTTGTTAATTGGTCTTCCAACACTTTGATAGCACCAGGTCTATACAAACTAAGTACATTCCATGTGCCAACTCGTATGTCCTTGTTCCGTTTGCCAGTCCTTCTTCCAAAAATTCGTCCAACTTCTAATTGTTGAGGATTCGCAACTTAATGTTTTTACAAGGAAGGGTTGTCAGCCCTTCGCCAACCCCCAACCTGGAGGACCAGGTAATTTGTACTCGAGGTTTTCTTCCCCTAGCCTTCGGAGATCCAACTCCCATCCTGCAAGGCAGCAGCTCCCTATCTTGAGGTCGTCTCCTCTGTCTTTTCGCCGTTGAGAGATAGACTCTTCTTCCGCCTATGAAGCCATTGGACTTCCTCTTCTGGAGTGCTCTTTCGTCTGACCTCTCGCCTTTGACCTGTCCAGCAAGGGAGGCCCTGCCAGTAGCTTTGCTACCGCCGGCATAGCTCAGAGGGTCGTCAAGGTACGCAAACCCCACCACCAACGATAAGGTCTCGCACTCCCCAGGTGGGGTACAGTGCATCTATGGCACCGCAAATCGACGGGATGGCCCTGAGAATATATTTCTTTTTGTTAGGGGGCACAAATCAAACTTCGCAGGGAGGCCCAACCTTTCTTCTTTACGCCACTGACCTGTGGGCCTATAAGTGTACAATCAACGGAACCAATGACAGAAGGAACTCTAAAGCTAGATGGACCTTTTTCTTAGGCTTCCTGGATTTCCATTCCTGAAGTTGTAAACTTTTCCAATCGTGTGTTTTTGCTTTAATTCTATATCCCGCGAAGTTTATAATTATTATGCTTGCAAACTGACTGTGGACTGATGAGTATTTCACGGAAAGACATCTGCTTTCGTATTTGCATGTTTTATATTAAATGACATATTTATATTTAGACATATTTGTTGATATTTTTTGTCTTTTAAAGTGCACTTTTTATTTATTCTGTAATTTTTAGTGCATTTTAGCTCTATTTAGTGCTCAAGCTCCCAATAGTGTAATTTCATGTTCTTTTTTTAGTTTTCCTCTAAATTTTTTCTAGGCCTGTTCATTTTTGCTATTAATATCCATTTCTGCACACATTTTCATGCAAATTTTAAAACTTCCACTACAGTCCAGGCACCCCTTCAGTTTAGTGTCGTCCTGCTAAAACGTTCATAAAGTAATTATTCTCTACTGCAATTAAAAGTAAAACTGGAAACCAAAGACAAAAAGGACTACCGATATTTAACGAACACTTTTCAAGGTAAAATAATTTATGTAAGTTACAACATTTGGGCATTATATATTACACAGAATAAAATAAAATGAAATAAAATAAAATAAGTAATATTGTAATGTACAGTCTTACATGATGGTACTGTGTTTGAAGTGCATTATGCAATTAATATTTTAAACAATATTAATTAAAATATTAATTAATTAAATACGAGGGTAAGTCAATAAGATTCGCACTTTTTTAATATTTTGTAGACTGACTATACCACTTTGTGCTCGCGCACGTTGACATGTTGTTCATTTATCTCCGCTTTTGGAATGTTTGATCTTTGTAACACCAATCAGTGTTGCGCTGTTGTACATTAAACGTTACTACACCGGTCAAAGAAGAACAGCGTGCAGTGATCCGTTTTTTTCTCTCTCGTCTGAAAGTGTGCCAGGAACCGCAATCCATCGAGGTCTTTCCGCACAATATGGGGGCAATGTTTTACCGTGACGAAGCGTGTACAAATGGATTGAAAAGTTTAAAAATGGTCGGACAAATTTGAAGGAAGAGGAAAGAACAGGGCGCCCTTCCACATCCACTATTGACGCCAACATTAGGCAAGTGCGTGTCATGATTCAGACAAACCGAAGAGTAAGTGTTGATGAAGTTGCAAACCATATGCAAATTAGTCATGATTCTGCATATGACATTATTCATAACAGGCTTGGCTTTCATAAAGTGTGTGCAAGGTGGGTCCCAAAACAGCTCATTAAACAGCATACAAGCACAATCGTGTGTCCATCTGGAAATGCTTACTGGGCTACCATGCTAACGAAGGTGAAGCTTTTTTTTTTGAATGAATAGTCACTGGGGACGAAACGTGGATCCATCACTTTGAGCCTGAATGCAAACGCCAAAGCATGGAATGGAAACACATTGCATCTCCAGTCAAAAAGAAATTCAAGAGTACTCTCCGCAAGGAAAAATTATGCTCACAATTTTCTGGGACTCACAAGAGCCAATACTGCACCATTACTTGGAGAAGGGCTCAACAATAAATAGTGCACGTTACAGTGAGATGTTGAGCAATGAGCTGAAGCCTGCAATTTGAACCAAACTTCGAGGCCTATTGTCGAAATGAGTTGTTTTGTTGCATGGCAATACGCGCTCACATACTGCCGCTCACATTATTGCGAAACTGGGTTTTGAGGCTTGCCTTCACAATGTAGCTAAAAGGTGGTCCTATCAGCGCAGATTCTCTGGATCTAGGTCGGTGAGTGAGAAATATGAATTTTCTTGATAAAGATTTTTAAGCCCCGTCTGGGCATAGATGCCTTCAGCACGAGTTGGCCATATTAGTCAGTATTTAGAAGCTTAATTAAATATTACCGAATATTTCGGAAGTATATTGTACTTAAGAAGAAAGCCTTACAGAATATGGTGTGCCTACTTATAACAGTTATTCGCTTAGGTTTTCCCCTATTAGCGTGGTTATGTTAAAGCTAGTATTCCAGTTTGGGTGCGTGCCAAGGTCTGTGATCCCGCGATATATGTAGGTCATGTTCCATATTACTGGATTTCAATTATTATGTTATTTATTGCGCCCTGTAATTCATTCAGTATCGCGATGTTAAGCGAGTCCATATTATTCATTGATATTCATATTGCTGTTTGCGGTATATGCCATCATTCTGTTCTTATGCAGTGATATTTCTAGTTGAAGATGTGGGATAGAAATTATGCCGGTTATTTATGCTCTTTTCGTAAGGATACAGTTTTCTGGGGATAAATTCCTTGGCGTTTGAAACTCAAATTTATTACAGTTCTGAAAATAAATTCTTTAAGGTTATAAAAATCACATTTATGCTATTCTGCGGCCCTGTTAATGTTGTTAGTTAAATATGTGGCCGAGTTATGTCCTTGCATTCTTATTTACTGTGCTGCTGTGCTATTTATAACCTGTTGCTATCTGCTGAGTACAGTAACCTTATGCGTGTTTGTGATCGTTTGCCATTTGATATTTTCGGCTTTCTGCTTCAGAGATCTTTTGGGCTATATTGTTCATATTACATAAATTATTTCTAAAACTTATTCTAGCCATTATTTCAATTCCTTGGGGGAGACTTAGTACTAGTTTTCCTCTGCATTTTGCGGTAGTTATACATGGGAATTTTGCTTATTATTGTAGTTCTGTGTTTCATTTTCTATTCACATTATTGTGTAGTAGGTTGGGTATTTAGTCTGTATCCTGCGTTAGGTTCAGGCCGCTAGCTATTCTGATTCATGTCTATCTTGACTACCTTATTTGCCTTTGCCAGATTTAGATCTTATTATATATAATCTTGGTTAGGTGCTGTCTGCATAGGTATTATTAATCGTAGTACCAAAATTCTTAATATTCTTAAAACAAGTAATTGTCTTGTAGGACATTATCTTAAATTAAATTAATTTATTAATTATAATTCAATTATATAGAGATTTGTATTTACATTTTACATACATACATTGGTGAAAATATATAATTGTTACCCTGTTTACAGTTGTGGCTAGATCATTTCTTATTTTGATATCCTACCTCACCTTGCATTGTTGGTTCGATCTACTCCTCCGGGTCCAAACCCAGTATTGTTCGCTTCCAGAGTTTTTATAGGTAGCAGATTTGAAATATAATATAATTGATTAGATTATTAGTAAGATCCTTGCTGTTTATAATTATTTAATATTATATTCTTGTGCACTGAATTTAATGGTATTTATATTTAGAGTATTTCTCCCCGTTGTTTATGAAAGAATTAATTAATGACTATTAGTATCTATTATATAACCTAACCCTTTCATATACAGTGAGTAGAAGTTACGCAGTGCAGTTGGTAGCCTATATCTCTCAATGCTTGGTGGGGGTGGATTAGGATTGATTTAATATGATCAAGATTGAAATATTTTTGGAGATTAATATTTTCAGTAGTCGTTGGATGTTTTTTCATAAATTTGCCCTTATTTAGTAATGTAGAAGGCATTAGCTGTAATCGTTTGCCATTAATATTTATTACGGTGATTCGAAATTATAATATAGGGGACCTACAGTTTGAAATAGTTTTGAGATTTTTTATAATATTTATATTTTGATGCATACTTAATGGGATTTTTCCAAATTATATCCTGGTGTGTAATAATACATTTTCTTATGATGGCCACTCGTCAGATAGTTTCAGGGATATGTTAAGGAAGGATGAAATTCTATTTGAAATCAAAAGTCGAGGACAAAAGGTTGATGAAAACTTAGAGGTACACGCTTTATTGAATATTTTGAAAGAAATACATAGTAAGCCGATATTGAATATTTTTGATACTGAGCAAGGTATATTATCGGAGTTAGAATGTTTACGGAGTCAGGTAAATGAAATTATAGAGACAGCTTCTGATCAGAAATCTGACGTCGACGCTTCTATGAAACAGATAGGCCTTCTTCGTAATAGAATTTCTCATAGTATGAATAGGCTTGTATATTTATCTAACCTGAATTTGGACGATGTTGCTAAAGCTAAGGTTAAGCAATCATTAGCAGATTTACAAGCAGTTTTGGATTTGATGGGTTCTGAAAATTCTATTAGCCAGTTAGGTTTGAACTGTGAGGGGTGCACCATATCCTAATAATTATTTATTTCAGGGCTTCTGTGTTCCTGTTAATTGTAAGTGAAGACTGATTTTAAATATTGTTCACTAATATTAAAGGGTTGTTATTTATTATTGTGTAAAATTTTCTGGTTGTGTGGATTGCCCCGAGTTTTTGTATATATAATTTTGATTATATGGCCAAACTTTTTATTCATGAATTCAATATAATGATGTCCAAGTTATTTCTCACTCACCTGCCTGCGCGGGGGCGCTGTGTTTCGCGTGACACGCTCATTTCTATGCCCCAAAATAAATTAAAATGTAAAATGTAAAAAAAAAAAAAAAAAATTATCTTAGAATAATGTAACTAGTATTGTCTTGTAAACTAAGAAACACCAAATATGATGAAAAGAAAAAGGTTAATTATAGAAATAATTGAAAAAAAAACAAAAAAAAACTTTATTAGTGCTCATTGAAGTCATGAGATAATACAGCGGTTTATAAAGATTTGTGACAAGAAGAAAAAGAAAAATTTAAGAAGTACTTCGTTTAATCAACATTTCTGCAGAAATACATTAATAGATATTCCTCGGATGTGCAATTCACACACCCTATCGCCTTATGTTGAAGAAATCAGATACTGTGTGGTATGTGTGGGTATGTTTCAGCCTATAAACTGTTGGTGGTTGTCAAGACTTATGCTTCCTTCCGGATTGGCATGTGCGGCCGCGCATGTTAGTCTGCTGTGTGTGTTGGGACTGCATCATCGGGCGACGGCCCGAACTTGTTTTGCCATCTTGTGTGGCCGGATCTGTTCCTCTGTCAGCGCTGCCCTCTTATCAGCTCTGTGGCGTTTTGGCTCCTCCGCTCCTGTCTGATGCTGTATACATCGTGCAGCCTGGCTCAGCATTCATATCTACTAATGTGGTTTACGGAAGATTACTCTAAGGTATATGGACGTACTGTGGGTATTGGTGGTAAAATTCAATATATTGAACTGAGAAATTTAAAAGGACCGCAAGAATGTTTCTTGTGTTAGTTGGCTCGCCCGCCTCTCGGACGTGTCGAATTGTGATCTTGTACAAACATTTTCTAATCTGGAAGAAAATAGACTTTCTTCATTCAAGAGCAATTTATCTTATACAACGGAAACAGAATCACCTCAAGAGAAGAAATAAATAGACAAGCTACGGAATTCTACAAGAGGCTATACTCTAGCACACTCACGCATGAGAACTTGATCCAGAGCTACACAATCCCAGTAAGACACCAAGAAGAGGAAATCAAAACAATTATTCCCAGTGAGGTAAGGAGAGCCATAAAAGAAGCGAGAAACGATAAATGCCCAGGCATAGATGGTGTTTTCAACGAATATCTCAAAATGGGAGGAGAAGACCTAGCGCAGAACATCACGAAACTATTCAATGAAATAATCGAAACGGAGGAAATCCCGAAAGAATGGAAGGAGAGTACAATAATCCTTCTCCATAAAAAGGGAACAAGAGATGACATCAATAATTACAGGCCAATCAGCCTGCTGCCAAACATGCTCAAGTTGTTTACAAAGATCCTAACCAAGAGAGACAAAAAACCTAGATGAAAACCAGCCGGTTGAACAGGCAGGGTTCAGATCAGGATTTAATACACTGGACCATCTCCAAACAATGCACCAACTTATGGAAAAGGTGCAAGAATTCAACCTAAAACTGTTTATTGCATTTGTGGATTACAGCAAGGCATTCGATTCCGTGGAACACACATTCGTGTTACAAGCCCTTCAAAATCAAGGAATCCACAACAAATATGTAAGACTAATAGCTAAACTCTACGAGGGAAGCCAAGCAAGCATAAGGACAGAGAGGGAGGGAACAAAATTTGTAATAGAGAGAGGAGTGAAACAAGGTGATCCCTTGTCACCTAAACTATTCACATGCTTGCTGGAAAACCAATTCAGGAAACTAAAATGGGACAACAACTACGGCATCAACATAGACGGACGGAGACTAACCCACCTAAGGTTTGCAGACGACATTGTTCTACTAGCCAACTCGGCACCTACTCTAGAAAGAATGCTAACAGAACTGGACGAAGTCAGCCGGACGACGGGACTGACCATGAACTCAGGAAAAACTAAGCTCATGACAAACACAATAGAAGCACCTGTCCACCTAAACGGTAGACCTCTAGAATATGTGCAGGATTACACATACCTAGGACAGAACCTCTCCTTTCACAACAACATGGAAAAAGAAATAAAGAGACGCATAGGACTAGCATGGAAGAAATTTTGGTCTCTAAAATTTATCTTAACAGACAAATTCCAGAAACTAACACTAAAGAGAGAAGTTTTGGAGACATGTGTGATGCCAGTACTCCTATATGGCTGCCAAACGTGGTCATTATCCTCGAAGCAAAGACAAAAGATTCAGACGTGCCAACGCAGAATGGAGCGTAAAATACTTCAGGTCTCCCTGAAAGACAGAATAAGGAATGAAGAGCTACGAAATAGGACAGGCATGACAGACACCCTCATCACGGCCAACAGACTCAAATGGAAATGGGGAGGCCACGTGGCAAGACTGGACCATAAGAGATGGACGCACGCGCTAACGATGTGGGACCCCAGAATTGGCAAGAGGAACGTGGGACGGCAAAAGATCCGTTGGGCAGAAGGTTTCAAGAAGACGGCGGGGGCGCAGTGGAGCAGAAGCGCAAGAGACAGACAATTGTGGAAGGATCTGGAAAAACTGTATATATAGTGTATAATTTGAGAGTAGTGAACTAGGTTAAGTACATGAACAAACTCCTTACTCTTTAGGACTAGCCCACCTAGGGAGTCAAACTAGAGGGCTTTTCCCTGCAACAGCAGGAGGCCATGGCCCTTAAGGGATTCTGAAGGCTAAAATTCATTCATTCAAATTCAAAAACAGTGTAAGGACACCAGAGCAAATGAGCTTATGGTATACATATAAACACTTCTTTACATGAATCAGTAGATGATGTATTATTAACTTACGAACTTTGACATATAATGGACATATGACTAAGTTAATTGCAAAATTTAATTATCTACCAATTCAACACATGTACTATATGTGTATGTAGAGGTTACCAGAAAAACCTTCTTGGAATAGACTCTTCAATAATCATATTATGAAAAAGCATCAAGAGCACGAGGTATAGTTACTGTGAGGGAAGTTTTTGTGAATCTATATGAATATATAATTGAAGTTGTAATCATGAGTGTTGTTGTTTAGCATATTGTGGTGTTTTTTGGTAACTATAGTCAGTTAAAAGAGAAATGTGGGGCTCAAAAAAAAAAAGACTATTTTTAGGGTTTTAAGAATAATGGGCATAGGGCAACTTTCTATGAATCTAACTTATTTAAAGAAACAAGTAATTAAGGTACTTTTAAAATCATTGTATGCAGCAGTTTTTTCTCTTTAACCTGGTGGCATATAATTAATTTGTAATTTCAAGTACATATGTTCGCATATCTGGCATAATTTTCAGCATGGTAGTCAAAATATTCAATTCCCGAGGGAGGAGGACTGAAGCGTTTTTAAATGTAAACAGAGCATTTGTGGGCTTCTTTATGAATTTCTCGTGAGCCGATGTTCTTTTGTTAGCGCATGCGCGTAGGGGCGTGGCTTTTGTCTAGCTTAGCGGTACCGCTGTTTGGCGAGCTCAGTGTGTCTCGCAGCTTGCCTTCACAATGTAGCTAAAAGGTGGTCCTATCAGCGCAGATTCTCTGGATCTAGGTCGGTGAGTGAGAAATATGAATTTTCTTGATAAAGATTTTTAAGCCCCGTCTGGGCATAGATGCCTTCAGCACGAGTTGGCCATATTAGTCAGTATTTAGAAGCTTAATTAAATATTACCGAATATTTCGGAAGTATATTGTACTTAAGAAGAAAGCCTTACAGAATATGGTGTGCCTACTTATAACAGTTATTCGCTTAGGTTTTCCCCTATTAGCGTGGTTATGTTAAAGCTAGTATTCCAGTTTGGGTGCGTGCCAAGGTCTGTGATCCCGCGATATATGTAGGTCATGTTCCATATTACTGGATTTCTATTATTATGTTATTTATTGCGCCCTGTAATTCATTCAGTATCGCGATGTTAAGCGAGTCCATATTATTCATTGATATTCATATTGCTGTTTGCGGTATATGCCATCATTCTGTTCTTATGCAGTGATATTTCTAGTTGAAGATGTGGGATAGAAATTATGCCGGTTATTTATGCTCTTTTCGTAAGGATACAGTTTTCTGGGGATAAATTCCTTGGCGTTTGAAACTCAAATTTATTACAGTTCTGAAAATAAATTCTTTAAGGTTATAAAAATCACATTTATGCTATTCTGCGGCCCTGTTAATGTTGTTAGTTAAATATGTGGCCGAGTTATGTCCTTGCATTCTTATTTACTGTGCTGCTGTGCTATTTATAACCTGTTGCTATCTGCTGAGTACAGTAACCTTATGCGTGTTTGTGATCGTTTGCCATTTGATATTTTCGGCTTTCTGCTTCAGAGATCTTTTGGGCTATATTGTTCATATTACATAAATTATTTCTAAAACTTATTCTAGCCATTATTTCAATTCCTTGGGGGAGACTTAGTACTAGTTTTCCTCTGCATTTTGCGGTAGTTATACATGGGAATTTTGCTTATTATTGTAGTTCTGTGTTTCATTTTCTATTCACATTATTGTGTAGTAGGTTGGGTATTTAGTCTGTATCCTGCGTTAGGTTCAGGCCGCTAGCTATTCTGATTCATGTCTATCTTGACTACCTTATTTGCCTTTGCCAGATTTAGATCTTATTATATATAATCTTGGTTAGGTGCTGTCTGCATAGGTATTATTAATCGTAGTACCAAAATTCTTAATATTCTTAAAACAAGTAATTGTCTTATAGGACATTATCTTAAATTAAATTAATTTATTAATTATAATTCAATTATATAGAGATTTGTATTTACATTTTACATACATACATTGGTGAAAATATATAATTGTTACCCTGTTTACAGTTGTGGCTAGATCATTTCTTATTTTGATATCCTACCTCACCTTGCATTGTTGGTTCGATCTACTCCTCCGGGTCCAAACCCAGTATTGTTCGCTTCCAGAGTTTTTATAGGTAGCAGATTTGAAATATAATATAATTGATTAGATTATTAGTAAGATCCTTGCTGTTTATAATTATTTAATATTATATTCTTGTGCACTGAATTTAATGGTATTTATATTTAGAGTATTTCTCCCCGTTGTTTATGAAAGAATTAATTAATGACTATTAGTATCTATTATATAACCTAACCCTTTCATATACAGTGAGTAGAAGTTACGCAGTGCAGTTGGTAGCCTATATCTCTCAATGCTTGGTGGGGGTGGATTAGGATTGATTTAATATGATCAAGATTGAAATATTTTTGGAGATTAATATTTTCAGTAGTCGTTGGATGTTTTTTCATAAATTTGCCCTTATTTAGTAATGTAGAAGGCATTAGCTGTAATCGTTTGCCATTAATATTTATTACGGTGATTCGAAATTATAATATAGGGGACCTACAGTTTGAAATAGTTTTGAGATTTTTTATAATATTTATATTTTGATGCATACTTAATGGGATTTTTCCAAATTATATCCTGGTGTGTAATAATACATTTTCTTATGATGGCCACTCGTCAGATAGTTTCAGGGATATGTTAAGGAAGGATGAAATTCTATTTGAAATCAAAAGTCGAGGACAAAAGGTTGATGAAAACTTAGAGGTACACGCTTTATTGAATATTTTGAAAGAAATACATAGTAAGCCGATATTGAATATTTTTGATACTGAGCAAGGTATATTATCGGAGTTAAAATGTTTACGGAGTCAGGTAAATGAAATTATAGAGACAGCTTCTGATCAGAAATCTGACGTCGACGCTTCTATGAAACAGATAGGCCTTCTTCGTAATAGAATTTCTCATAGTATGAATAGGCTTGTATATTTATCTAACCTGAATTTGGACGATGTTGCTAAAGCTAAGGTTAAGCAATCATTAGCAGATTTACAAGCAGTTTTGGATTTGATGGGTTCTGAAAATTCTATTAGCCAGTTAGGTTTGAACTGTGAGGGGTGCACCATATCCTAATAATTATTTATTTCAGGGCTTCTGTGTTCCTGTTAATTGTAAGTGAAGACTGATTTTAAATATTGTTCACTAATATTAAAGGGTTGTTATTTATTATTGTGTAAAATTTTCTGGTTGTGTGGATTGCCCCGAGTTTTTGTATATATAATTTTGATTATATGGCCAAACTTTTTATTCATGAATTCAATATAATGATGTCCAAGTTATTTCTCACTCACCTGCCTGCGCGGGGGCGCTGTGTTTCGCGTGACACGCTCATTTCTATGCCCCAAAATAAATTAAAATGTAAAATGTAAAAAAAAAAAAAAAAAATTATCTTAGAATAATGTAACTAGTATTGTCTTGTAAACTAAGAAACACCAAATATGATGAAAAGAAAAAGGTTAATTATAGAAATAATTGAAAAAAAAACAAAAAAAAACTTTATTAGTGCTCATTGAAGTCATGAGATAATACAGCGGTTTATAAAGATTTGTGACAAGAAGAAAAAGAAAAATTTAAGAAGTACTTCGTTTAATCAACATTTCTGCAGAAATACATTAATAGATATTCCTCGGATGTGCAATTCACACACCCTATCGCCTTATGTTGAAGAAATCAGATACTGTGTGGTATGTGTGGGTATGTTTCAGCCTATAAACTGTTGGTGGTTGTCAAGACTTATGCTTCCTTCCGGATTGGCATGTGCGGCCGCGCATGTTAGTCTGCTGTGTGTGTTGGGACTGCATCATCGGGCGACGGCCCGAACTTGTTTTGCCATCTTGTGTGGCCGGATCTGTTCCTCTGTCAGCGCTGCCCTCTTATCAGCTCTGTGGCGTTTTGGCTCCTCCGCTCCTGTCTGATGCTGTATACATCGTGCAGCCTGGCTCAGCATTCATATCTACTAATGTGGTTTACGGAAGATTACTCTAAGGTATATGGACGTACTGTGGGTATTGGTGGTAAAATTCAATATATTGAACTGAGAAATTTAAAAGGACCGCAAGAATGTTTCTTGTGTTAGTTGGCTCGCCCGCCTCTCGGACGTGTCGAATTGTGATCTTGTACAAACATTTTCTAATCTGGAAGAAAATAGACTTTCTTCATTCAAGAGCAATTTATCTTATACAACGGAAACAGAATCACCTCAAGAGAAGAAATAAATAGACAAGCTACGGAATTCTACAAGAGGCTATACTCTAGCACACTCACGCATGAGAACTTGATCCAGAGCTACACAATCCCAGTAAGACACCAAGAAGAGGAAATCAAAACAATTATTCCCAGTGAGGTAAGGAGAGCCATAAAAGAAGCGAGAAACGATAAATGCCCAGGCATAGATGGTGTTTTCAACGAATATCTCAAAATGGGAGGAGAAGACCTAGCGCAGAACATCACGAAACTATTCAATGAAATAATCGAAACGGAGGAAATCCCGAAAGAATGGAAGGAGAGTACAATAATCCTTCTCCATAAAAAGGGAACAAGAGATGACATCAATAATTACAGGCCAATCAGCCTGCTGCCAAACATGCTCAAGTTGTTTACAAAGATCCTAACCAAGAGAGACAAAAAACCTAGATGAAAACCAGCCGGTTGAACAGGCAGGGTTCAGATCAGGATTTAATACACTGGACCATCTCCAAACAATGCACCAACTTATGGAAAAGGTGCAAGAATTCAACCTAAAACTGTTTATTGCATTTGTGGATTACAGCAAGGCATTCGATTCCGTGGAACACACATTCGTGTTACAAGCCCTTCAAAATCAAGGAATCCACAACAAATATGTAAGACTAATAGCTAAACTCTACGAGGGAAGCCAAGCAAGCATAAGGACAGAGAGGGAGGGAACAAAATTTGTAATAGAGAGAGGAGTGAAACAAGGTGATCCCTTGTCACCTAAACTATTCACATGCTTGCTGGAAAACCAATTCAGGAAACTAAAATGGGACAACAACTACGGCATCAACATAGACGGACGGAGACTAACCCACCTAAGGTTTGCAGACGACATTGTTCTACTAGCCAACTCGGCACCTACTCTAGAAAGAATGCTAACAGAACTGGACGAAGTCAGCCGGACGACGGGACTGACCATGAACTCAGGAAAAACTAAGCTCATGACAAACACAATAGAAGCACCTGTCCACCTAAACGGTAGACCTCTAGAATATGTGCAGGATTACACATACCTAGGACAGAACCTCTCCTTTCACAACAACATGGAAAAAGAAATAAAGAGACGCATAGGACTAGCATGGAAGAAATTTTGGTCTCTAAAATTTATCTTAACAGACAAATTCCAGAAACTAACACTAAAGAGAGAAGTTTTGGAGACATGTGTGATGCCAGTACTCCTATATGGCTGCCAAACGTGGTCATTATCCTCGAAGCAAAGACAAAAGATTCAGACGTGCCAACGCAGAATGGAGCGTAAAATACTTCAGGTCTCCCTGAAAGACAGAATAAGGAATGAAGAGCTACGAAATAGGACAGGCATGACAGACACCCTCATCACGGCCAACAGACTCAAATGGAAATGGGGAGGCCACGTGGCAAGACTGGACCATAAGAGATGGACGCACGCGCTAACGATGTGGGACCCCAGAATTGGCAAGAGGAACGTGGGACGGCAAAAGATCCGTTGGGCAGAAGGTTTCAAGAAGACGGCGGGGGCGCAGTGGAGCAGAAGCGCAAGAGACAGACAATTGTGGAAGGATCTGGAAAAACTGTATATATAGTGTATAATTTGAGAGTAGTGAACTAGGTTAAGTACATGAACAAACTCCTTACTCTTTAGGACTAGCCCACCTAGGGAGTCAAACTAGAGGGCTTTTCCCTGCAACAGCAGGAGGCCATGGCCCTTAAGGGATTCTGAAGGCTAAAATTCATTCATTCAAATTCAAAAACAGTGTAAGGACACCAGAGCAAATGAGCTTATGGTATACATATAAACACTTCTTTACATGAATCAGTAGATGATGTATTATTAACTTACGAACTTTGACATATAATGGACATATGACTAAGTTAATTGCAAAATTTAATTATCTACCAATTCAACACATGTACTATATGTGTATGTAGAGGTTACCAGAAAAACCTTCTTGGAATAGACTCTTCAATAATCATATTATGAAAAAGCATCAAGAGCACGAGGTATAGTTACTGTGAGGGAAGTTTTTGTGAATCTATATGAATATATAATTGAAGTTGTAATCATGAGTGTTGTTGTTTAGCATATTGTGGTGTTTTTTGGTAACTATAGTCAGTTAAAAGAGAAATGTGGGGCTCAAAAAAAAAAAAGACTATTTTTAGGGTTTTAAGAATAATGGGCATAGGGCAACTTTCTATGAATCTAACTTATTTAAAGAAACAAGTAATTAAGGTACTTTTAAAATCATTGTATGCAGCAGTTTTTTCTCTTTAACCTGGTGGCATATAATTAATTTGTAATTTCAAGTACATATGTTCGCATATCTGGCATAATTTTCAGCATGGTAGTCAAAATATTCAATTCCCGAGGGAGGAGGACTGAAGCGTTTTTAAATGTAAACAGAGCATTTGTGGGCTTCTTTATGAATTTCTCGTGAGCCGATGTTCTTTTGTTAGCGCATGCGCGTAGGGGCGTGGCTTTTGTCTAGCTTAGCGGTACCGCTGTTTGGCGAGCTCAGTGTGTCTCGCAGCTTGCCTTCACAATGTAGCTAAAAGGTGGTCCTATCAGCGCAGATTCTCTGGATCTAGGTCGGTGAGTGAGAAATATGAATTTTCTTGATAAAGATTTTTAAGCCCCGTCTGGGCATAGATGCCTTCAGCACGAGTTGGCCATATTAGTCAGTATTTAGAAGCTTAATTAAATATTACCGAATATTTCGGAAGTATATTGTACTTAAGAAGAAAGCCTTACAGAATATGGTGTGCCTACTTATAACAGTTATTCGCTTAGGTTTTCCCCTATTAGCGTGGTTATGTTAAAGCTAGTATTCCAGTTTGGGTGCGTGCCAAGGTCTGTGATCCCGCGATATATGTAGGTCATGTTCCATATTACTGGATTTCTATTATTATGTTATTTATTGCGCCCTGTAATTCATTCAGTATCGCGATGTTAAGCGAGTCCATATTATTCATTGATATTCATATTGCTGTTTGCGGTATATGCCATCATTCTGTTCTTATGCAGTGATATTTCTAGTTGAAGATGTGGGATAGAAATTATGCCGGTTATTTATGCTCTTTTCGTAAGGATACAGTTTTCTGGGGATAAATTCCTTGGCGTTTGAAACTCAAATTTATTACAGTTCTGAAAATAAATTCTTTAAGGTTATAAAAATCACATTTATGCTATTCTGCGGCCCTGTTAATGTTGTTAGTTAAATATGTGGCCGAGTTATGTCCTTGCATTCTTATTTACTGTGCTGCTGTGCTATTTATAACCTGTTGCTATCTGCTGAGTACAGTAACCTTATGCGTGTTTGTGATCGTTTGCCATTTGATATTTTCGGCTTTCTGCTTCAGAGATCTTTTGGGCTATATTGTTCATATTACATAAATTATTTCTAAAACTTATTCTAGCCATTATTTCAATTCCTTGGGGGAGACTTAGTACTAGTTTTCCTCTGCATTTTGCGGTAGTTATACATGGGAATTTTGCTTATTATTGTAGTTCTGTGTTTCATTTTCTATTCACATTATTGTGTAGTAGGTTGGGTATTTAGTCTGTATCCTGCGTTAGGTTCAGGCCGCTAGCTATTCTGATTCATGTCTATCTTGACTACCTTATTTGCCTTTGCCAGATTTAGATCTTATTATATATAATCTTGGTTAGGTGCTGTCTGCATAGGTATTATTAATCGTAGTACCAAAATTCTTAATATTCTTAAAACAAGTAATTGTCTTGTAGGACATTATCTTAAATTAAATTAATTTATTAATTATAATTCAATTATATAGAGATTTGTATTTACATTTTACATACATACATTGGTGAAAATATATAATTGTTACCCTGTTTACAGTTGTGGCTAGATCATTTCTTATTTTGATATCCTACCTCACCTTGCATTGTTGGTTCGATCTACTCCTCCGGGTCCAAACCCAGTATTGTTCGCTTCCAGAGTTTTTATAGGTAGCAGATTTGAAATATAATATAATTGATTAGATTATTAGTAAGATCCTTGCTGTTTATAATTATTTAATATTATATTCTTGTGCACTGAATTTAATGGTATTTATATTTAGAGTATTTCTCCCCGTTGTTTATGAAAGAATTAATTAATGACTATTAGTATCTATTATATAACCTAACCCTTTCATATACAGTGAGTAGAAGTTACGCAGTGCAGTTGGTAGCCTATATCTCTCAATGCTTGGTGGGGGTGGATTAGGATTGATTTAATATGATCAAGATTGAAATATTTTTGGAGATTAATATTTTCAGTAGTCGTTGGATGTTTTTTCATAAATTTGCCCTTATTTAGTAATGTAGAAGGCATTAGCTGTAATCGTTTGCCATTAATATTTATTACGGTGATTCGAAATTATAATATAGGGGACCTACAGTTTGAAATAGTTTTGAGATTTTTTATAATATTTATATTTTGATGCATACTTAATGGGATTTTTCCAAATTATATCCTGGTGTGTAATAATACATTTTCTTATGATGGCCACTCGTCAGATAGTTTCAGGGATATGTTAAGGAAGGATGAAATTCTATTTGAAATCAAAAGTCGAGGACAAAAGGTTGATGAAAACTTAGAGGTACACGCTTTATTGAATATTTTGAAAGAAATACATAGTAAGCCGATATTGAATATTTTTGATACTGAGCAAGGTATATTATCGGAGTTAGAATGTTTACGGAGTCAGGTAAATGAAATTATAGAGACAGCTTCTGATCAGAAATCTGACGTCGACGCTTCTATGAAACAGATAGGCCTTCTTCGTAATAGAATTTCTCATAGTATGAATAGGCTTGTATATTTATCTAACCTGAATTTGGACGATGTTGCTAAAGCTAAGGTTAAGCAATCATTAGCAGATTTACAAGCAGTTTTGGATTTGATGGGTTCTGAAAATTCTATTAGCCAGTTAGGTTTGAACTGTGAGGGGTGCACCATATCCTAATAATTATTTATTTCAGGGCTTCTGTGTTCCTGTTAATTGTAAGTGAAGACTGATTTTAAATATTGTTCACTAATATTAAAGGGTTGTTATTTATTATTGTGTAAAATTTTCTGGTTGTGTGGATTGCCCCGAGTTTTTGTATATATAATTTTGATTATATGGCCAAACTTTTTATTCATGAATTCAATATAATGATGTCCAAGTTATTTCTCACTCACCTGCCTGCGCGGGGGCGCTGTGTTTCGCGTGACACGCTCATTTCTATGCCCCAAAATAAATTAAAATGTAAAATGTAAAAAAAAAAAAAAAAAATTATCTTAGAATAATGTAACTAGTATTGTCTTGTAAACTAAGAAACACCAAATATGATGAAAAGAAAAAGGTTAATTATAGAAATAATTGAAAAAAAAACAAAAAAAAACTTTATTAGTGCTCATTGAAGTCATGAGATAATACAGCGGTTTATAAAGATTTGTGACAAGAAGAAAAAGAAAAATTTAAGAAGTACTTCGTTTAATCAACATTTCTGCAGAAATACATTAATAGATATTCCTCGGATGTGCAATTCACACACCCTATCGCCTTATGTTGAAGAAATCAGATACTGTGTGGTATGTGTGGGTATGTTTCAGCCTATAAACTGTTGGTGGTTGTCAAGACTTATGCTTCCTTCCGGATTGGCATGTGCGGCCGCGCATGTTAGTCTGCTGTGTGTGTTGGGACTGCATCATCGGGCGACGGCCCGAACTTGTTTTGCCATCTTGTGTGGCCGGATCTGTTCCTCTGTCAGCGCTGCCCTCTTATCAGCTCTGTGGCGTTTTGGCTCCTCCGCTCCTGTCTGATGCTGTATACATCGTGCAGCCTGGCTCAGCATTCATATCTACTAATGTGGTTTACGGAAGATTACTCTAAGGTATATGGACGTACTGTGGGTATTGGTGGTAAAATTCAATATATTGAACTGAGAAATTTAAAAGGACCGCAAGAATGTTTCTTGTGTTAGTTGGCTCGCCCGCCTCTCGGACGTGTCGAATTGTGATCTTGTACAAACATTTTCTAATCTGGAAGAAAATAGACTTTCTTCATTCAAGAGCAATTTATCTTATACAACGGAAACAGAATCACCTCAAGAGAAGAAATAAATAGACAAGCTACGGAATTCTACAAGAGGCTATACTCTAGCACACTCACGCATGAGAACTTGATCCAGAGCTACACAATCCCAGTAAGACACCAAGAAGAGGAAATCAAAACAATTATTCCCAGTGAGGTAAGGAGAGCCATAAAAGAAGCGAGAAACGATAAATGCCCAGGCATAGATGGTGTTTTCAACGAATATCTCAAAATGGGAGGAGAAGACCTAGCGCAGAACATCACGAAACTATTCAATGAAATAATCGAAACGGAGGAAATCCCGAAAGAATGGAAGGAGAGTACAATAATCCTTCTCCATAAAAAGGGAACAAGAGATGACATCAATAATTACAGGCCAATCAGCCTGCTGCCAAACATGCTCAAGTTGTTTACAAAGATCCTAACCAAGAGAGACAAAAAACCTAGATGAAAACCAGCCGGTTGAACAGGCAGGGTTCAGATCAGGATTTAATACACTGGACCATCTCCAAACAATGCACCAACTTATGGAAAAGGTGCAAGAATTCAACCTAAAACTGTTTATTGCATTTGTGGATTACAGCAAGGCATTCGATTCCGTGGAACACACATTCGTGTTACAAGCCCTTCAAAATCAAGGAATCCACAACAAATATGTAAGACTAATAGCTAAACTCTACGAGGGAAGCCAAGCAAGCATAAGGACAGAGAGGGAGGGAACAAAATTTGTAATAGAGAGAGGAGTGAAACAAGGTGATCCCTTGTCACCTAAACTATTCACATGCTTGCTGGAAAACCAATTCAGGAAACTAAAATGGGACAACAACTACGGCATCAACATAGACGGACGGAGACTAACCCACCTAAGGTTTGCAGACGACATTGTTCTACTAGCCAACTCGGCACCTACTCTAGAAAGAATGCTAACAGAACTGGACGAAGTCAGCCGGACGACGGGACTGACCATGAACTCAGGAAAAACTAAGCTCATGACAAACACAATAGAAGCACCTGTCCACCTAAACGGTAGACCTCTAGAATATGTGCAGGATTACACATACCTAGGACAGAACCTCTCCTTTCACAACAACATGGAAAAAGAAATAAAGAGACGCATAGGACTAGCATGGAAGAAATTTTGGTCTCTAAAATTTATCTTAACAGACAAATTCCAGAAACTAACACTAAAGAGAGAAGTTTTGGAGACATGTGTGATGCCAGTACTCCTATATGGCTGCCAAACGTGGTCATTATCCTCGAAGCAAAGACAAAAGATTCAGACGTGCCAACGCAGAATGGAGCGTAAAATACTTCAGGTCTCCCTGAAAGACAGAATAAGGAATGAAGAGCTACGAAATAGGACAGGCATGACAGACACCCTCATCACGGCCAACAGACTCAAATGGAAATGGGGAGGCCACGTGGCAAGACTGGACCATAAGAGATGGACGCACGCGCTAACGATGTGGGACCCCAGAATTGGCAAGAGGAACGTGGGACGGCAAAAGATCCGTTGGGCAGAAGGTTTCAAGAAGACGGCGGGGGCGCAGTGGAGCAGAAGCGCAAGAGACAGACAATTGTGGAAGGATCTGGAAAAACTGTATATATAGTGTATAATTTGAGAGTAGTGAACTAGGTTAAGTACATGAACAAACTCCTTACTCTTTAGGACTAGCCCACCTAGGGAGTCAAACTAGAGGGCTTTTCCCTGCAACAGCAGGAGGCCATGGCCCTTAAGGGATTCTGAAGGCTAAAATTCATTCATTCAAATTCAAAAACAGTGTAAGGACACCAGAGCAAATGAGCTTATGGTATACATATAAACACTTCTTTACATGAATCAGTAGATGATGTATTATTAACTTACGAACTTTGACATATAATGGACATATGACTAAGTTAATTGCAAAATTTAATTATCTACCAATTCAACACATGTACTATATGTGTATGTAGAGGTTACCAGAAAAACCTTCTTGGAATAGACTCTTCAATAATCATATTATGAAAAAGCATCAAGAGCACGAGGTATAGTTACTGTGAGGGAAGTTTTTGTGAATCTATATGAATATATAATTGAAGTTGTAATCATGAGTGTTGTTGTTTAGCATATTGTGGTGTTTTTGGTAACTATAGTCAGTTAAAAGAGAAATGTGGGGCTCAAAAAAAAAAGACTATTTTTAGGGTTTTAAGAATAATGGGCATAGGGCAACTTTCTATGAATCTAACTTATTTAAAGAAACAAGTAATTAAGGTACTTTTAAAATCATTGTATGCAGCAGTTTTTTCTCTTTAACCTGGTGGCATATAATTAATTTGTAATTTCAAGTACATATGTTCGCATATCTGGCATAATTTTCAGCATGGTAGTCAAAATATTCAATTCCCGAGGGAGGAGGACTGAAGCGTTTTTAAATGTAAACAGAGCATTTGTGGGCTTCTTTATGAATTTCTCGTGAGCCGATGTTCTTTTGTTAGCGCATGCGCGTAGGGGCGTGGCTTTTGTCTAGCTTAGCGGTACCGCTGTTTGGCGAGCTCAGTGTGTCTCGCAGCTTGCCTTCACAATGTAGCTAAAAGGTGGTCCTATCAGCGCAGATTCTCTGGATCTAGGTCGGTGAGTGAGAAATATGAATTTTCTTGATAAAGATTTTTAAGCCCCGTCTGGGCATAGATGCCTTCAGCACGAGTTGGCCATATTAGTCAGTATTTAGAAGCTTAATTAAATATTACCGAATATTTCGGAA